>ML677027.1:15543753-15749128 GCA_007922155.1 Mesoclemmys tuberculata | reverse complement strand
ATATTATCTTCTTACTCAGCACATTATAACCTTTCTAACAGCACCTGACATGGTATGTCTCACATGAATCACTACGATTTTGACATACTGATGTCAAACAACGCATATGCCCCCCCCATCCAGTCCGCATGACACCCCCAACGCGAGAAGTAGTTGTGGTGTAGAAGGTAGTAATCAGAGCTCCTGAATACACCTCAGGGGCCCCCCCAATTGGGTCAGCCTGACAGTTGACACCAGGCGAGAGGTCCTCGTATAAGCAGCCATCCCACCCCAGGGGTGGCTGCACATCGGTGCCAAGTGACAGTTCCCCGTAAAACCAGCAGTGCAGCCACAGAGCTGGTCACACCTCGGCACCAGGTCCCGGTATAGCAGGCCGCCCAGCCCAAAAGCTGGCCAAATCTCAGCACCAGGTAGCTTTCTCCGTATATTCTATGATTCTTGTTGGCAAAGGCCAACAAGTGCCTGCACCAAGGCTTCCTTTCACATCCTATACAGCTGCTGGCAATGCAGGTGGAAATGTTGGTCCGTCCTTAGGGGTCTTTGTGAAGGTTTTGTTCCTGCACAGGTGAAGATCAGTAGCCGTTTGTGCCTGTGACACTGCACACATAAATGACCATTTTCACAGGGCACCTGCCTAGGTTTTTACCAAAGGGTGGAGTCTGGGTTCTGGAAGGTGGGGGCCGAACTGAGATGCAGAGCAGCTCTTCTGTTTTTTACTGTGCACACTCACGCACAAACCTCACAATAGCAGCACTAGATCACTCTTGTGAACATTTGCTTGCAAGTAATGCAGCCATTTAACGGTTGGAGGCAGGGCAGCACTAACTGCATGTGAGGGGTGTTACCGAGTTCTGCTAAGGCTGGAACTGGTCCAGGTGGGGGTGGGGGTGAGGGGCAGGGAGGGTGGATGTGGAGGGGCCATTGATGTACAGGGAAGCAGCAGATGCTGTCCTTGTGCAAAGTGGTACTGGGCCAGTGTTTCAATTGTTAGCACGTGAACTAAGTCCTAACACTGTTCCTCCACCCCAAACTGTTTTAGATTTCTGACCCATTGAAAACACAGACTGCATTCTTGTGAGAGTGCGTAACAGTAGCTGCACATTCCCCGCCATGCCTGGGGCTCCTGTGGATATTTGTGAACTGTTATACACCATTACATCTCTGGGGTTGGGAGCTAGGGGGCCCATTCCTGAATGTAGAACCCGCTTCACATAGGAGGGAGAGGCCACACCCCAGTAAGAACATGTACAACACTTTGAAATAGAGCTTTTGAAAAAAAGACCAACCACAGCCTTAAGGAAAGTAAGGGAATGAGGCCAGAAACATCGGCCACATGTTACTGGCTCTGCTTCCATCCCCTTGCCCTCCTCCTGACCGGGGGCTAACAACAGGGGAAGATTACACCTGGGGAAAACTGGGGCCAGTTGCTGCAATGGGTTTGGAGTTCTGGGACTCCACAGCTCGTCACTCAGGGAGGTTCCCATGAGGGGCTTCAGGGACCAGTGAAATGTGAGGTCCTGGGAGTTTTACAGGCTCCATGTTCTCCTCCCAGTCATTCAGCCAGGGTGGTTCTTGAACTAGAATCCTGCAGCACAGCAACAGGTGAACTCCATTTGTCTACCAGTTTTAGGAGCCTCTCTTAGGGCATGTGCTCTAGGGCCTGCCTCCTGGGCTGGGAGTCGGTTTGTCACGCTCTCTTTCCACTCAGAAGTCAAGTCTCTTGCACCCTGAGGAACTTCAAACTGCTCCTGGTTTCTCCTGTCCGTCCCTGGGAGGAGCTCTACCAGGGTCCTTCTTCATCTGCCTCTGCTGTCTCTGGGGTGCTGCTTCAGCCCTGCCTGTGAAATGGGCCCCTCAGGGGAGATGAAAGCCCTGGCAATGCAAAGCAAAGGGTAGCATTTTATATATATATTCATTCCCCCCCTTTGGAAGAAGCCAAGGAATCCTCCCAGCTAATGTAACTGATGTAAAAGGCCACAATTTTGATATTTTTCAGCATTCCAGGACTGTCGCTGTTAGACAAGCCTTGGTTCTCAGACAACTTTGGAAGCTCACCAGGAAGGATCAGAGGCTACTAATGGTAAGAAAAATGTAGTCTTTTTTAAAAATGTAAAATATTCATAGAGTCTCAAGGGGTTGGATGGAGGGTGGCAGTTCTTTCCAAGTGCTAGGTTACCAGGTTGCAATTTCTTCTTTAAAGGCTGGCCAACATTTGGAGAACATAGAAGTTTTCAAGGTAGCAGCATGGAAAAGAGGTGTCTGTGGCTTTCTAGTCCTGTGATGGGGATCTGACAAGCTAGTTCTGCTAATCATCACCCCTCTACGCATTGCTGAAGGGAGGGGTTTCTACAGCTATGAAGATGGACCAAAACCTCACGATGCAGCTGGAGTTTCTGCTACACCAGAAGTTTGCTGACATATGATTAAAAGACAGGGAGGCACTTTGACTGAAAATTGATTATATTCTCAGCTAACATCCCGAGTCTCTCAGTAAAGGGAGCTAAAAACTATGAATACTACTCACTCCCCACGGTCCTTGGCATCTCTGGAAAATCCTGACCCTGCCCAACAGTGAAAGGGGCAGGGAAAGACACCACAACTTTATTTGGTACCCTGAAGTTTCATATCAGCACAAGCCCCTTGCCTCACCACTGCAAAGGGACACCACAGAGTGGAGCTTTCCTCCACCCCTTTTTCCCCTAGCTTATGCAGCTGAGCTTGGTATGGGGAGAGGCCAGACACCAAGGACAAGGGTGGTAAAAAACCCAAACAAACCCTGCAATCTCCCCAAGAGAAAGGGCTGCTGTTACTAACATGCCCTCAGACCAAGTGTTCTAGAACATAACTGGCCATATTGGGTCATACCAATGGTCCATCTAACCCAAGATTCTATCTTGCAAGTCATTACCAGGTGCTTCAGAGGAAGCGAACAGAACTGGTAATCTTCACGTGACCCCTCCCCTGTTGCTCATTCCCAGCTTCTGGCAAATAAAGGCTAGGGACACGAGCGCATGGTTCTGCATGCATTCTACAGCCGTTTTCTGTTTCCTTCTCCTTTCTGGACCTTACCACCCCACCACCTTCTGCCTTTCTCTGCACAACCCCAGTTAAAAGGGGACAGTCAGACCAGGGGATTGCAAGAAGCACTGAAACAGTGTAATCTTTAGAAAACCAACTACAAGTTGTCTACAACTGCCTTATCCCCAGCTAAGACCTTTCTAACATGCCCCTTCCGTCCCCTACTCCGTGTAGCCATGGGACCATCACTGCATGAATGCTGGCTGAGAAACACAGACAGGGGCATGAGGTTTTGTTAATCTACCTTTAAGAAACAGTTTTAGCCCAATGTGTAAGTGGTTCATCAGAACTCAGTCAGAGAATCAATTTATAACCATGTCTTGCTCTGGGGTCATGTCATGGTAGAAGACAGCTGAGGCTGGACAAGGGGGGAGTTGGAGATGTTTGGTAAGGGGATGGGGCATGACAATGCCTTGACTACAGCACTGCAGTTCAAACTCTTGAGGCACAGCAGTACATGGCACATGACCCAGGATGGCAAATGACTTGGGTCTTAAAATTAGGAATTTGGCACCAGAAAAAGTGGGGAGGGCAGGGCTCATTTTCACTTACCAGCCTCAGCTTCAGGTTCCTGCTGTGGCTTGGGAACCCCCCTCAGGGTCATTAGGGGCAAGGGTTTCTTCCACCAGCTCCTCTGGTTAGAAGTGCAGAATCACCTGCTCCTTATGGTCCAGGTCAATAAATATGAGTCCTGGCGCTCCCCCACATACCAGATTTCTTTTTTTAACCCGTTAACTGATAAAGCGATTCTAGCCATATTAAATATGGACTATGAACAAGTAGGAAAGAGCTGCATAAAACCCCAAAATAAAAGCAGGAAATTAAGCACAATAAATTGCTATTAAATAAAGCAATTGTTTAATTTTATTTTTGTAAAACATGGTTACTTACCAGTAACTGTTGTTCGAGATGTGTTGCTCATATGCATTCCACTTAGGTGTGTGCGCGCCCTCGTGCACGGCTCTCGGAGAACTTTTCCCTAGCAGCCCCCTGTAGGGGCCGGCTCCAGTGCCCCCTGGAGTGCCGCCCCCATGCGGCAGTACATAGGGTGCTGCCGGCCCCTCCCCTCCTCACTCCCTTCTTTCTGCCGACTCCGACAGCGGGGACGGAGGGTGGGTGTGGAATGGATTTGAGCAACACATCTCGAAGAACAACAGTTACTGGTAAGTAACTATGTTTTCTCCTTCGAGTGATTGCTCATATGCATTCCACTTAGGTGATTAACGAGCCTTACCTAGAGGTGGGTAGCAGTCAACGGTGAGCTGCCCTCAGCACGGCTCCGCCGACTCGCGCGTCCTCCCTCGACTGCTGGACGACAGCGTAGTGCGCGGCAAAGGTGTGCACCGAAGACCAGGTGGCAGCCCTGCGGATGTCATCCAGGGGGAACCGTTCCAGGAAGGCCGCCGATGCGGCCTGGGCCCTCGTCGAGTGCGCTGTCACCACTCCAGGAAGCTGGATGCCTGCACGCTCGTAGCAGAATCGGATGCAGGCGGTGATCCACTTGGCAATACACTGGGTGGAAACCGGGGATCCCTTCATCCTATCCACCGCGGCGACAAAGAGCTGCGTGGTCTTCCAGAACGGCCTCGTCCTCTCCAGGTAGAACGCCAGCGCCCTCCTTACATCCAGGGTGTGTAGTCTCCTCTCCTCCTCCTCCGACCTGTGCGGTTTAGGAAAAAACACGGAGAGGAAAATGTCTTGGTTATAGTGAAATTGGGAGACTACCTTAGGCAGGAAGGCTGGGTGAGGCCTCAGCTGTACCTTATCCCGGAAGAACACGGTATAGGGGGGCTCCGAGGTCAAAGCTCTTAGCTCAGAAACCCTCCTAGCCGAGGTAATGGTCACAAGGAAGGACACCTTCCAGGACAGGATCAGCAAGGGGCAGGTGGCCAAGGGCTCGAAGGGGGGCCCCGTCAGTCTAGCGAGGACCAGGTTGAGATCCCACAGAGGCACCAGGTCACGGACCTGTGGGTACAGCCTCTCAACCCCTTTGAGGAACCTCACCGACATGGGGTGGGAGAACAGGGACCACCCCCCCATTGGCTGGTGGAACGCCGAGATGGCCGCCAGGTGCACCCTGAGGGAGGCTAGCGCTAGACCCTGCAGCCTAAGCTGCAGCAGGTAATTGAGGACAGCCTGCACGGGGGACGTACCGGGGGTTACGCCCTGCGACTCCGCCCAGCAGGTGAACCTCCTCCACTTGGCCTGTAGGTGATCTGCGTGGAGGGCCTCCTGCTTCCCAGCAGCACGCGTTGGACCTGCTCCAAGCAGGTTCTCTCCTCCTCCGTCAGCCAGAGAGCCTCCAGGCCGTCAGGTGCAGGGAGTCCAGGCTGGGATGCAGCAGACAACCATGGTCCTGGGAGAGCAGGTCTGGTCTCCTCAGGAGCTCGATCGGCGGGGCGACCGACAGGTCCTGCAGCAGGCTGAACCAGTACTGTCTGGGCCACGCTGGGGCAATCAGTATGACGTCCGCTCTGTCCCTCTTGATTTTCAAGAGGACTCTGGGTAGGAGCGGGAAGGGGGGGGGAACGCGTACGAGGGTCCCCGTCCATTCGATAAGGAATGCGTCGGAAAGGGAGCCCGGCTTGCGACCCCGGAGCGAGCAAAACCTCGGGCACTTCCTGTTCCAGGACGACGCGAACAGGTCCAGTCGGGGAACACCCTACTTGTGGAAAATCCTGGCCGCTACCTCTGGATGCAACGACCAGTTGTGTTGGGGTAGAAATGACCTGCTGAGGTGGTCCGCCTCGTCGTTCCTGACCCCCGGGAGGTGAGAGGCGGTTAAACAGAAATCGTACCTCACTGCCAAGTCCCAAAATCGAAGCGCCTCCTGGCACAGAGCCGAGGAGTGCGCTCCCCCTGCTTGTTTATGTAAAACATCACTGTGATATTGTCCGTCAGCACCTGTACCATTTTCCCCAATAAAGAATGGTGGAACACTCTGCATGCCAGCCTGACTGGCCCAACAGCTGAAGGCACTGCCTAGCTGTCGTCGTGGGGCACCTCTGAAGTTGTGATATAATCCCTGCCACTGCCTCGAACCTTGAGCGTGGGAGGGAGGCTTTGGCCCGCACCGAGTCTAGGGATTCGCCTATGAACTCTATGCGCTGTACCGGTGACGGCATCGACTTCTCCTCGTTGATGAGCAGCCCCTTGCCTGGCTGATGGCAAGTGGCCTGGACGAAGGAGACCGCCTCGTGTACCTGCGACTTGGTCTTGCCCCTTATCAACCAGTCGTCCAGGTAGGGGAATATCTGGACCCCCCTGCGCCTCAGAAAGGCTGCCACCATTACCATACACTTGGTGAACACTCTGGGAGAGGAAGACAGGCCAAAGGGCAAGGCTGTAAATTGGTAGTGGGCACCAGCTACCATAAACCTCAGATACCGCCTGTGGGCGGGAAGGATGGAGATGTGGAAGTACGCATCCTTCAAGTCGAGGGCGGCAAACCAATCCCCTGGGTTCAGTACGGGAATGATGGATGCTAGGGACACCATGTGAAACTTTAGTTTCCTTATGAACCTGTTTAACCTGCGCAGGTCCAGTATAGGCCTGAGGCCTCCCTTGTCTTTGGGGACGAGGAAGTACCTTGAGCAGAACCCCTTCCCTAGCTCGAGCGGCGGAACCGCTTCTATGGCTCCCTTGAGCAGGAGGAAGCGGACCTCCTGAAGGAGTAATTGCTCGTGAGAGGGGTCCCTGAAGAGGGACGGGGGGGGGAGGTCAGTGGGGGGAGAGCCACAAGTTGGAGGGCGTAACCCTGGCGCACAGTGTTGAGGACCCAGTGGTCCAAGGTGATGTCCCGCCACAGGCCAAGGTAGGGCCTTAGCCTGTCCCAAAAAGGCGGCGGGGAATCCAGGGAACAGGAGACGGTGCCACCCTTGGGCGCACTGTCAAAAGTTACACTTCCCTTTGGAGCCCTGGGAGGGTCCTCTCTGGGAAGACGTGGACGATGCGGGGCAGTCGTGCCGTCCAGAACCCCTACTCCTATCCCTACCCCTCACGGGGGGGAAAGGCCTAGGCGGTGGCCTAGGTTGCTGCCACTGCGGCGGCTGCTGGCGAGTCTGTAACCTTGCCGCCTGAGGGGTATAGAGACCCAAGGAGTGAAGCGTTGCCCTTGAGTCCTTCAGGGCGTGCAGCTTATCATCCGTCCTCTCCGAGAAGAGGGCGGCTCCGTCGAACGGCAGGTCCTGGATGGTGTGCTGCACCTCCTGGGACAAGTCCATGGACTGTAGCCACACTGCTCACCGCATGGCAACAGCAGAGGCCATCACCCTACTGGCTGTGTCCGCAGCATCAGAGGCAGTCTGGAGGGCTGCGCTGGCCACAGTCACTCCTTCCTCCAGGACCGTGGCAAAGTCCGCAACCTGGTCCTGGGGCAGGGACTCTGCGAACCTTTGCAGGGAGTCCCACAAGTTCCAATTGTACCTGCCCAAAAGGGCCTGGTGGTTCGCCACCCTGAACTGGAGCGCCCCCATGGAGTAGACCTTCCTGCTGAAGGTCTAGTCTCCTACCCTCCTTGTTCTTTGGGGAAACGCTCTGGGCCCCTTGCCTATCTTTCTGGTTGGCAGCGTCCACAACCAGAGTACCTGGGGCAGGGTGCGTGTACAAGTACTCAGGCCCCTCGGCTGGCACATAGTACTTCTTCTCGGCGCCCTTAGACGTAGGGGTAACCGAGGAAGGGGTCTGCCAGATGGCCTTAGCCAGGTGCAGGACCCTCTCATGAATGGGGAGGGCTACCCTGGATGGTCCTTGTGTCCCCACACGCCCAAAGAGCGGGTCCACCTCTTCCTCCAGAACCTTGACCTCCAGGCCAAGGTTCGAGGCCACCCGTTTCAGGAGCTCCTGGTGAGCCCTGAAATCAATAAGAGGGGCCCCCTGGTCCCTGACGGCCGCCTTGTCCGGCGACGAAGAAGAGGACAGGTGGCAGGGTCCAGTAGAGGGGCCCTCCCTGGGGTGGTCCTCCTTTTCCTCTGAGGAATGCTCTCCCTCCTGCACCAAAAGGTGCTTGTTGAGGGGTTAACTGGGTAACAGAGGCAGGGGCCAACAATGTTCCCTGCCCCATCTGGGCTGCCACGGACCCCAAAATGGCCACTGCCAGGGGGGTTGGGGCCAGCCAGACGGCGGTACCAGTGGCAGCTGCGGTGCCGGTGTGTGTACCTCCTCCTGGTGCCGGGTCCAGGATCCCGAGCCAGGAGATCGGTGCCAGCGGCGACGCCAGGAAGAGCCGCTCCGGGACCCGCTGCCAGACGATCCCGAGGAGCGACGTCATCTGCGGTGCCGACGGTGGGGCAACGCTGACGAAGACGACGACTGGTGCCGAGATAGGGACGACTTGCGACGCCTCTTCCCGGAGACTGGTGAATGGTGCTGAGAACGCCTTCTCAGTGCCGGGCTGGAACTCGACACCAACGATGAGCTGTGCCGCCTGGAAGATCTCGAGCGGTGCCGTGACGCCTTGTCCGATGACGAAGAGGGAGAGGAGCTGTCAAGCTCGACTCTCCGGCGTTGAGTGGTGGGCGGTCGATCCTCCGGTGCCAGGCGCCCCCACCCTTCGGGGACACCCACCACGGGTTTGCCCCGGGACACAGGCCCTGACTCTCTCAGCCGAGAGAGGGCCGGAGGCATGGGCAGGGCCAGCAAGGCTCAAGCCGCTTCAAACGCCTCAGGCGTAGAAGGGTCCTGGACAGGGGGTCCCCCACTCCCAGGAGTCGGGGGAGGTTCCCTGATCAGTGCCGGTGCCAGAGCAGGCGGCACATCGGAGAGCCAAAGCACCTCCGGGCTCGACCCCGGCTGCTCCTGCGGTGTGGGGGAGTGTTGCAAGCGCGGACAGCGCTGCTTCTTCTTCGGCACCGGGGACGTTTGATGCCGAGACGCCTGCGGTGCCGAGGGAGTCCACGTCGGCTTGGACGCCAGATGCAAGGCAGACTCCATAAGAATGGCCTTAAGCCTTATCTCCCTCTCCTTCTGGGTGCGAGGCTTAAAGGCCTTACAGATACAGCACCGGTCCTTTTGGTGCTGCTCCCCCAAACACTTTAGACAGCGGTCGTGTGGGTCACTGATGGGAAAGGCCTTCCCGCAAGCAGCACAGGGTTTAAACCCCGGTGAGCCCGGCATGGCCGGGTCGCCTAGAGCCCGAAGGCTCTTTCCTATGCTAACTAGAGTACCTAAACTAACTGGAAACTAAGTTCAGAGCGAACTGCTAGCTGACTACTTACATACAAGGAAAAAGCTTGCGAGGAGCAAGAGCTGTTCCCAACTGGCCGTCACGGGTGGAAAGAAGGAACTGAGGAGGGGCGGGGCCGGCAGTGCCCTATATGCCACCGCATGAGGGTGGCACTCCAGGGGGCGCCGAGGCCGGCCCCTACAGGAGGCTGCTAGGGAAAAGGTTCTCCGAGGGCCGTGCATGAGGGTGCACACACACCTAAGTGGAATGCATATGAGCAATCACTCGAAGGAGAAGTTATGATGCCAATCAATCTAGATGTGGGGCTGCTGAGTGCATGGGCAGCTCGTTTACTTACCAGATCAGCTGTCGGAGTCACCAGTGTTGTCAGTTGTTGGGTGCGTTTCCCAGCGTGTACGCTGTTCCAGCTCTGTGCAAATAGCGGATACAGCACACCATGGTTGGATTACCCAATAAACCCAGAGATCCGTTCCAGTAACGAAGGCACCAGGCCAGATTTACTGCTGATGAAGTACGGTAAAAAGCACCCAATACGTGCAACAGGTCCACTTAACACATGTACAGCCATGACAATGGACTGACCAAGTAAATGGTGGGACTTTCCATTCCTCATTCAGCCAAACAAAGATACTCCCTTTCAGACTTTTTTATACACTGATACAAACAAGTTTCATGTAGTCTTTCTGACGTGTGTAGTTGCTACCCTCTGATGTGGCAAGATACTACCCTTAACTTTATACAGAATGGTTCAATCAAAACATTTTTATTTATTATATTGTAGTTTTGACCTTGGAGGGGGCAGTATGTCCTTGTTATTTTTGCAGGGTGAGCTTGTACCATTCCTGGTATCAGGATGTTCTGGAATGTGCTTGCATGTTCTGCGCCAGTGCAGTTCTGCAATACCAGCTCTGGTTTTGCCAGTTTCTGTGATTTCTTCTAACTTTGCTTTAAAACAACAGGGTTTAATGGCTGCCTTCACTCAGGCCCAGTCCCTGGTCAGTCATAGTAGGCCCCATGTCTTAGGGTCTCAGATTTAGCTGTATTACAATGCATCTTTTGTTTAAATGAGTCCATCTTACCAAGCGAGCCAGGCTGGTCTGTACAGCTGACCTGTCCCCAGCACTTACCATGCTATGAATGAGTTTCATCTACAAATTTTACCAGCATTAATTATATATTTTCTTCCAGATCACTGATAAAGATATTGACTAGCACTGGCTGAAGAACAGCTCCCTCCCTACCTCAGCAGCACCCTCACCCCCAAAACCCCAACGCACTATACCACAGTGTCCCAAGTAGACCGAAGCAAAGACACTTCAGCAGATCTGACTGGACAGCAGGCGCAGCTGTGGGAACGGTATCCACTGAAAGGTCACTGGGAACAAGCAAGGAACTGGGCGGCTGATGAAGTGCACTCCCCTGCAGGAAGCTCCTTTATTTCCTGCTCAGTTGGAGGAACTGGCTGCAGCATTCGGGGGTGACAGTATAGCTGGCAGGCGCCTGGCTTGTGCTCTACCCTGCTATCAGTGGAAAACACCACCAAACCAAACCTATGGGATTTCTGCCTATCTCATGCTCAGAGACAGGAGAACCCCGAACAGACGGTATCTTTAGAGTATGAAGTTACTGTAATGTCAGAATCCAGAAAGTAGTAAGGGAAAAAAAAGTTATAATTCCCCTATCCTAGGCCCATGCCACTAGCCCACCAAAAGGTTTTCCTTATATCCTTTCAGTACAAGTATTTAGTAACCGGATCACCTAGGACCTTCCTGTACATAGCTAAACTATGGGTGACCCATAAGAAGTAAACCTTTGTTTTGTGACATATGAAGTCTGATCAAAGTGTTCTTAAATAAAAAGGCTAACTGCAAGAAAGGAACTGAAGCCCCAGACCACTGAGATGTTTAGTGGAACAATGTTCCACTCAAATTATAACTCTCATTTTGACACCCAGTGATGTGATAGTCTCACTGTCCAAATCAAAAGTGTTCAGGATATTGCACATTACACACACACACTCTCTCTCTCTCTTTTAAAGTGTCCAGGAAATATTGAAATCGATGCAAAGCACCAGATTCTCAACACCTACAGCCTGATGATGTCTAACAACAGATTTAAATAATAAAACTTGTAAAGTGAAAAGTGATTCTCTTCATTGAAAGTTACTGTGTCTTCCAGAAAATGTGATGTTGAATTTTTGCCTATCTTGTGAGAATTTCTGCTGGGTTTTATTAATTCCACTGTTTGTGACAGTGCAATGCCAACTCCAGGCAGCACACATCATTGGTTGCTATGGGAGGTGGCTAAATACAGAGAATCTCATGACCCAAGGGAAGCAGCTCCTGAAAGCTTTTTCCCTGAGAAAGTTCAATTCCAAGGCAGCATCTGATTTTACTGGGAACTTGGAATTTTACTCAACATTCCAGCTGAGCAACCTGCCCATGAAAATGGCCCAAATCAGAACTCAGATTTGTTCTGCAACTACCAGATTTCTTGTACTACTACATGCAGTTTCCTCCTGGCCTCAAGACCTCTGCAATGCTTTACTTATCTGGGTTACGGGTAGAGGACAAAGATGCATAAAATCCATGGCCACAGGTCGGCACTCAGGGTGGGAGATTAAAGTCACTAAAAAAATGGGAAAGGAAATTCCAAAATGTTGATTTTCAAGTTAAGTATTTTTATTATCAAAATTATTACATCTCTTGTGAAAGTTCAAATGTTACAGCATGGTGTAAAACCCCCCACTAGAGTAAGAAGCTGCAGCCCCCACTTTTCCAAGAGCTTTCCAAGGTACCTTCTTTCTGCACCCTGAACATGCCGAGGGGCTGAAACCTCTGCATGCTGCTCCCCACCCCCAATCCATTGCTGCCACCAGGCAGGGCAGAGCCTGCCTGCCCCAGGCTGCACACAGCATGAAATGGGAGACTACACACTCAGGTCTAAACTGAGTGAAGTTTACACCTATTTTATACAGTATACAGTGACACCCGACTTCCTGGGGACAAGTTCCATCCCCAACATGCTCACAGCCAGACCGTTGGAGAAAGTTACTTTGTTTTAATATTTTAAAAGTCTCCCCTACCTTGAACAAACACCTGATTTCAATTGTGAATTAGAGAAACTTGTAACAGTCCTAAAAAAGGAAGAAGACTGTGCATTTGAGAGACAGGGAGACAGACTCACAGCATGATCTTGTCCAACAGGAAAAGGAGAAGGTCCAGCACCAGGGATTATACCTGTTGTATATTAGCTAACCTAATATGGTTATAACTGAATATAAACTTAGATAAATAAAAACATGCCCGATATTACAGTAAACAAGTGAGACAGAAGCTGGCAATCTCATGGAACTGAACAGACAGCACACGCACTTTGGGCTGGCTCTGGCACCACTCTATGCATGTGACCCCTTCGCTCTGCAGGATACTTTACAAGTACAGCGCCCAACTTAGCAAGGCCTGGAGTCCCCAGCAAACACACACATACTGAGACACGCGCTTCACGGCCCACTCACAGAGCCCAGTGCAGACGTGACTCATTTAGACAGCCCCCATATCAGTGACACCACCATGTCACCCCTACTCAGCCCCCCGCCCCCAGCATACATCCTGTGTAACTCTACAGTGACAAGGTCCATGGAGACCTTCCCTTTAATGATGCACTGCAGGACATGACAACACCAAAAGGTTTCACAGCTCATGACAGACATTCACAGCTCCCCATTACAGAGACATTCAAAGTAACTGCACCCTTTTAGTTACGTCCTGCAGAATCGCCACCCTCTCCTCTCAGTGACAGCCACATACCTCACTCTCTCCTAGTCCCCGTGATAACTGACCAATTCTTGGATCTCGGTCACCATGGAAAGGGGTCTGACTGTGGAGGCCAGAGCCCAGGCCCAAAGATGGCTGCGTGCGCTGGTCTGTTGTGACTGGAATGATCGTAACGGATTAAAGCCCCCCCCAGATACACTGAGAACCTGGCCTACAAAGAGAGCTTTGGGATTGGAGCTTAACTTCACCCAGATTTTTCTTTAACTTGTTTTCATATTTAAAACGATGTCCTTACTGCACAAGTGACACAGCTACAGGCATGGGCAGGAGACAGAGGCTGCACCACAGTCATTGCACTTAGAACCGTTTGCTTTTCTACCGTGTACCCAGACGTTAGGGAGAAGCTTCGCTACAGTCTCTGCCTCAGAGAAATCTGCACCCTCCTCCAAGAGCAGAGGCTGGCTCTGCTCCCGAGTCTCACTCGTGCACTCCAGCCTCTGAGCCCGTGCCCCCAGCACCAGGTGCAACTGGCCCAGCATTGGCCCACTTCCAGAGGCAGCTGGAAGGAGTTATGGGCAATTTGGTGCGCCTTGAACCCAGGCAGCCCTAGGAAAGTCCTGTCTGAGTCTTTACTCCTGGACCTTGAAGCTGCTGCAGTCTGTACTGATGGACACTGCCTCCTGCACGCTGTGGATAGTGCTGGGAATTGGAAACCCCTGGCCCTCTGATGCTCGGTCCAGAATTAGGCAGGCTGATAGTCCGCAAGTCTGACTGCAGTGCTCTGGAAGTCTGGGGAGCAGAGCTGGAGCCTGGTGCTCCTGTGCAGGGCTGAGACACCGACCCTGAGGATGACAAGTCTGCAGCAACCTGCTGTGCTGGACTAGCAGCAGTACGATGACTCTTCTTCAGAAGGCTACTATTAATGCTACTGCCAGAGTGCTGCTGGCTGCTGTAATACCCAGAATTCCCTGCAAACAGAGCTGGGGAGTCCGTGGAAACTGAATGGGCAGGGCTGGAATAGGAGTTGGATGAAAAAGATGCTTCTGATGAGCCGTGAGCGGGATTGTAGCCTGTTCTCGGGGGTGCTGCTCGGTAGCTGTATCCAGGAGATGGAGTGGAGTGTCCTCGGTAGGGGGAGGAACTCTGCTGGAGGAGAGACTGGGACTCTGCTCGGGGGCTGTCAGACTGCAGGAGCTGGAGAAGATTGAGGGAGGGAGAGAAAGTGTCACAGCACAAAGATTTCCCCTTCTTTCTTCTAATCACCACTTAGCAACACTGCATGCTGTTAAGAATAACCCGACTAGCGCTGACAATGAACTGCAGGTTCTAATGCTGGCCTGGGACTAGAACGTGTGAAATGGAAGATGGCTCTCACCTGGTAGCTGTATCTAGAGGGGCTGTAAACTGCTGGTCCTTTGACTGCAGAACTGAGAGCTTCCGGGACATCTCCCTCAGCAGCACCTGAAAGGCATAGCACAGTCATGCCTTAAACTTCCCTTCCCAGACCAGGACAACAACTATTCTCTCGCAAACCCTTCTGCCTGTTCTCTAGTTCCTGTCCCGCAGTCCTGCAAGGAAGCTAGAGCACCACGTAGCACCCCAAGTAATTGGGCCCTTTGAAGCCAAAAGAAGTTAACTAAAGGCAAACTGAAAAACCCAATCCCAACATCCTGCTTTCTTTCACAAGGCATGAGTAAAGAACAGTCACTTACCCTCCAGGAACTGGCTCTTCAAGATGTTCTAGTCAGCATGGATTCCATGTAGGTAAGCATGAGCCTCATGTGCATGACGTCTGTTGGGACCACGCCTGTACTCTGAGCAACCCCGTGCTTCTATATGAAGGCACGAAGGTTGGGGTGGCCTCAGCCCTGCCTCAGTTCCCCCACAGTTCAAAGCCCGTGATGCTGAGGACCCCAAAAAAGCAAGGATGGAGGGCAGGTGTGGGATTCACATGGACTACAACATCCTGAAGAACCACAGTTACTGTAGGTAAGTAACTGACCTCAAATGTGTGTCCACCTGGATCTCATCGTAGGTAGCTAGCAGACGGCAACCCCTCTAGAGACTGGGAATGAAGAGTGCCAGCCACATCAGTCACACAGCAGTGGGAACACTGCTCTACTGAACTTGGCGTCAGACCTAACCACCATGCCCAAGGCATCATGCTTGACAAAGCTGAGTGGGACACTCCACATCTTAGGTTCACAGTTCTCAGACACAGGCAATTCTGAAGCAGGTGGAAGGCCCTGCCTGTTCCTTGGCAGAGTGTGCCCTAGCATTCAGAGGGAAAGGCTCACTAGCCCCTGATGCCAAGTGGAGATTGTCATTTGGACTGGATTGGGGGATGAGGGGGCATTTGTGTTATTTGACATTAATATGTCAAAATCATAGTGATTCACGTGAGACATACCATGTCAGGTGCTGTTAGAAAGGTTATAATGTGCTGAGTAAGAAGATAATATTTATGTTCATGTGTAATATGTGTGAGGAAAGTTATGGAGATCTTTGATATACCTATATTTCAAAATGTGTAGAAGACACACCCCAGACAGAGAGGCTGCAAGACAATAGCCCGCTTAATGGCCCATCAAGACCTTTACAGAAGCCAAAGGCCCAGGAAGAAACTAAAGGCATACCTGAAGAGTTACCAGGATTGGCCCATGTGACTCTGGACTCCATTTGGGTTCCTGTAAAGTTCCACGAGCCGCATGGCCAGAGGCAGAGGGTATATAAGATCAAACCACAGAAACCATTTTGTCTTTGTTCCTGTCCAGCTCAGTCACACCTCTGGAATAACACACTTTGCAACTGAACTGAAGGACTTAGACCCATCCAGGTACTGGATGTATACCAGAGGAACTATACAAGCCTGCAACTCCACAATTCTTCCAAAAACCTGATGTATATGGACTTTTGAATCATTTGTATGTATCTATCTGAGTGCTTTAATTCTATAACATTTCTCTTATTGGTTGTTTTTCTTTTTATAATAAACCTTTAGTTTTAGTTACTAAAGGATTGGCTGGCAGTGTGGTATTTTGGGTAAGATCCAAACTTACAGTGATCTGGTACTGTGGCTGGTCCTTTGGGATCAGAGGGAATCTTTTGAGTAAAGAGCACTGAGTTTAAATAACTGGTCTCTTTACTGGACCTAGTGGCCGTTTGGGAGCCAGAGACTGAAATGCAGTAAAGGGGGCTGTGTGTATTTGCTCAGTGGCTTCTTGATATCCAGTGTGGGGAATCAGAAGCACTGTTTGTGGCTGGTTGGGAAGTCTGACATCAGTGTCACCCACTAGCTCATGCTGCTCATCCACGTGGCACGAATACGGCCCGGTCCGGGGCAGACCAGCAGTGACTACAGGGTTGTGGGAGTGCAGGTGAATGCTTTGCCCATCCTCCCAGGCAGGGACGTGCACACCCTGGAGATGAGGGGATTGCTGTACAGATGGTGACAACAGGTAGGCCTCGACTTCCTGGACCACTGAGTCCTGTTCAGGGAAGGAGGTTTGCTGGGAAGAGATAAGGTTCACTTGGCCAGGTGGAAAACATCTTCACACACCAACTCGCCAACCTACCGAGGAGTGCTTTGAACTATGTTCCGAGGGGGCAGGCAGGCATAAAAAAGGTGATCTTGACAGAAGACTAGATGTTACTGTGTGGGGGAAGACGGGGAAATTACAACAGTGTTATAGGAGCAACAAAAGTGATAACAGTGGAGATCTGCTCAACATCTTGGATGTCTTTACACAAATTCAAGGAGTATGGAGAATAAACAGGAAGAACTAGAAGTATTAGTAGAGAATATAAATTTGACTTAATTGGCATCACAGACCCTTGGCAGCTCAAGTCTCATGCTGGAATATTGTTCATGAAAGAGGCAAGGAAAAAGGACAGAGGGGTTGCATTCTGCAACAATATATATACTTGTTCTGAGATCTAGGCGATGAGAGACGGACATGTTGAAAATCTCTGGGTAAGATAAAAAGGGGAAAATAGGGATGATGTCATGGCAGGGGTTCTACTATAAGCAAATCAGAAAGAGGAGGTGGACGGGGCATTTCTAGAACAAGACAAATATCCAGAACACAAGCCCTGATAGTACTTAGGGAGAAACTATCCAGACAGCAGTTGGAAAAGTAATATGGCAAAACATTTCCAGCAAGTTACTGGGGACAACAACTTGTTGCACAAGGTGGAAGAAATAACCAGAGGGGACAGCCATGTTAGACTTGATTCTGACCAACAGATGAACTGATTATGAAGTTGAAGGTGCAAAGCAATCATGAAATGATAGATTTAGTGATTTTAAGGAAAGAAAGGAGTGAAAGCAGCGGAATAAGGATAATGGACTTCAAAAAACAGACTTCAACAAACTCAGCTAACTGGTAGGTAAGGGCCAATGGGAAAAAATCGAAGGAATAAAGGAGTTCAGGAGAGCTGACAGTTTCTCAATGAGAAAATATTAAACATACAAAAGTACAACCTATCTTGATAATATAGGAAGAATATTAAGAGGCCAATATGGCGCCATCAGGAGTCTTTAATGACCTGAAAATCAAAAAAGTAGAAACGGATGAAAGGAATACAAAAGAAAAACACAAGCATGTAGGGATAAGAATCAGAAAGGCTGAGGTCTGGTCTACACTGGAGAGTTGTCTCAACAAAAGAGCGGAGGTGTACAGACTAAAATGCTCCTCCCATTGATGTATCTCCCCTGCTTTGCTGACATAACAAAACCACCTCAACGAGAGGTGTAGGGCTTATGGCGGCTTAGTTAGGGCAACACCATGTCAATAAAGACACTATGTCCCTTACATCGGCTGTGGGGCTGCCATTCGTCAATTTCACCACTCTGTTGGAGAGAGCCCCACCCAGAGATGAGCTGTTCTCCACTCTTGGCTGAGAACAGAGCGAGAAGCCCGGGCGCCTGGACCCTGCTCTCGGCTGCAAGAAGCCTGGGTGCCTGGACTCCGCTCCTGGCTGGGAAGGTAGTGAGAAGCCCTGGTACTTCCCCACCCACTCTCCGCTGGGAGCCAGGGCAGCTATATCCATTTCATGGCTGAGCCGTGAAGTTGACATGGTTGCCTGGTTCCCGGCAGATAGTGCGGAATGGAGAAGCCCTGGGTGGCTTCCCCTGACTCTCAGCTGGGAAAAAGGAGGGGAGGGGAGGAGCCCTGGGTGGCTTCTCTGCCCAGGCAGACTTGTCAAGGAGCTTCCTCCTGGGAACAGGGAAGCCCCAGGAGACTTCCCCCAGCTCCTGGCAGGGAACAAGGAAGGGAGAAGCCCAGGGGGGATTGGGGAGTAGAGGGCAGCACACCGGGAGCCTGTGGGGCTCTTGGAAGGAAGCTGAAGAGACCAGGCTCTCAGCTCCCCACACTGCCCCTCTTAGGTTGGTGGAAGTGGTCCTGGTGAGAACGTGCACTTACAACCCAGGGAGGGTCATGTGGCCTGGTCTACACTAGACGGTAAGTTGACCTATGTCCGGTTGACTTATTTTTCTAGAGTAGACAAAGCCTGGGGCACAAAATGAGATACACCTTGTACTATGGAACAGCATTGTTTGTCCCTCTGGAGTATAGAATCATAGAATATTAGAGTTACAAGGGACCTCAGGAGGTCATCTAGTGCAACCCCCTGCCCAAAGCAGGACTATCCTCAGCTAAATCTTCCCGGCGAGGGTTTTGTAAAGCCTCAGCTTAAAAACCTCTAAAGATGGAGATGCCACCACCCTCCCTAGGTAACCCATTCCAATGCTTTCACCACTCTCCTAGTGAAAAACTTTTTCCTAACGTTCAACCTAGACCTCCCCCACTGCAACTTGAGACCATTGCTCCTTGTTTTGCCATCTGCCACTACTGAAAACAGCCTAGGTTCATCCTCCCTGGACCCCCTTTTCAGGTAGTTAAAGGCTGCTATCAAATCCCTGCTCATTCTTCTCTTCTGCAGACTAAACAGGCCTACTTCTTTCAGCCTCTTCTCATAAGTCTTGTGCTCCAGCCCCCTATTAATTTTTGCTGCCCTCCGCTGGACTCTCTCCAACTTGTCCACATCCTTTTTGGAGTGGGGGGCCCAAAACTGGACACAATACTCCAAATGCAGCCTCACCAATGCAGAATAGAGGGGAATAATCACTTCCCGCAATCTGCTGGCAATGCTCTTACTAATGCAGCCCAATATGCCATTAGCCGCCTTGGCAATCAGGGCACACTGCTGACTCATCTCCAGCTTCTTATCCACTGTAACCCCCATGACCTTTTCTGCAGAACTGCTGCCTAACTCTCAGTCCCGTCTGTAGCTGTGCATGGGATTCTTCCGTCCTAAGTGCAGGACTCTGCACTTGTCCTTGTTGAACGTAATCAGATTTCTTTTGGCCCAATCCTCCAGTTTGTTTAGGTCCTTCTGTATCCTATCCCTCCCTTCTAAGGTATATACCACTCCCCCTAGCTTAGTGTCATCTGCAAACTTGCTGAGGGTGCAATCTACCCCATCTTCCAGATCATTAATGAAGATGTTGAACAAAACCGACCCCAGGACCAACCCCTGGGGCACTCCACTTGTGAACGGCTGCCAGCTAGACATGGAGCCATTGATCACTACTCGTTGAGCCCTTTGCTGTAGCCAATTATCTATCCATTTTGTAGTCCATTCATCCAACCCATACTTTTTTAACTTGCTGATAAGAATACTGTGGGAGACTGTATCAAAAGCTTTGCTAAAGTCAAGGTATATCACGTCCACCGCTTTCCCCTCATCCACAGAACCAGTCACATCTTCATAGAAAGCAATCAATCAGGTTGGTCAGGCACGACTTTCCCTTGGTGAATCCATGTTGACTGTTCCTGATCGCCTTCCTCTCTTCCAAGTGCCTTAAAATGGATTCCTTGAGGACCTGGTCTATGATTTTTCCAGGGATTGAGGTGAGGCTAACTAGCCTATAGTTCCCTGGATCCTCTTTCTTCCCTTTCTTGAAGAAGGGCACTATATTTGCCTTTTTCCAGTCATCTGGTACGTCTCCCTGTTGCCACAAGCTTTCAAAGATAACAGCAAATGGCTCTGAAATCACATCAGCTAACTCCCTCAGCACCCTCAGGTACATTGCATCTGGCCCCATAGACTTGTATATGCCCAGTCTTTCTAAATAGTCCTGGACCTGTTCCTTCAGCACTGCGGGATGTTCACCTCCTCCCCATTCTGTGTAGTCTTGATCCATACGAGAGCATCATCTAGTAGTCAGGCCTTGAGAGGAAATGTCGAGAGGCTGGGGTGGGGGAATGATCCTAACTCCTTGGTGAGGAACTCTGCTGTCAGGGGAAGGCGCAGAGGCAGTTGCTGAGACATGCAAACAAGCTCTGGAAACCATAACTGCCTCGGCCACGATGATGCTACGTGGATGGCTACTAATTTATCCTGGTTCAAATTTTTCATGACTTTGAGTAGTAACAACGTTGGGAGATAATCACACAGCTTGGTTGCTGTGCTCCCCTGCCTCCTGAACAGAATCGTCTACTCTTCACACTGGATGGTGTCCTGGAAAGATCTATTTCTGAATGACCCAGGTTAGACATATTCTTCAGCATACCATATCGTTCAGCTCCCACTTATGGTTGAGGCAGAAATGCCTGCTGAGGGTGCCTGCCATTGTATTCTGAAGCCCTGGTAGGTAAAGGGCTGAGATATGTATGCAGTGTGATATGCACCAGTTCTATAGCATTATGGATTGGGTGCATAATAATGGCGATCTTGCTATTCCTTGACAATTGAGATAATACATTGCTGCTCTGTTGTCCTGCATTATTCTGGCTGGGTGGTCCCTGGTATGGAGAAAGATATGCTGGCAAGCATAAGACTATCCAATGTGCTGATTTGGAGGATTGCCTCCTGTGGTGCCCATTTGCCTTCAGCCGTGAAAGTGCATGTTCCAATCTAGCAAGGAGGCATCTGTAGTGATCTTTGTGGGAAGGGACTGCTAAAATGGAACTCCCACCCATACCTTTTGGGGATCTTTCCACCAATTGAGAACACTGAGGTACGGACACCCACCTGGATAGACCTGTGCTTGTTGGGAATGTAGACGTTTCACAGCCAGGCCTAAAGACACAGAAAACGTAGCCTTGCTAAGGGTGTCACAAACACACAGGCTGCCATATGACCTAAGAGTTGCCAGAAAGTCTTTTCTGTGGTTTGTGGGCTCTGCTATATTGTTGAAATGGAGGTTGGACATTGTGGCAAACCTAAGTAGTCTGTTATCACGCTCTGATGGCAAAATATCATTTTACAAATTAAGGTTTTGTGACAGGACCAGAAGGAACAATTTTCAGCCATTCATAATGGAAGGCCAGGCAATCCCCAGAACTTCTCTCCAGGTCTTGCTTGATGCTGTTGACACAGTTGCATATTCTGTGTCTATGGCAGTTGTCATGCATCAAGTGTATTAGCTCCAAGTCCTCCAGTCTACCTCTGGGAGCTACAAAACACTGCTGAGGAACTTATCTTCAAGGGACTCAAGCTGTTTAGTGAGGCCACAGACAGATCCCTGCATTCACTAAAAGACTCTTGGGCGACACTGTGGTCTCTGGGCATCTATAAACTGCGACAAAAAGAGAAAACAGGCAGCTCAACGGTCTTGCCCAGTCCACTATCACCCCATGAAACCAGCTGAATCCCCATCCCCTAACAGGAAGAAGCCATCCTTCACAGTCAGTGATATCCTTTAAGCAATCGATTGGTCGAGGGTCATGCACTACCTCCTGTTCCGGATCCTCTCTCTCCTCCGCCCTTATTCAGATCATCTCTCCCACTTTCTGCCTTTATGGGAATTCATCTCCTCAGACAGAAAGATCCTGGAAGTGAATTCCATAGGCTATTCCATCCAGTTCAGCTCTTCCTGCATACCCTCCATGTCCCTCTTCAGGGACCCTTCGCATGAGTCTTTTGAGAAAGGAGGTACAATCCCTCCTATCATTGGGGAGAAATCAAAACTGTTCCATTGGTCTTCATCAGGAAATGGTTCTACTCCCAATCTTCCTTATCCCCAAGAAAAATGGGGATAGAGATTAATTCTGGATCTCAGGACGTTGAACACCTTTGTCCGCTTTCAACGGTTCAGACTGGTCACCTCAGCCGCACTAATACCCTCCATGGATCCAGAAGATTGGTTTATCTCCCTTGACTTCAGGATGCTCATTTTCATACTGCGGTGCTCCCCTTGCACAGAACGTTTCCTACATTTTGTGGTTGGCAGGGACAACTGCCGATATCAAGTCCTGCCCTTCAGCTTCTCCATTGCCCCAAGGGTCTTTACCAAAGTCCTCTTGGCCATTGCAGCCTCTCTATGCCAGATGGGAATAACTGTCTTTCCCTACCTAGATGATTGGCTCCTGAAGGGTTGCTCATTTCTTGTGGTACAGACAGCAACCAATAAGGCCCTCTCTCTTTCCATTTCTTGGGCCTCTGGTTCAGTGCGGAAAACTCTCCCCCCGTCCCGGGCCATGCTGGATTCCACCACCACCAGAGCATACTGGCTAATTACTGCCAAGAGGCCAAAATCTAGCTATTTCAGCTCCTTCTTGGAAGACACTGAGCAGGACTGATGTCAGTTTCATTCATCAGTAGCCTTGAAAACCAGGGAGTTAAGTGTAGGGCGAAAGAAAAAAAATATCGCAAGC
This sequence comes from Mesoclemmys tuberculata, assembly GCA_007922155.1. Classification (NCBI taxonomy): domain Eukaryota; kingdom Metazoa; phylum Chordata; order Testudines; family Chelidae; genus Mesoclemmys; species Mesoclemmys tuberculata. The sequence goes on along the minus strand of ML677027.1, from coordinate 15,726,425 downwards.
TTTTGGGTGGAATACTGTATTTTTAATGAGCCCACTTACAAGCAGGTAGTATAATGGCTGGAGTTTACCTTGCAACATAGGGGCTAGGGGACAGGAGAACTTCACTGATGGAGGCCAGACAATTTTGCCCTGAGGAGGCATATGTAGAATGTCCAACAGGGAATGTTGGGTTCCTGTATCTTCTCCAATGGGATTTGCAAGGTCTCTGTGATGTTTCAAAAGGCCTTGAAATAATCAGTGGGGGAGGCATAACAACCTTGTATAACAAGGAGGAGGATTTATGCGAAGATGGTTTTTCTTCTTCCCTACGTGGCTCTTGTATCTCTATAAGTTCTCCTGTTGAGCAGGGTTGGTGGTTGGGGCTCTCACTGTGCCCTCTTAGGAGATGGAACCATATAGAACTGCTTGTCATAAAAGGCCCATGGGTTTCAATAAACCAACTATAGTGGAACATAAGAGAAAGGGGCAGGACCCCAAGATTGCTGGGTGTATCTCCTACTGGGAATTTCTTCCTAGCATGCACCTCAAGGTGGAGGAAACCTGTATGGGCACCTTGTAATCAGATGCAGTGTCATTTCCAATGTCCATTTGAGAGGCAAATAGTGCTGGTACCAGTGGCTGTGTTGGTACTGGGGGTTAGAGAGGGTCTGATAACCGCATTGGTACTGGAAGCCAAGACTTCATAGGTATGTTGGCACTGGCTGAAAATGCCTGTGTGGGGCTGCTGACTGCACTGGTACCAGAGGAAAAGTCAACAGTGTAGATGGTAAGACCAGAGTGCAAGTCGGCTCTGTAAGGTAAGTTGGTAACGGTGGAGAACCTTTATAAGTACCTCTCAGCAATGGAGACTCAGGTTGTTTCAGGCTTTGATGGTCTTCTGGGAAAGGAGCCTGGGTCAGTACCAAGGACTCTGGATAGGGAACCTAAGAAGTCAGTACATGTGGTGGACTGGAGACAGTACCGAAGTGTGGTCTGGGCGCTCTCTTCAACTGGTTACAGAAGACAGTATCAATGATGACTTTGGCTTGGTTTTAAGAGAGTCTTTGTGCTTCAAAGATACCAAGTCCGGTACTGACACTGATGCCACTCTGTGATGTTTATCCTATTGCTTCTTGGTATGTGGCATGATCTTTTTAGCAGGTGCCAGGTTCTCAGTGTTGGAGAAGGTGGGGGCCCTCAGCAGTACCAGTGCTGGGACATCAGGTCTACTCAGACACAGACCAAGAGGGTGACTTCCGCTTGCTCTTCAATTCTTATCCTGGAGATTTATTTTATTTTATTTTTGTTAAGGTCTGGAAGGTTCTGAAGGGCCCCAGGGTTTCTGCTAACCACAGCAGGTCACAGTCCCCAGCTGGGGCTCTCCCGGCAACCGAAGCTGATGTTTAAGGGGATAATTGGACCCTTTGGGTCTCACTGAATGCACCATCAACAACAGTTTCAGCTTTTCCTCAAGTTTTTTAAACCTGCTTTTAAAACTCGATCAGGTCTTGTGTTTAGAGTCTCTTCAAAGTAGGAGAGGCAGCTTCCATGTCTGTCATTGTGGGGACAGAGACTTGTGGCAGGCCTGGCAGGGGTTTTGGGCATAATCCATTAGTTGAAGCCATGGATTGAAGTCAAAGAAAAACACAGAAGCCCAGATTGGGCAAACAAAGGAAGGAAAGGAGTAAACGCCAAAACCACAACACTCTGTTAAACAGAAAATTGAAAGGATATATGAAGAAATGACTAAGAAAGAAGCATAAGAATGAGAGAATAAAACAGAAAACCACATGAGCAGACACTGCAATGCTACTGCTCAAGCTATAGGCAGTTGAGAAGGAACTGGAATGGCAGTGGGTGCACACCCTCATCTCTCTTCACACCAGAGCACAAAGGTTTGTAGGGCTGAGCTGCGGACCTACGGACAGTGCTGAAGAAAGTTTCTGATCAAGAGTGCACAGGTACACACACGTCCTGAAGTGGAGCATACACAGGGTCATGACTCATGTAGTGAGTTTTAACTTTTTGAAAATATTTGTTCATTTGTAACTCAAAAAACGATGTAAAACAAGAACTAGCACACAATGAGGCCAATTGAGCACAGCTCTTCAGTAAGGGGAGATGGAGATACCTCCTGCAACTGTGTTGGAGCAGAAGACAACTGCTTGGAAACATCAGAAAATGCAGAAGCCTGCTAACTAACATTAGTTGGAGGAACATAAAGCCTGCTCTCTAGAGTCTGCACTGGTTCCCAGCTTAGTTCTAGGTGTAATCCAGGTGTTGATTTTGATCTATAAACCACCACATGATTTGGGTCCTGGCTACCTGAGAGAAACAGCCTCTCCCACAAGTTACCAATGGACAGAGATCAGTTGGAGTGCTTCTGCTACCAGCCTTCCAGGGAAAAGCTTGCTCTCTCTAATATTTCTAAGTTGCCTAATGTCAACAATGATGTACTCCAGTCCTCAAGTGAGATCAGGATCCTGTAGTGTGAGGCACAATTAGAGATAAGCTCTGCCCCAGAGAGCTTGAAATCTAAATAAAGAGGGTAGAAAAAAAGTTCTGTTTTACAGATGGGGAATTGAAACAGAGATTAAGTGACATGTCCATGGTCACACTGGGAGTCAATTCCAAGAACTTTTGAGTCCAAATCCAGTTCCTTAACCACAAGACCATCTTCTCTCTTATGTTTTGGTAAAATCCCAGTCCCTTTGAAGTCGATGATAAAACTCCCTTTGACTTCAATCCAGTCGGGATTTCAACCATAACATCACAGTGCTCCTGATATTTGCTGTCCCTGCTGCTTTGATATAGCCTGTGTTTGTTGATTTCAGGCCTTTGCCTGGTGATGGTAGGTGCACCACTAAGGTGGTGTTGAAGGAGCTCAGTTCAGTTCAGTTGATGCTGATCCTCAAGCTCTTTTGTTATACTTGTAAATGCACCCAAAGTCTTAATAAGCAGAGGGTGAAAGCATTCAGGGACCCCTTTCCTGCATTTCCTGACACACAGTGAGGGTTCCCTTATGCCCAGAGATGGGAAGGATGAATACAGTTAACGGAAGGTCAGATTGTTGAACATGATACATGCAACAGGTCAGGCGAATTTCACATGACCAACCAGGATCTTCACTTTGTAGGCAGCAAGGAATAAATGGGCAGAATTAAGACTATGACTGGAACCTTAACTATGTTTCCTGAGTTTAAAGTGTTGTCTATAAATCTCAGCCTACTTTTTGTATGGAAATTTGGTGCTTTATGTCTTCAGAGAACTGAACAGATAATTAACTCCACCACTCTCCTGATGCCACTATTATCCCACTGTACAGGGACAGGAAACCTGAGGCCCAGGGTGGGTAACTGACTTGTCGAAGGTCAAAGAGCAAGTCTGTGGCAGAAACAGAGTGAAAGGATGTGTTTGAATCAGGAGGAAATGAGTTCAGAGAAAGGCTCCCATAGGAGGCTGGTGACGTTAAACATGAAGATGCTATGCTTACCTGAGAGCCTAGTCCACAGCTGAATCTATCCTGAACAGAGTCAGTTCCACCTGTTTAAGTATGAAATGCAGCTCTCCTTAAAAGGCTCATCTGTTTACCTGGATCTCTCTCAACAGCACTGTCAGCTGTAGGTGAGGGCTCTCCTCTCTGCGACACCTTTGCACCACTGCGCAGAACCTTCTCAAGAATACCACGGCCCTCTCGAAGCCGCTCCACAGATGTGGGGACCATCCTGAAATAGGAAGCAATAAGAGCTGAGGGAAGTTACTGCACATCTTTGAGCAAAGCGACCAAGGAGAGGGTATTGTAGGCCCCTTGATACACTTACAAGAGGGCTTTGTTTTTAAGCTCTTAAAATATTCTCCTTAGAACAATTGGCATCAAGTCAGTGCAAGTCCCAGCCATACAGAGGTGCAGGGTGGTAGAAGAATGGATTCACCAGATGATGATGAGAATTAAGGTTCTGCACTGCTTTCGTGAGGTAAACAACCCCTGGTTGATTTTATTCTGTCAGTTACAGGTTACCAAATATGACTACTGTGAAGTGTTTTCTACAGCACTGCCCTGGGGCAATGAGATCTCTGCTCTTTGTTGTCAAATGACAGACATTTAATGTTTCATTGTGGTCTAGGTGAGTTTGGGTCCTCTCTCAGAAAAGGGTTTCAAGATTTAATAGCATTTTGGAAATCCTAGAATACAAGTCTAGATATAGTCACTATATGGAAATGAGGATTTTTCGCACTGAAAAAGCAGTTTAATGCAACATACTATAATAATACAACAATAAGGTAGATTTGTTAAAATATAATCAGCAAAGCAAGGTTCCTGGAGCAGTGTTAACTGCCTATAAATGCGACTTTCTATTCCTCTTTTCCTTGCTCAATATATTTTTTTAAAATTACTTTTAATCCAGTAGCACTTTGAGGCCCCACACAAAATTGGCACCCCATATTGCTACTCACAGTCCAAACACACAGTGAAAGTCTCAACCCCAAAGAGGAAAAACAGAGGTGAAGTGACTTGCCTCATGTCACACTGCAGGACAATGGAAGAGCTAGCAACAGAACCCAGGTCTCCTGGGTCACAGTCCATCCACTGGAGCATGCAGTCTCTAAATGTGTATTCTCGTTATTTAATATACAATATAATAGTGCCTGGGTACCCCAATGAGTGATTGGTGTGGTACCACATTATTCTAGGCACTGTACATAGGTAACAGAATGCCCATGGTTTTTCTACAGTAAATATGTAGCATAAAAACAGATGTGCCGTGTGGCTCATTGTGTAGGAGCTCAGACAGGAAATGTAAAAATTAAACTGTGCAACCGCAACATTGTATTAAGTGGTTTTGCATTTATTGTCTTTTTTTTTTTTTTTTTTTTAAAGAAAAATATAATTTGTGCTTAACATTAGCATTTTAAGGACCCCAAAGAGACACTGAAGTTCACACCTCAGTGTGGTGAATGGGGGCAGAGTTCACTCCTCAAGGAGGTGAATGGGGCGAGGGGGGTGAATTCACACCTTCTTTGCTGCTATTGTTTGGCTGGAGACAGTTTTCTGCAAGGCTGGGTTAACAGGGCAGCAGCACATCTGTTTACATTGTGATGGCTCTATCTTGGCAACTGAAAGAGATAGAAACTTAATTTTTTTTAAATGAAAGCTATTTGCAGATATCGTAGAATGCAGCAAAACTATGGAGATGCCTAAAAGTCACAGCAAATAATTTTAACTCCCACTTCCTCCTGTCCCTGTTGTGCCAGCATGTATGTCTGGAAATTTATAAGGGAGCTGTGCACTGATGTAAACAGGGGGCTTGGGATTAAACTGTTTTACAACCTTAAGTTTAGCATGAGCCTTCGGTACTACTGTTTAAAAGTGAAATGGCACTGTTCCCTTCTCAAGCCACGCTCACTAGAAAGAGGGAAGAAGGGAACAGGATAAGAAAGGCAGCAAAGCTGTTTGATCTATTTTAAAACAGATATTGAGAACACTTCACACTGGGTAACCACATGGCACTGTGGCCCCCAGCCTCAGGCAGTGATACTTGCTGAGGCAATGCTGGAAACCAAACCCAGAGCAGCTGCTGGGGAAAGGCAGCTGTATGTAAAGGTGTACACTGGAGCTTGGCTGCCATGCTGAGAGGTGGCCCCACATCCCTAAACTTGGCTGTTGCAGTCAACCATGCCTCTTACAGGCAGTGGGGGATGATAAAGGTGGAGGAAATGGGGGGAAGTTTACCATATGCTTTTAAACCCATACCATAGGCTATAAAGTCAGCAATCATTTCACTGTTGGGCCCCAGCTCAGCAAGCCCCAGCATCTTGCAGGTAGCTCCATTGTGTGCAGGGCACCGAGAAAGAAGGGCAAAAGATGCCTACACAAAGTTTTGATTTTCTTTGAAAGATCAAACTATCTTTTCATGCTAGACAATGCCTAAGGGGTGTCACTGCCAGAAACGTACTCCAGGGTAGAGCTTCTCAGACATTTCTACTGTGGTTAAAGTCTTCATAGAAACTCTTGTGCTCCACTTCCCACTCAGCATTGCCAAGACCCACCTCACCACACCCTTCTATGCCAATTACAGCAGTTGCCTACCTACAGAATTAGCATCAGGAAAACAATGTCTTTTAAATAAGGCAGAGAGGCCAGCCTCATGTAACACCAGCTCCCTACAGAGCCCTGGCAAGCACCATGTGGACCACCATGGGTTCACGGAGCAGTTTGAGTATCTGTGCTTTGGAGTATTTGCACATGACATTACATAGACTAGAGAAGCACTATGTGTTTCCCCCTCATCTCCTGCATGTGCTATTGGGTCAAAGGTGTAAGTCTCTGTTTGAAGGTCATGGGGAGGTGTGTTATTTAGTTTCTTTTTCAAATAAGAGCTAGCATTAAAGTGCCACAACAGCCCACGCTGAGTGAAGGTTTTTCAGTAGAGAGCTAAGGTGTAAATCCCATGGCAAACACATGGTCCTAGAATCTGGAGAATAAGTCCAGCAAAAGAAAAACTGTAGAAAAGACACTTCACGTTGATTTTTTTTAATTTCCACCCTGGATGTTTAGCACCTGATCTACAAACACAAGGGTTGGTTCAAGAGGCTGCTGTGATCACTTGTGTTCACTCTAAAATTAAATTTTTGGGCAGAAAGACCCATATCAGATCCAGTTCTGTAGCCCCCATTATACAGCCACGGTATATATCGAGCGCCATTCTGCATGTGGGCTAACCCAGGCATCCATCCAGGGTGAGCAGACACATGCCAATGACGGGCTTCCTGTGAAGCCATCACAGGCTTGTCAGGAGGGCTAACACTCACCACCTGCTGCTGATGTTCTCCTGGGATTTGCAGTGTGAGATCAAAGAACTAGCACCCCTCAGGTCTGGTGGGCTGATCTCCTCTACATGAGGCAGGGGGGGATGTGAGGGAGAGAAGCCGCTTTGTGGAGAGGATGGGGCTCGGATTACTGAGCCCTGCCCATTACTGGCATCAATGTCAGTAGCAAAGCTATTGCTGCCTTGTTGGGTAGGAGTCACTGTGCTTCGCACTGAATCACTTCCCTCCTTGGCTTCCTGTTTTCGCTTGCGATACTCCAGCAGAGAGACCTGCGAGAGAAACATCACCATGAGCCTGGGAGACTGAGTCTATTAGCAGACTAGACAAATCACTAAGTTGTCTGGGGAAGGATGCTATCCTTTAACATGCTGTCCTAGGAGCACTGACGACATAGACAAGTACACATTTTAACATGCATAAAATGGCAGGATACAGGATCCTTGAGCTACAAGGAGGACTAAACTTTATGAAAAACAAGTGATAATTTGCATTTCAGACCAGGATCTATATAGGTTCCTACCACACACTCATCACAGTATATGAGCACCTTCCAGCAGCGCATTAAACCATGTGACTAACATCTATCATATTTGCTCTCTCATCCTGTCCCCAGCGGTGCCGCATATGCAGTGGGGTGTTTTGTTTGAGGGTGTTAGTTTAATACATTTGCGTATCTACACCATTAACATTTTGCAAAAAAGTTCTCACCATTGGTCATCCTAGCTCTGCTCCACTAGTATAGGCAGTACTGAAAGGCCCAGTGTAGATATGGTTTGCAGCATTTTAAACTCTATCATCTAATCCTGTTCAGAGCAGATGAACTTGACACAATGATTAAAAAGGCAGCAGCCGCCAGTGGCCAATTCAAGACTTCCAGTACTGCTACCCCCAGAATAACTGAACCACTGCTTGCAAAAGTGGGAAAGCTTGGCAAAATTGCCACACTCGTGATTCTTGGTCAAAGGCACAGAGCAAAGGATTCTATAAAGTGCAATCAACTCTATTTGTATTATATAGTCTCATATGTTGATAAGTCTCTTTTCAGTCCACTGGTATATCTGGAGGATGTTAAACAGAAGCTATTAAAGCTAGATATTTTTAAAAAGTCAGCAAATCCAGATAACTTTTATCCAAGATTTTTAAAACAGCTGACTAAGGAACTCACTGGACTGTTAATGCTTATTTACAAAAAGTCTTGGAGCAATGGGTAAGTTTCAGAAGACTGGAAGAAAGCTAACATGCCAATTTTTAAAAAGAGCAAATGGGTAATTATAGCCCTGTCAGCCGAACGTTGATTCTGAGCAAGATAATGGAGCAGTTGATATGGGAATCAATTAATAAAGAAGTAAAAGAGGATAATGTAATTAATGCGAATCAACATAGGCTTATGAAAAATAGATTCTTTCTAACTGACTTGACTTTTTTGATGAAATTACAAATTTGATTGATAAAGGCAGTAGTGTTGATAAAATAAACTTAGACTTGGTACCACATGATCTTTTGACTAGAAACCTAGAACAATATAAAACTAATATGGTACAAAATGAATTAAAACTTGGCTAACAGTAAATGGGAAATTGTCACTGAGTGAGCACATTTCCAGTGGGGTCCTGCAGGACTGGTTCTTGACCCTAGGCTATTTAGCATTTTGATCAATGACATGGAAGAAAACATAAAATCACTGATAAAGTTTGCCTACTGGGCACAAGCAAATGTGTGTCTTAATATGTTTAAATGCATACATCCAGGATTAAAGAATGTTGGTCACACTTACTGGAGGGGGGAGTCTATCCAGGGAAGCAGTGACTCTGAAAAAATTTGGGGGCTGTGCTGGATAATCAGCTGAACATGAGATTCCAGTAGGACGTTGTGGCCAAAAGCTAATGTGATCCTGGGATGAATAAATGGGAATTCTGAGGAGGACTAAGAGAGGTTATTTTACCTCTGTTATTTGGCACTGGTGCGACTGCTACTGGAATGCTGTGTCCAGTTCTGGTGCCCACAAGTCAAGACAGATGTTGATAAATTGGAGGAGGGTTCAAAGAAGAGCCACGAGAATGATTAAGGGATTAGAAAACATGCCCTATAGTGATAGATGCAAGGAGCTCCATCTACTTAGCTTCACAAAGAGAAGTTTAAGGAGCAACTTGATTAGTCTATAAGGACCTACGTGAGGAACAAATATTTTATAATTGGCTTTTCAATTTAACAGAGCTATAACAGCTCTTCATGTTAACAGCTATAACATGAAGCAATGGCTGGAAGTTGAAGCCAGACAATTCAGACTGCAAATAAGGCATACATTTTTAAGAGCGAAAGTACTTAAACATAGAAACAATTTACAAAGGGTTGTGGTAGATTCCCCATCATTGATCATTTTAAAATCAAGATTGGAAGTTTTTCTAAAAGATCTGTTCTAGGACTTATTCTGGGGAAGTTCTACAGCCTTTGTTACATGGAGTTCAGACAAGATGATCATAATGGTCCCCTCTGGCCTTAGAAAATATAAACTCCCAGGGCTGGAGTCACGTGACATGGGAAAAGCAGTGTCCATAGGGCCCAAAAATAGTGCCATAATGTAATTACTGTTAAACACGTCTTGGGATAAAAGTCTGCCTGCCTGGAGTCTGTATGCGGCAAGGTCCACCACTCAACTGTACTGAAGATTTTATCACTAGTGTGCATCATCTGAACAACATGCTAGATGGTACCAAAACATCCAGCAGGATGCTTCCAAAGCTAATTCAACAAATTAAGATTTTACCACTCTGTATAACTCTCTCTTTAAAACACTGGGGTGTGCCGGGGGGGAGGAGGGGGGGGAGGGAGGGCAGCAGCAGGGAAAGACAACTTTATCTAGCTAGGTGGACATTTACTAGAAGACAAATTTACAAGAAAACAAAATTATCCTCCTATTCTCATACACAAAACATTTAAGCACTATAAAAAAAAAAGCACTGATGCATTTTGCTGTGTGGCTATGAAGCCTGGGGCATACTTGTGCAATCTGCACACTCTGGAAAGGAAAACGTACTGAACCACTCTCCTATATTATTTTTACTCAAATTGAACTACACAATCTAGCACTATTTAGTCACTATCCCACCACTCTGGAGCCAACAGAAAATTGTTTCCTGTGGAACATTTACTAGTATTATACAGTCGCTGGATTTAAATGCCCGAAGTGTTAAGTGACAAGGCTCCTTGGGAGAATATTCTATTTCAAAGTTAGTGAGTTTCCCTGATAAGCAGCCTGCATTGTCTCTCTCTCGCTGAATGTCTTCCAGTCACTGTTAGTTAGAACCCCTTCATTTTACTAAATAACTCCACTGCCTCCTGGATATTCCCACCTTTCCGCTATTTCTACAGTGTTACAGTCCAGCTTAATTATCACTTAGCCAAGCTGTTCATATTTCATCAAGGTGAAACTGCACCACTCTTCACAGAAGGACTCTTCTCTACCTGCTCCTGGATACGATACTTCTCAGTGGGCCCTTTTGCTGCCATACCTCATTTCAAAATCCTGCCTAATTCACTGCCTCCTTTCCCCACATCTGCCTCAGCATTTTTTTCACTTCCACTCAGCATGGGAGTTTGGATTTTTCCCCAGATGTATTAGCTTAATTTTTACCAGAGATATCTCATTTTAGTTATTTCTGCCCATGGTTCTATGCTTTCTAGGTGCTTTGGGTTATTTCTCTCTTCACTGGTATTTACCACTCTCCTCAGTTTAGTTCCATCTGTAATTTCTTTAGCAGGGAATACTTGCCTTTTTCCTTTGTGGTGGATTTTGAGGAGCAGATCTGACTCCTTCAAAAACCCTCTCCCCACCAGGAGACATGGATCCATGCACTGTTTCTTTAAGAAGCCCCGGCTCATATCTGCTGAAGTATCCCTCTGCAGGAGAGCTGCAACATCCCCCGTCTGAATTCAGGGGCTTCCTGTCTCCCACCTGAGGGGAACCTCGCAACAATCCATCTACCCGGGGCATAGCGTTCAAAGGGGAGAAGGCATACATTAAATTAAACTCTGTCCGAAATGCCTGATCGGAGCTTCTTAGCAGCAGCTGTGCCTCCCCACTTTTTCCTGGGAAGCTGGCCTCAGAAGTGAAGCTGATGGAGGACTGTGGCGCCAGATCAGAGTGCGCAGAGCTAAGCAGCGATGGCCTCTCTGGGCAGGTGTTAACACTGGAATCCAGGTAGCCCACCTTCGGCAAATCCAGGTCCGTTCGGAGGCAGAGCTAGAAAATCCAACAAGGATATGGGGTGGGAGAGGAAGGGGAAATTAGGAGAAGGGGCAGACAGGTGGGGAGAGAAACTTTTAAAAAGTCAAGAAACACTTGCTCCAAAGACAACCCATTGCTTTTCAGTTCCTTTCATGATCCCCCTCAGTCCTTCCTTGCACTGCTCTGAAGCCTTGTAGGGTACATCTGCATGGGGATAAAAGCCCCACGGCATGGCTCCAGGTGGCTCACGGCAGCTGACTCAGGCTGTAGGGCTAACAACTGCTGTGTAGACATTGGGCTCGGGCTGAAGTGGGAGCCCTGCCAGGGTGGAGGGTCCCAGAGTCGGGCTCCAGCTCGAGCCCAAATATCTACACCGCAATTTTTAAACTGCAGGGCCTCAGCTCCGCAAGTGTGAGTCAGTCAAAGTTTTTTTTATCCCCACATACAGATACCCGTAGCAGCAAATGGCTGGGATTGCAGGCTACAGAAAAACCCAAATGTGGCTGTCCAGTCGTTGGGCCCTTCCCTTCCACTGGGTTTGGTGTGAAAGCTGGCCACAACCCTAGTGTTTAACCCCAGGCAGTCACTGAAGAAATAACAGGTGTCTTCAGTTAGCCTCTATGCCTCTCAAATCACCCTTGACACATGGCATTCAATTACCTGCTCAGTAATGGACATCCACTGCTCATGGCTGTCTTAGCTGCCAACTTTTTGACTATCCAAAAACCTAGCAATCAAAACTGCAAGCTTCCAACTCCAACACTAGGACCATTCTCTCTACTATGACAGCACACTGTCCAAGTCAAGTGCTATCCTTGGTATCACAGGACCTGGAAACTGCTGGCACACAGTCATTTCATCTGTACTATAGTTCAGCGTCTTACATCATCCAGCAGAGAGAGGGAACGGTTATCCTCTGTTCTATCACAGTACCTTCCCGTCTTCTACAATATTGCACCTGAAAATCTCCAGTCCCAAGACAACATCACACCTTGCCCTCCATTACAGCTCTGGGAATCTCAGCCAATGAGCACAACTTTGATACATCACACCTCATAGCCGCCTCTGGCTCCAAGGCATATCTGCCACTGCTTTGCTATATTCACAGCACCTGAAACACCAAGACACAAATGCATCCCCTCTGTACATCACAGCCCCCTAGAAAACTCCAGGACTGAAACAGGAGAGCATCTCCTTTTTCTTATTACAGTGCTTAGGAGCCAAAACATGGCTGTGTCCTTTCTGCTATATCACAGCCACTGAGCGCATCTCCTCTGCTATATCGCAGCTCCCAGGAATCTCCTGCACTAAAACATGGCTGCATCCCCTCCACTATGTTCCAGTCCTCTGGAATCTTGGGGAGTGAGCACCAACTGCATCCCTTTCCCTGTATGATAGCACTTTGGGACCTCCGTCAATAGCGACGGACTCTCCACTATATTACAGCACTGTACCCATGAATGGAATCACTACTGTATCGCTTCGTCATATGTTTAGACCAGCTTTGCAGTTATCTGGACTCCTTTTTCCTGGTACCTGCTTGATAGACTTAAGCTGCAAAGAGATGATGGTTCAGTCTGAACACAGCAGGTTAAGTACATCACCTTCTCCCAAGAAGCTGGTCAAAACCAATGAGTGATGAAGATACTGAAGGTTCTTGACAGAGTTCTCATTGCTCCAACATCCGTCAGTTAAAACAGGGACAAGGCTCTCCCACGCCTCCCTCAATTCAAATTGCCCCTTTACTGCTTCAAAAAGTAAATACCATATAAACCACTTCTATTAAGCGGAGACTGATGCTGATTATCATAATTCCAGGGCCCCCAGATCTTTTTCCTTTCACCCCAATAACCAAGACATTGGTTCTTCACATTTTTGCCTGTTTCCCGCCAACATCTACAGTATTATTAATACATCTGTTTCCCAAATAAATCCACTTGATTTCTTTCGTCTCCTTTGATAATCCCTGCAGCCTCTCCTCCTTCTTACTCCAACTAGTGCCTTGCACCACCCCCTCCATTCCCGGTCTCTCTCTGCAGTCCCCTCACGCTCGCCCCACCCACCCGCCATAACCTCTGGTACACATGCGCACACACACACTCACTCTCAGCCTTCGAGTGCAATTGAGATGGTGTGATAACTACCTCGGGTGACAGGGACTCGGGCCTATGCGCAGGGGAACTCTCAGGGGAGGATACGTTCTAGAGGAGGGAAAAGCATCTTGTTATTCATCTACTTAAAAAGTCAAGAAGCAAAATAAAATAAAGTAAAAACAAGCACAGAGGTTAGCCACAGCTATTCTAAACAGAGACTACCTCAGGAACTTGCCTTGGTGATTAGAGGGGGATTCAATGGGTTAAGTAATATCTAAAGCCTCCTGGAAGCATAGAGACAGGACTGGGTTATTGTGTTCCATGCCACAACTTAGTATCCAAACCAGAAAACAGAAGAGATGTTAGCCAGAAGTATTTATTTCCTTATATTCCTGATGCTGCTAGCCAAGGAGTTTACACCAGGAAATATAGAGAAATTCATGGATGGCATTTAGTCTAATGACATGGGAAAGGCTGAAGAGGAAAGCCTGGCTTTGCCTAAGCAAAATTCCCCAAATGCTGTAGTTAGTATCAGACTTCAAACTAATAGGGGAAAATAAAAATGGCTCCTTCAATTCACCATGGCTTTCCTCTGGGGTACAATCAAAGGAGTAGCTATAAACTAACTGACAGAGCTACCAAGGTCACAGCTGGGTATAGTGCAAAGGAGAGCAGTCCATCCACATGCAGTGGTATGTGCAAGCCTCCCAAACTGCCACTCGGTGTTACAGAATGTTCCCGTCAGAAAAGGGAGGCTCTTCCACAGGAAGGGTACTACCAGCGAGGGGCTGTGGCTGGGTGGGCTCTGCCAAGCAGGAGAACTTATTATAATAAATGTAAGTGATAACGACTTTCAGAACCTTCTCGGGCACCCGAGAAGACTTTTGGTGGTCAGACTCCATGGGGAAAAGCAGATGAAGGACACAATGCTCCAAGTCTCTGCTAGAAATATTGATGGGCCCAAGCAAATCCAAACTGATGCCCCAACCTCTTTTGGTCTGGAATTAGTGCTAAACCCCTGGTCAGCATGGCCCTGACCTGCTAGAGGTTTCAGGAGCTTGTGGGACAAGCTCCCCAGAAGAGCAGCTGGAGCAGATTAATTCAGTAGAAAGCACCACACAAGTGGCACTCAGATCCATCTAAAGCTTGGTTAATGCCAGGCTTTACAGAGACATCAAATTCCCCATCAACCCAATGGCTGGTCACCTTCAGCTATCTTATTGAGAAGCTTGTCCTGTTGGCAAACAGATGAAAGACCCTTCCTCTATTCTCATCTCCTAGGGCCATGGTCATAGGACTGACATGTACAATCTGTACATGGTGAACTGCATTCTCTGGAGTTAAAACAGATGGTAACTAAATGAAGCTGACAGGAGACTAAAATGGAAATGTTACAGATGAGTTGCAAATGAGTGAAATATAAAAGCTTGAACACAGAAGCCTATGGTCTACCAAGTCGTTAAGTTTGGTTCCTAGAGAAAAAGAGAGGCAGTAAGGGCAAGTGAGAGGTAGATGCGCAGTGGGCTCCAGGTTTCTTCTCTGGTAAACACAGTAATAGGACCAACTAATGCTGTTTTACATGGGACGGAGAGGTTGTAGCTAGAGCACTGAGGTCCACTATGCCACTGAGCCTCAAACTTTCCACTTGTGCCAGCACAGAGCCTGAGCAGAATTTCCAGCTCAAGCTCCATACTTGAATCTGTCCTTCATCCTCCTCCTGAACGCTAACCATCGTCTCCACTAGTCTTTACAAGTCTCCCTCTACAACAGCTTTCAACAAAGAGCTCTCAAAGTAAAAGTGAAAGCACCAAGCAAACAGATCCCATCAGCAAAAGACTCTGCACTGCTGCAGAGCCGAAGAGGGATCTCTATAGGATTATCTCAAGCCAGTGGACATTCTGTCATTCACTGGACTGTGTCCCCACCTGGGCCTGAATGGTCGGGTGGTGGCAGCAGCACGTTTGGAGAGTTCCACTTTCCAATGAGAATGAGCAGTAATGGAAAGTAAAAATAGAACTGCAAATCACCTGGCACCTCCTGCCAATCCTATCCACAGAGATGGAGCATGGTGAGAGGAGGAAGCTCCAGACTGGATGGGTACTGGCATCTCCCCCTCAGATAGTTGTGAGCAGGGGAAACACCTGCCTAGCTCTTTAAATGCGTCCTGAACTCCTGCAGATAGAGGCTACCACAAAATCAAAGGCACAACAAGAGTCAGAAAACCTGAGGCATTAAACACTGGCTGGAGGGAGCTGTAAGCTCTTGGAATGCTGATATCTGAAATGTCTGATGTCCCCCAAGGTTTTGGGGGTGGCTGTGAAAGAGAAAGGGATCGGGGCTGTTGCATGTCCCACACTCTGGAGAACTTGAGGTTTGTTGCACTTAGGAGAGAAAGGCTATGTGGGAATGGGGTGTCTCAGGGGTCTGCAGTGGGCAAGTGGACTGCTGTGCTGCAGCAAGGAGCTGGGTGCAAGAAAAAGGAGTGGGAGCTTTGTTGTCTCCAGTGAGCCTGGAAATCTCGGGCGTTTCGGCTTTACAGCAGGAAAAGGAATGGAGGCTTTGATGACAAAGGGGACGCTGCATTGCAGCGAGGTATGTCACGTAACAGAGGGAGCAGGAGCTGCCACATTTCTGATGGCCTGGGAGAGCGAGAGAGTTGCTACAGCCAAGGGTGCCAGGGAGGAGAAAGTTAGCAGCTGCCCTTGTGTCGGACACCTGGGGTCTAGCCATGTCTGAAGGCAGATGGCCCCCAGTGCAGCTTCCGGTGCACCTATTCTAGTCCCTCTTCTCTTGGAGCCTCTCATCCCCTATCCCAATTTACCTCAAACTGTAGTGGAGTATTACAGCGACTAGCAGCCAGAGAGGGAATGGGTGAGAACTTCATGCCGTAACCATTGCGACATTCCTCCTCTCCCGGCAGAGATGGGCAGGGCGTGGTGAGTTGTGGGCTCACTGAGCCAAGAGGTGGAGGCGTGATGGGAGAGAGTGGCCTCAGTAACTTGGTAACATTCTGCTCCATCAGGTAGCGAGACTTCCACTTCTTCAGGGGGCTCAGCAAGTCTGTGAAACATGAACACAACTCAACTGAGACTCATGCTGCACCACTGGTGCCAAACCATGAACAGTCTTTTACCCCGCCACAGCCCCACGCATGTTCAACCTGTAATTGCATCCCATTCAAGGCCCCTCAAAAAACGAGGCATTTCCAACACTAATGAAAATCCTTCCTGTCCCCAAAGGTGCTGGAGTGGGAAGTGCAGAGACATGTAACAAGGTAACAAAACAAGGAAGGTTAACAACTCAGTTACAATAAATGAAATGTGGGAAACGACATGGCCAGATGTGGGAAGCGGTGTCAGGGCAGTGCTGAAACAGGAGACAGGTTACATTTTCTCTCACAAAAATGACAGAAGACAAGATGAATTCTCTGTTACTGCTCTGGATAAACCACAGCACAGCACAATTCTCACCAGCTGAACTCCACAACATCTCTACAGTTGGCATGAGCATAACCCTTCGGAAACGATCATGCCCACAATGAGTAACCTTCCCTCAGCCCTACCCTCCGAACTACTCAGCACCCACACGTGCTCAATGCCTTCTGAGCGCTCTGGAGCAATGGCTAGCTTTGCCTGGTTTTCACACGTTGAGATACAGAAAATCTGAGCTGTATGCCAGAGAGAAAAACAAACAGTATGACGTTACCAGATCACTGTCATGTAGTGTTATCACACAGTGCCCTCAGCCTCTTCATGCAGGGGGCAAGGGTAGGGTTCCAGTTGCTTCCACACCATTATCCCCCTCCCACATCAGTCTGCCTAACCCAAATTGCCTCCTCAACCCCAGCAGTGCTCCTTTCCACCACTGGCCTTCAGTTTACTTGGACCCCTCTGGAATTCTTCCATGCTCTGGGCTGCAGCTGCCTTTCCCAGCATCTTTTCCCACGTGTTTTTCCTGACCAGTCGCATTTATCCCTAGCTTCCTGCCTGCCAGCTCTTGGCCCTTAGAGGTTTTTAATGAATTTTGACCTCTTTCCCAGCTCTAAAAGCCCCCAGTGAGGCCAGCGCGAGTCTCCTCTGTTCCAAGCAGAAGAAATTTGACTCCTCCTTTCTTCAGACCCAGGATCTCCCTAGGGCAGTAATTCCCTGCCTGTCAGATGGTACCCAGCACTCGCAGACTGGGACTAACAGTAGCTCCTCTTGTCTGGGATTCTGCCTTTATGCTGAACAGCCTAGCACTTCATTTGCCTTTTACTGCCACTAGACAAGGCCTCCAGGCTGGCAGGTTTGCTGCTTCCTCACAATCACCTTGGGAACGTCTCAAGACTTGGGTGCTTTGTGGCTGGTCCAGTTAGCTCATGTCCTCTAGACTGAGTCCTTACTCCCCAAGTCATGATTTTACATTGGTCTCCATTGATCTGCATTTCCCCACTGCTGCCAAGTCTCCTAAACCCGTGCATCACTTTGGAATCTACCTGCTTCCTTATTATTTGCACTGCCCCAGGGTTGTTATGGTGTGCAAACCCAGAGAGCTCATTTTCAATCCCCTCACATCCAACTCAACTGCATTATGAACAGAGATCCTAGAACCAGCCTGGATGCTCCACTCAGCCGTCTGCAGCTGCGTGAATCTCCTACTAAGATCCCTATTTGTCTCGTGCTCCCACACTTTTCTAGCCAGTTCCCATATTTTTCCACCTATTCCCTGAGCTTTGCCATGAGCCATTTGCCTGGGATGTTAAATTCTGTCTGTTTGGATCAAGTCTCTGCTGATCCCTGATTTCCCCCTTTCTCAGCAGTGAGAGTCTCCCAGATCCCCAGCTGTTACAAGTGCTGAATCCACCTTGTTAAAGCCAGCAGTCAACTTGGCATCCTAGGATCTAACTGCCAGGTCCTTTACACAAAAGAGTTTAATATCTATCATGGGGATATCCTAGAAACAGGCAGCTCTTGGTTTCCTGGTGTTATAACTTTTATAAAGTGATGCTGCTGTTTGCCCCTTTTGAGACCTCAGGAACCTATCCTAAAAATCATTCCATTTTTAAAAGTGTTTTTTAGAAGTTCTCTAATTTCTTTGCTCACTTCCTTCAGGTTTTGCTCAAGGATGCATAGT
Source organism: Mesoclemmys tuberculata (assembly GCA_007922155.1). Taxonomy (NCBI): domain Eukaryota; kingdom Metazoa; phylum Chordata; order Testudines; family Chelidae; genus Mesoclemmys; species Mesoclemmys tuberculata. Next base: position 15,708,188 of record ML677027.1, on the reverse strand, counting down.
ATCCAGATCTAGTGTTTTGTTCACTTTAAGTGCCTCTAACCTTTTAATAACCAATTCTGTTGTTATCTGTACACTGTCTAGCTCCTCGTCTGTCGTCCTTGGAAAACTGATCCCTGACTTGGGCAGATCTCCACCCTCTTCCTCTGTAAAGACAGATGCAAATGAACTATTTAGCAACTTGGCTATTGCTTTTCTCACAGATTAAATGCTAACTTTTTGAGTAGCTGTTTTTTTTATCCTGTGCCTATTACTGGAAACCATCTTAATTCTCTCAGTATACATTAGAAAAGCCAGTTGTCAATCTAAGAGGTTCACACTCTAAGGCATGACACTGTTTACTGTTTACCTTTGTCCTGCAGCACAAACTCTGTATCATACAACTCTGGTGATAGTGCTGAGAGACACAGCATCACCATATTGTCACAGCTAGAAGAGTTAGGATTGTTTAGATAGTCTCAAGCTAAGATGAGTGGCAAAGCTATGTCCCCACTTGCCACAAACCTGTACCAATATGCAACGTATGTAAAGCGTTTGTCTCATCCGGGGTGTCAGTACCCTTTAATGGCCTGTAGCCACCTAGAAATGCATTCACAATGCATCCCAGCACCACATTTGAAGGCTCTGGACACATACCTGCATTGTCCTTGCAGACACTAGAAGAGCTGCTGTTCTCGTTACTTTGGTAGAGACACTGGGTCCTATTTTCTTGTGGAGTAGATGAGGTCTGAGTCATCCCTTCTTCCAGGGCTTGCTTCATCCAACGCTGCAACAGAACTAGACTACATCAATGTGCAGTCCCCCAGTGCTTTATATGAACAGGTACAGGGTGCACGCAAGAACTCCGAAACATTTGAACAGCAGGGCAGACTCCTCTAGAGCGCTGCATCATGTATACCCAGCCACAAATCTTGGGATGAGGGAATTGTTAAAGGTGGACCCAAAGACTACAGTGAATGGTTCTGAACTGGTGCTCTAGATTAGACAGGTGCTGTAAACCTGCATCAAAATATACAGGTACAATCTCATTAGAACATGGATTTACAAAACCCAGAGATTAGGCAGCCAGGGAATTCTGAACGGAGGTTTCATTTTTTAAAAAAAGCAGATACAGGAAAGTATGGATATTTAGAACTTGTCCACAGAATATGCTTTCTGCACAAAGCTCTGTTTCATGCACAGGAGGGGAAGCAGATCCCCACTCCACCTGCTCTGGAAGATGTATAAGAAAGGAGAGTTTCTATCCTAATGTACAGGGCAAGGAAGTGACAAGCTGACTCAAGTACAATTCTCCCAGGAGTGTGTTTGTATCAGAGCAGCAATGAACATGCAAATCTGATAGTGTGGGAGTTACAGTTTAAGGGAGGCTAGCCAGAAGGAGAAAAATCAAAGTGGATCCTACTCAGGAGACTGAGCAGGGAGGGGTGGAGCATAGAGTGAGAGGACAGGATTCCCCATGAACAGGTGGAGCACAGCCAACCTACATCACTTCACCTGCCAAATTTACTGGCTTCTACACCTGCTGCAATGCAGCTGCATGGGAACATGAAATTCTGCAGTAAGTGACCTTTGACAGCACAAGTTCTCCAACTGTTTCAAGTTTTTTTAAATAATATAAGCAGATAGGGAGAGAAGTCAAAAAGTGCTGAGGACCATGCAGGTGAGACAGTGAAGTGACAATGAAACTAAGCCCTCCAAGAAAGGGAGAGAATCATACTAATTAAAGGTAATAGGACTGATTTTTCAGCATTTCAGAATCAGACAGTGAGGTGTAAAGGCCTTGTTTTTAATCACATTAGCACTGTTTATATACTCCCTTGTGAGGACCTCACAGTACTTTACCAAACTATGCCTCATATCAGCCCCTAGAGTGAGGCAATCCTATTTTACAGATGTGTAAATTGAGGCACAGAGGGACCTGTCCAAGGTCACTCAATCTGGAAAAACTAGAAAAAGAATCCAGATCTAGCAGACTTCCATACCAGCACCTTAGCCACAGGGGCCACTTTCCTCTGACAATCCAAATGGTGAAACGTACACATCCCATGCTCACTTTAAATCATTTAAAAATCCTTGATTCATGCTTGCTGGACAATCAGCAGACAAAGCGGTCCACATCAAGAGTGTCACTGACACAAGAAGGCCCTTGAGCAGTTATGCTACCACTTTCTGTAAGAGTGGCAATCTACAAATCGTTTTCAAGCCCTAAATAAAGGGCATTACAGTAAGGCAACTCAGAGCTCATAGAGGGTTGGCTCACCACAGTGAGGCCATCATCCATATCAGCGGTTCTCAACCTGTGGGTCGCGACCCTGGCGGGGGTCGAACGACCAAAACACAGGGGTCGCCTAAAGCCATCGGAAAATACATATTTCCGATGGCTTTAGCCGCTGAGAAGTCGCGCTACCATCTGTAGCAGCGCTATTCAGCTGGAATGCACACCGTTATGGATGCGCGTTCCAAACTGAATGCCTGCGCGCATGCCCAGACGTGATTGCATCATCCGTCCGGGGCCTAAGGGGCGGGGGAAGCGGGGGGGAACGCTCCACAGTCCATAGCAGCGCATTACGTGTGTCCGGCGCTTGCTGACGTCATCAGTTTTGAAGTAGCCACCAAAATTATTTTTTGGTTTGGGGTCACCGCAATATGAGGAACTGTATTGCAGGGTCACGGCATTAGAAAGGTTGAGAACCACTGATCTATATGGAAAGGAGCTCAAATACCAAACATTTCAGAACAATGCCCCATCGGACCCCTACAAGAACTTATTCTACATTCTGTCTGGGCACAAAAAACTTAAGAGATGCTGGTTTTATGGCTCCTTACAACAATTTGTAACACCTCACTGCCCACTAACCCTTCATTTTAAGTGGTCTCCTACAGCATGTCAACCCCTTATGCTTAATCTGTCGCACCTTGTATTTAGCTTGGACACTCTGAGTACCTTCTAAACACCTGAGGATGAGCTTTGTGAAGCTCGAAAACTTGTCCCCTCCCCCAGCTGAAGTTGGTCCAGTACAAGATATTCCCTCAATTATCTTCTCTCTCATATCCTGGGACCAAAATGGCTTCAACCACACTACAAACAAAAATCATGATCAGCTCGCTCCTCCAGATCATTGCTTACAATACAATATTTTCATTTTATCTGCCTGGATTCATTCTAAATTTCAGCCAAGCAGCAGGAAAGGTAAAGATGGTTGGATGACAGTGTTATATGCTCACATACATAATCAAAAGTGACAGAACCAATCTCCGTCAAACCCTACGTAAGAGAGGCCTTCGGGCTAAGCGTAATTACTCCGTGCACTGACTAGGACCTAGTTGTAAGAAATGAAGGGAGTCACTCTTGCAATTCTGTCTAATCAGCTAATCCATGTCATGGAGTCAGGAACACCTTGTGACCAAATCCAGTTCTTACAGTCTCAGTAAAACAGTGGCATCCATCATACAGAATACTGACCTCTCTGTCAGGTTAGGATCTGCAATTACATTGGAAATGAAAAATCCCATATCACAAGGCTGCCCCTGAAGCTGCTCAGATCCCCATCACCACATGGGGAGAGGCAGGATTAGGTTCAGGGGATGATCTCAGCCTTTCAAGCTGGGTTGGCCCCTCACTCCAAAAAGGATCAATGAGAACCAACCGTCTCCCTGGCTGGGATCTCAGCCAAGGGGCCGAGCACATGGCTCTCCCCTTGCTCTAGTGCTACCTGCTGTGCACAGGAGGGACCGGGCTCAAGGGCGCTGGATCTCAGAGGGGACAGGAAAGCATTCTGATCAGGGGCTGGATACACCAGGCTCTCTAGCCTTTCAACTTCTCCCCACGGGGAAATTCCTCGATGCATCCAGACACAAGAAGAGAGCTTTCTTCTGTGCTTCCTTTACAGCCCTGGCACATCCACTCCAGGCCTGAGGGACACTTCAGCACATTCAGACCCAGGCTCCAATCTCCTTCTCTGTTACTATTTCATTTTTCTGTGAGCTCTGGGAATGGTACACAAGGAATCTGAGAACATGCACTAATGCACAGTGTGTCCTCACCCTCAGCTCCACTGATCTCTTACTGTAGAGCAGTGTTTCTCAACCTTTTTGATATCAGGGACCAGCTTGCTGCCTACCTAAACTGTGTCAGGGAAATCTCAGGGACCAGCAAGGAAGCTGACAAGGACTGGTGCCGGTCCACAGACCAGTCATTGGAAACTCTGCTCTAGAGTACACAGAAATATGCTGAAGTAGGGCAAACTCATTGTGATTGCCTCAAGATAATCTTGACACAACAAGCCTTCACAAGAGAGCGCTGATGATAAAATAATGTAAGTATTGAAGCCCTGAAGGAAGAGGACATGAGCAGACATACCTTTTTACAGGAGCTGTATATCCCATCTGGCTGAAGAGGCCTTCGACGTCTCTCAGGGATGAAGGGCGAGCCAAAGCGGATGTAGTGTTTGGGTGTGGTACAAATCAGTGGGGAGTGGATAAGACCTGGCAACATGTTGAGGGTTGTTGCCAAAACGGTTGGGTCTGTAGTAATACGTAAAGGGCACTCGATGGGGCATTCCTGCTTTTCTGCTTTGTCATTCAGCCATTCTGTAACTAGATACTGAAGCAGAGAGCGCAATTACAAATACAGCAGGAGCAGGTGAAGAATGACAGCAATAAAACAGAGTATGTAAAGGGTACTGCCCAAGACACCACCACACCAAGCACTCAGTTATGTTCTGCAAGGAATGCAAGGGTTGAGGAACCTGACAGGTCTCATCTCAGACAGCAGTAATGTCCTCAAGGAAACACCCCGGAGAACTGTTATCACTAAGCATCAGATTCACGGTAAGTCTTCTACAGACTCCTTTTGCACAACCCAGCCTTCTCTCTCGGGGCCCAACACAGCCCACCCCCCTCCCATGTTTGATGAAGACTCTCACATCCTCTTACCTTTTTAGTTTTGGGGTACTTGATTGTGGCCCGGTTAGACTGGGATCCTGCGGCCAGCATCACAGTTGGGTCAGAGCCCATCAATTGCTTACTTTCTCCTGTACCCTCTATGCTGCTGACATCTGTGGCAATTACTGAACTCATGCTGCTTCCCTCCTCTGGGACAGCCTGGGAGAGCTCAGCCTGCTGGGAAATGGCCTGCTTCTGCCTTCTCAGTCTTTGTGCTGAACTGGTCCGATATCGAGAAAAACGACTTTTGGGTCGGGGCCTGGAGGGTTTGGCTGGAGCTGGCTTTGTGATCGTCTTTTCCGGAGCTGCATCCTACAATGCAAACCAGGTCATCCATGTGGGCATTTCTAAGGCCCCCCCTTTCCTCTCCTTTTTTTCTGGCATGTCTAGTTAGCTTTGTAAGACTGGACCCTTCTAATGCTGGGCTCGGAGGGGGTTGGGCTTCGGTAATCCTCCTGAAGGTCTGGACACGTTTGTGCCTCAGTTTATTGCTTTTTCTCCCATCTGCAGTAGCATGCATCTCCACTCTGGGGTGGGAAAAGGGACCGACAGGCACACTCAGGAATGGTCTCAGCTTCAGCAAGAACATATAAAAAAGCAGCAGCATGAGACTTACCAACTGTGTGAAAGTAACTCGCCATTCCTGAGCGCTGATAGCATTGATTCAGTAGCAGACAATGACCTGTCCACAGCCCCACCCCCATGGGACTCTGGCAATAGGCATTCAGCTCCAGCATAGAGTTGTTAACTGAAACTGAGCAAATACCTTTCTCCCTGGTTCCAGCATCAGCAGCCAGCTGGAGATCACATCATTCCCCAAAAAAGATTCAGACCCTTGACCACGAGATATTAACCCTTGCAACACACCAAAGGACTGTGGCTGAACTCGCCTTGCTGTAAGCTATGCAACAGCCCTACCCCCAACTTACTACTGCCTGTGTGGACCTCCGTGTGTTCACTCCAGCACTGGTGCTGCCATTAGGAGTGCTTGGAGCAGCCCCACTTAAAGCTGAACAGATGTCTTCGGCTTCAGGAGTCTCCATTTTCACCTCCTCTAGCTCAGAAGCCTCAGGGTTAACGATGAATTCGGCATCTGTGCTGCTCCGGTCTGAGGGCTGCTCTCGTCTTCTCTTTCTCTTCTCCAGGTTTTCAAACATGTGCATAATGGCTTCTACCTTCCTCTCCTCCCGGGACTAGCACACACAAGAATATGTCCAAGTCAGCAATTCCAGGCAAGGAAGAGAACAGGAAAGGGTAAGAAAAAGATCAGGAGTAGAGTGTGAGGGAGGGACCCTGGACAGGGTATGGTCCACAAAGGTGATGGTGCAGAAGGGTAGTGGGGAAGGTTATGAATTCATGAAGAACTGGAATGCCTCATAATGAAAGAAGACTGCTTGAATTAGACTGTCTCAACTTAAACAAGTAAGGGACCAGCCTCCTGGCATTAGAACTGGCAGACTTGTTAGGCTGGTCTTAAGCTAGTAGGAGAGGAGGAGACCTTTTATGTAACCCAAACAACCTGGCATCTCTCTCCAACACAAATAACAGATCACGTTTTACTATTGCCTCAGCTGAGATCAGTGGGACATTCAAGTGCAGCACTCTCTGCATAGGAGAGTTGCTGATGGAGCATTCTTCATGATTGGCCTTCAGCTTTTGAATTCAGGCTTCCCACCCTGCTTGATTTGATGTACCCTTAATCAGTTGATTTCTTGGACATGCTGTAAGGCCCACCTGTTCACTGACAGGTGATACGCTTTAAGGCCAGAAAGACCACTGTGATCATCTAGTCTGATCTCCTGCATAGCACAGGCCATAGAACTTCCCCACAATAATTCCTAGAGCCAATCTTTTAGAAAATCATCTAACCTTGATTTAAATCAGTGGAGAATCCACCACAGCCATTGGTAAATTGCTCTGATGAGTAAGTACTCTCACTATTAATCATTTAAATCTTTTTAGCAGTCTGAGGCCAAGGCGGGTGAGGTAATACCTTTTTCTGGACCAACTTCTGAAGGTGACAGAGGCAAGCTTTTGAGCTTATCAATCATTATCATGGCTCTCCTCTGAACTCTCTACAATTTATCAATATCCAGTATTCCAGCAGTGGTTGCAGCAGTGCCAAACACAGAGGTAAAATAACCTTTCTACTCATATGCGAGATTCCTCTGTTTATGCATCCCAGGATCATATTAGCTCTTTTGGTCAGAGCTTCCCATTGGGAGCTACGTTCAGGCGATTATCCACAACAGCCAAATCTTTTTCAGAGTCATGGCTGTCCATACCAGAGCCCCAAATCACAGACTTTAAGGCCAGAAATGACTATCATAATCATCTAGTCTGACCTCCTGCACAATGCAGGCCACAAAAACTCACCCACCCACTCCTGTAATAGACCCAAAACCTCTGACTGAGTTACTGACGTCCTCAAACCATGATTGGAAGACTTCAAATTATAGAGGATCCATCATTTACACTAGTTTAAACATGCAAGTAACCCATGCCGCAGAGGAAGACAAAAAACTCCAAGGTCCCCTGCCAACCTGAGCGGGGGGGGGGGGTGAGGAGGAAGTTCTTCCTGCTGCCAAATATGGTGATTGGTTAGACTCAGAGCACATGGGCAAGACCTAGCAACCAGACACCTGGGAAAGAATTATCTTTAGTAACTCAGAGCCCTCCTCATATAGGGTCTCATCACAAGCTATTGGGAATATTTCCTATTAACAGTCACAAATTGACTACACGTTGCTGTAGGCAGTCTCTTCGGACCATCCCCTCCATTAATTTATCAAGCTCAGTCTTTAGACCAGGTAGGTTTTTTGCCCCCACGGCTCCCCTTAGAAGGCTGTTCCAGAACTTCACTCCTCTGATGGTTAGAAACCTTCATGTAATTTCAAGCTTAAACTTGTTGATGGCCATTTGTTCTTGTGTCAACATTGATGCTTAACTTAAATAACTCCTCCTCCCTAGTACTTAACCACCTGATGTATTTATAGAGAGCAAATATCATAGCTCCCCTCAACATTCTTCTGGTTAGGCTAAACAAGCCAAGCTCCTTGAGTCTCCTCTCGTAAGGTAAGTTTTCCATTCCTTGGATCATCCTAGTAGCCCTTCTCTGCACCTTTTCCAATTTGAATTAATCGTTCTTAAACATGAGAGCAGAATTGCACACAGTATTCCAAACGAAGTCTCACCAGTGCCTTGTATAATAGTACTAACACTTCCCTGTCTCTACTGGAAATACCTGGCCCGATGCATCTTAGGATTGCATTAGCTTTTTTCACGGCCGCATTACACGGACGGCTCACAGTCATTCTGTGATCAATCAATACACCCAAGTCTTTCTCCTCCTATGTCACTTCCTGATAAGTTCTCAGTTTCAAGTTGTCAGTCCTTGCATTTTGCACTATTAAAGTTCCTCCCATTTCTATTATTCCAGTTGTCAAGGCTATCCTGATCTTCTTGTATGATATTCCAGTAATCCTCTGTATTGGCAATACCTCCCAACTTTGTGTCATCCTCAAATTTTATTAGCGCATTCCCATTTTTTGTGCCAAGATCATTAACAAAAATGTTACGTTAAACAGGTCCTAAGACTGACCCCTAAGGAACTCCACTATGAACCTCCTTCCAGCCTGATAGCTAACTTTTCAGTATGACTTGTTGTAGTCTCCCCTTTAACCAATTCCTTAGTCACCCTTCAATTCTCACATTAATCCCCATCTTCTCCAATTTAACTAATAATTTCCCATGTGGAAGCATACCAGATGCCTTACTAAAATCAAGGTAGATGAGATCTATTGTATTTCTTTTCTCTAAAAAAAATCAGTTATCTTCTCAAAGGAGATCAGGTTGGTCTGGCACAATTTATCTTTTGTAAAACCATATTGTATTTTATCCTAATTATTGTTTACCTATATGTTCTTAACTACTTTCTCCTTCAAAATTTGTTCCAAGACCTTGCATATAATTGAGGTCAAACTAACAGACCTGCACTTTCCTGGTTCATTTTTTTCCTTTCTTAAAAATAGCTACTATATTAGCAATTTTATATTAGCAACTCATAGGGTACGACCCCCGAGTTTATAGATTCATTAAAAATCCTTGCTATTGGGCAAAGTATTTGTTAGGTGTTGGGCCATGCCTAGATTATCTTTAATCTCCACCCCACTCTCAGTCTTTAGCAGTCCCACTTCTTTTGTTTTATTTTTATTTATATGGCTATAGAACCTTTCACTATTGGTTTTAATTTCCTTTGCAAGGTCCAATTCTGCTTGGCTTTTGGCAATTCTCACTTTATCCCTATACTTTCTGACCTCCAAGAGGTAGCTTTCCTTGCTGATCCCTCCCATCTTCCATTCCTTGTAGGCTCTCTCTTAATCCCATTGGAGATACTTGCTCATCCAGCTTGGCCTGCAACCCTTCCCTAAAAAATTTTTTCCCTTGCTTGGGATGCAAGCTTCAGAGAGCTTCTGCAACATTGACAAAGTAATCCTGTCTCCTGCACATTCAGTTCCTTGAGTTCTTCAGTCCAGCCCACTTCCCTAATAATTCCTTTCTTTTTTAAAAGTTTGTCCCCCTACAACCAACTCTTCTATGAGATCCTCACAACTCACAGCATCACCATTGTTGGCGACTATTTGGTGAAGAAACCTGTCAGCTGTCACATCCAGGAAAATCCACTCCCTATTATTATTAGTAACACTTGTCCTTCAATCTATAACTGTGAAGTTAAAGTCTCCCATAATCACAATTCCCAGTAGTATTTATGTCATTGGAAACATTAAAGAGGTCTCTATCCAAGTAGAATCCTTGGGGTCTATAGCTTCCCCCAAGTACTAACCCAGATGAGCCTCTGGTAACTTCCTGCTCAAAGTGATTTTGACCCAGATGCTATTTTATCCATTGCATAATTTCTTTATAATCTACCTCATCATTAATATACAATTCTCCACCACCTTTACCTTTATTTCTGTCTTTCCTGAACAGCACATATCCTTTAATACCTGTACTCCAATCATGAATCATAGAACATTAGAGTTGGAAGGGATCTCAGGAGGTCATCTAGTCCAACACTTTCCTCAAAGCAGGACTAACCTCAGCTAAATAATCCCAGCCAGGGTTTTGTCAAGATACATCTTAACAACCTCTAAAGATGGAGATTCCACCACCTCCTAGGTAACCCATTCCAGTGCTTCACCACCCTCCTAGTGAAAAACTTTTCCCTAATGTCCAATCTAGACCTCCTCCACTGCAACTTGAGACTGTTGCTCCTTGTTCTCTCATCTGCCACCACTGAGAACAGTCTAGGTTCATCCTCCCTGGACCCCCTTTTCAGGTAGTTAAAGGCTGCTATCAAATCCCCCCCCCCCATTCTTCTCTTCTGCAGACTAAACAGGCCTAGTTCTTTCAGCCTCTCCTTATAAGTCTTGTGCTCCAGCCCCCCTATTCATTTTTATTGCCCTCCGCTGGACTCTCTCCAACTTGTCCATATCCTTTTTGGAGTGGGGGGCCCAAAACTGGACACAATACTCCAAATGCAGCCTCAACAATGCTGAATACAGGGGAATAATCACTCCCTGCGATCTACTGGCAATGCTCTTACTAATGCAGCCCAATATGACATTAGCCGCCTTGGCAACCAGGGCACACTGCTGACTCATACCCAGCTTTTTATCCGCTGTAAACCCTTTTCTGCAGAACTGCTGCCTAACTCTCGGTCCCCAGTCTGTAGCTGTGCATGGGATTCTTCCGTCCTCAGTACAGGAATCCGCACTTGTCCTTGTTGAACGTAATCAGATTTCTTTTGGCCCAATCCTCCAGTTTGTTTAGGTCCTTCTGTATCCTATCCCTCCCTTCCAGAGTATCTACCACTCCCTCTAGCTTAGTGTCATCTGCAAACTTGCTGAGGGTGCAATCTACCCCATCTTCCAGATCATTAATGAAGATGTTGAACAAAACCGACCCCAGGACCGACCCCTGGGGCACTCCACTTGTGACCGGCTGCCAGCTAGACATGGAGCCATTGATCACTACTCAATAAGCCCTATGCTCTAGCCAGTTCTGTATCCATTTTATAGTCCATTCATCCAACCCATACTTCTTTAACTTGCTGATAAGAATGCTGTGGGAGACCATATCAAAAGCTTTGCTAAAGTCAAGGTATATCACATCCACCGCTTTCCCCTCATCCACAGAACCAGTCACCTCTTCATAGAAAGCAATCAGGTTGGTCAGGCATGACTTTCCCTTAGTGAATCCATGTTGACTGCTCCTGATCATCTTCCTCTCTTCTAAGTGACTTAAAATGGATTCCTTGAGGACCTACTCCATGATTTTTCCAGGGATTGAGGTGAGGCTGATCCGTCTGTAGTTCCCTGGATCCTCTTTCTTCCCTTTCTTGAAGATGGGCACTATATTTGCTTTTTTCCAGTCATCAGGGACCTCCCCCAATTGCCATGAGCATTCAAAGATAATAGACAATGGCTCTGAAATCACATCAGCTAACTCTCTCAGCACCCTCAGGTGCATTGCATCTGGCCCCATGAACTTGTGTATGTCCAATCTTTCTAAATAGTCCTGGACCTGTTCCTTCAGCACTGCGGGATGTTCACCTCCTCCCCATTCTGTGCCGCCCAGTGCAGTAGTCTGGGAGCCGACCTTGTCTGTGAAGACAGGCAAAAAAGGCATTGAGTACCTCAGCTTTCTCCACATCCTCTGTTACTAGGTTGCCTCCTCCATTCTGTAAGGGGCCCACACTTTCCCTAATCTTCCTCTTGTTGCTAACATACCTGTAGAAACCCTTCTTGTTCCCCTTCACGTCCCTTGCTAGATTCAACTCCAATTATGCTTTGGCCTTCCTGATTTCATTCCTGCATGTTTGAGCAGTATTTTTATAATCCTCCCTAGTCATCTGACCAAACTTCCATTTCTTGTAAGCCTCTTTTTTGTGTTTAAGCTCATTAGTGACTTCTTTCTTAAGCCAAGCTGGTTGCCTATCATACTTACTATTCTTTCTGCACATTGGGATGGTTTGTTCCTGTGCCCTCAATAAGGTTTCTTTAAAATACAGCCAGCTCCCTGGGATTCCTTTCCCCCTCATGACTACTGTTCCACAATGTCTCTCTTATACCTCTAATACAGTGGTCCCTGTGGGCCTCCCTCCCCCTCGTTTCCTTCAGCTGGGGATGGGAGTGGGGCTATGGTTGGGGGCATTGCAGTTGAGGCTGGAAGCTGAGGCTGCTACAGCCAGGGGGCCGGGCGCTGAGGTCACAGGGTGGAGACCAAAGCAGGGACTGAGTGCCAAGGCCATGTGCTGCAGCTGAGGCTTGAGGCTGAGACAGGGGCCTCAGTTGGGGGCTGGGCCCAGAGCAGAGCTTGGGGCAGAACTGCGCTCCCTCTCCACCCCTTTACAGGCCATTGGCATGTCTACCATCAGTAGTCAAAAATCAGTCCATAGCTTCATTGGTATTGGCATAATCTTTCCTCAGTTTCCACTCTCCTACCAGTTGCTCTTCCTTTCTCCATTGCTGTAGGATCTCTTTCTTAATATTCCTCCTGGTCAATATCAGAATCAGGCAGGGAGATTACATGGAGCATCTCCCAACTGTTTCCCCTGAGTTCCTTGTTTAAAGTGGTTTTCATCAGCTGTGCCAACCTGCGCTTCAGAACTCGATTTACCTCCCTGTTCAGGTGGAGTCCATTCCATGAGACCAGTCCTCTATCCATGAATGCCTCCCTAGGAGTCCAACATCCTAAAGCACTCATTATAGCACCACTGCCTGAACCATCTATTGATCACCATTTTCTTGTCTCAGCTTCATTCTCCTCCTCTAGTGACAGGTAGAGTCCCACTGAAGATCTAAGCCTCCATTTCTTTAAGCATCTTCCCCAGTCTGGCAAAATCTCCTGTAATGCATTCCAGGGAGAATTATTTGTTCCCACATGAAGGATAAATCAGTGGATTCTTTCCTGCTCCCATTAGGATCCTCTTCCCTCAAGCCCACATCTCGGCTCCTAGTAGACAGCACACTCTTCTGTTTTCTGGATCAGCTGTGGTGACTGGCCTGTTTGTTCTTAGTAGGGGAGTGACCAGTCACATAGATTTGGGGTTCGTGTGATTCTCTAGCCTACCTCCCGATCTTTACGGCTGCAAGTCCTCTTATCTTTTGTTCTTCTTTGCAATCTTCTGTGAGTCATCCTGTATCCTCCTGGGGCTCTGAACTCTGACGATCTCCACTGACTCCTGCCGCTCTTCTCATCTTCCTTGCCCTCCTTCACGTTCTATTATGCCTGTTGTGTCCCTTCTTCATTTTCCAATGCAACAAACCTGTTCCTGAACTCTTATTTCACCTTCGCTAACTGGTCTTTTTCTCTGCTGGTTCTGATAGTCACATGTGTCCACTGGCCACTCTCCTCATGTAGCCCTCTCAGCTTTCCAGTACAGCTTGCATCTGCAAATCTTGACTTTTCCCTTCAACATCTCTTGCCTCCTCACTATCATCTGCTCAAATCCCTTTTGAAACTCAACCATAGTTTCAATCCTGTGAATATGACCTACATTCCTTGTTCCTAGATATATGCATTTACATTTAGCTGGATTAAAACACAAGTGTTTGCTTACACTCCATTTACAAAGCGATCCAGGTCACTCTGAAAAGTTCCAGAGGGGTAGCCATAGTAGTCTGTATACAGCAAAAAATAACGAGAGTCCTATATCACCTTAAAGACTAAAAAATTTCTATGGGCATAAGCTTTCATGGGCAGCAGCCCACTTTGTCAGATGCATGAAATGGAAATCACAGATAGGAGGTGTACACACACTCTCTCTCTCTCTCAAGGGTAAGAAACAACAATGGGAAGAGCAAGTGCTAACAAAGTCATTTGAGTTAGAGTAGATGAGGCCTATTCACAACCGTTGATTAGAAGGCGAGAATGTGTGAACAGTGACAATTACTTCTTGTAATGAGATAACCATTCCACGTTCCTATTCAGACCCAGTCTGACTATGTTAAGTTTGCATATGAGTTCCAGCTCTGCAGTTTCTCGCTGAAGTCCGTTTGAAGTTTTTTTTTGGTAGGAGTATGGCAACTTTCAAGTCAGCTATAGTGTCATGGGAGACCGAAGTGCTCTCCTACTGGTTTATGGATATTTCCATTTTTTGTGTCTGCTTTGTGTCCACTTATTCTTTTTCGTAGTGACCATCCGGTTTGGTCAATGTGCATGGCAGAGGGGCACTGCTAGCACATGATGGCATATATTACATTAGTAGATGTGCAGGTGAATGAGCTCTTGATGGTGTGGCTGATGTGGTTAGGACCTGTGATGGTGACCCGTCATGTGCGGGCAGAGCTGGCAATGGGGTTTGTTGCAGGGATAGGTTCCTGGGTCAGTGTTCTTGTTGTATGGTGTACGGTTGTTGCTGAGTATTTTCTTCAGGTTGCGGGGCTGTCTGTAAGCAAGGATAGGGATGCCTCCCATGGCTTGAGTGACTGAGGGATCATCTGCTAGGATAGGCTGTAGATCCTTAATGATGTGTTGGAGAGATTTTAGCTGGGGGCTGTAGGTGATGGCTAGTGGTGGTGTTTTCTTTGTTGGATCTGTCCTGCAGTAGGTAACTTCTGGGTACCTGTCTGGCTCTGTCAATTTGTTTCTTCACCTCCCCAGGTGGGTATTGTAGTTTTAGGAATGTTTTATAGAGATCCTGTAGGTGTTTGTCTCTGTCTGAGGGATCGGAGCAAATCCGGTTGTATCTTAGGGCTTGCCTGTAGACAATGGATCGTGTGCAGGGTGGAAGCTGGAGGTATAAAGGTATGTATTGCAGTCAGTTGGTTTTCGGTATTGGGTGGTATTAATGTGACCATCCTTTATTTGTATTGTAGTGTCCAGGAAGTGGATTTCTTGTGTGGACTGGTCCAGGCTGAGGTTGATGGTAGGGTGGAAATTATTGAAATCCTGGTGGAATTCTTCGAGGGACTCTTTCCTGTGGGTCCAGATGATGAAAATATCATCAATGTAGCATAGGTAAAGAAGAGGTGCTTGGGGACAAGTTTCGATGAAGCGATGTTCTAGGTCAGCCATAAAAACGTTGGCATACTGTGGAGCCATTCAGGTGCCCATAGCTGTGCCACTGACTTGAAGGTATAGATTGTCTCCAAATCTGAAGTAGTTGTGGGTCAGGACAAAGTCAGACAATTCAGCTCTCAGGTGTGACATATCATCATCCGGGAAAATGTTCCTGATGGCTTGTAGTCCATCTTTGTGTGGAATGTTGGTGTAGAGAGCTTCCACATCCATAGTGGCTAGGATGGCGTTTTCTGGGAGGTCACCAATGGATTGTCATTTTCTCAGGAAGTCAGCGGTATCACGAAGATAGCTAGGAGTGCTGGTGGCATAGGGCCTGAGGAAAGAGTCCACATAGCCCAAAAGTCCTGCTGTGAGAGTGCCACAAATGAGACATAAAAAACGGCAACATCCATAAACCAATAGGAGAGCACTTCAATCTCCTAGGACACTCTGTAGCTGACTTGAAAGTTGCCATATTTCTACAAAAAAACTTCAAATACAGAGTTCAGCGAGAAACTGCAGAGCTGGAACTCATATACAAATGTGACACAATCAGACTGGGTCTGAATAGGGACTTGGAATGGTTCTCTCATTACAAGAAGTAATTGTCACTGTTCACAAATTCTCACCTTCTAATCAACAGTTGTGAATAGGCCTCATCTACCTTAACTGAAATGACTCTGTTAGCACTTGCCCTCCCCATTGTTGTTTCTTACCCTTGGATGTGTGCATGCATGCACACACCTCCTATCTATGATTTCCATTTCATGCATCTGACGAAGTGGGTTGCAGCCCAAGAAAGGTTATGCCCGCAGGAATTTGTAAGTCTTTAAGGTGATACAGGACTCTCGTTTTTCCAGATCACTCTGAATCAGTGACCTGTTCTCTTCATTATTTACCAGTCCACCAATTCTTGTGTTAGCTGTAAACTTGATTAGTGGTGATTTTGTGTTTTCTTCTAAGTCACTGATAAAAAAGGTTGATGAAAGTAGGGAGAAGAACTGGTCCCTGAAGGACCCCAATGGAAACAAACCCAATGTGTTGAAGCAGGCATTTAGGAAAGGGCTAAGACACTTCGAGGAACATGAGAGACGGGAGATTTTGAACTGTTTGGTGGCAGGTACATGGTGGGATGGAGCGTATACTGCTGTTATTTTTATTGCATTTTTAATTAATGTCAAGGACACATCCCAGGATAGACATCCTCTTGAGATATATACATAAAACCAATCCTCAGTTGTACAGAAAACTTTACAATCCAGAAAAGCAACACAAATGACATAAAGAAGGCACAATAGACTACAACTTTTCTGGAAAAATGCCAGGAAGGACTGTAGTGTTGATTCAAGGGTCTCCTCAAAGATCTGAGGATAAAAAGAAAGTAACCACCCCAGAAACCCATAGCAGCTAGGGTTGTAAGGAAAAGGCCAGAAAAGGAGCAAAAAGGATTGTGTGCTGCTAGAAATCTAAGCAGACTAAGAAGGACTTTTACAACTACTTGTGCACAAACAAGGCTCACTAATAAAAGATACAGAGAAGACATGCATCCTTGAGCATTAACTACCTTGCAGAAAAGTTGGAGGGAATTCAGAAAGAAATAAAATGGTCAGAGACCTGGAGGGATTGATGTATGGTTGCGAGGAAAGATTAAACCAAAGTAAGTATCTATAAACTTGGCTAGGCTACAAAGGAGGTGGGGAAGGAGCCATATGGACCTGATAGTAACCTAATAATATTTATTTTGAAGTGTTTGGATACCAGGGAGTGAGGAAAAACTACTGAGTGACCAAGAAGGGAGTTAGGACTAACTGGATAAAACCAAGAAAGGAAAAAATTCTTGCCAACTGGATGTTATAGGCTGTGGGACAGTCTCCCAAAGTAAGAGGTGGTTGCTTCTTTAACTTGGGAACAATCCTTTCCTAGTCCCTAGATTTTCTCCATCTCTAACTTGCAGGAGCCTAACCAGCTGGGATGTAAACTCTGCCTGGTTCACCCTTCCTGACAAAAGTCAATGGTTTCTGAAAGTTTGGAATCATGTCACAAAATAACAGAAACCACCGATCTGCCCTGTGACCTGCTCCATCCTATATACCTGTCATCAGGAAAGAAAATACAGATCAAAGTAGATGAGGTACTCACCCGTCTGCTATGAACCAGGGCTCCCGGCTCATCCACAGCTTCCTCCTCTCTTTCCCCCTCCTCTTGCTTCAGTTCCTTGTCTGCAGCCTAAAGAGCACAGAGAAACAGTCACCATTGCAAAATGAAAACATGGAGGAGTCTGAAAATGACTAGGATTAGTTTTGGTATCTCACTTGGATGACGCTTAAGAAAGAGCTGTTGCAGTTCTTGTTCTGGAGACACCAGAGCCTTATGGGACCATATTCCTTCGCAGTGAAAGACCAAGCACCTGGCATTATAAGGTGTCAAATTTTACCTCATTGTCACTGGCTGCAGTAGGTCCCTCTGGAATTTCCTCTGCCTGCTGGTTGCTGTTCTCATCTGATGCAACACCTTGCTGTTCCAATTCTAGCTCCCTCCTACGAGCCTTCCGACGCCTAGTTTCTGCCCCAATCATCAGTGCGTTTAAAACAGGTGGAGGTAGGTGTTCTGCAGCATTCGGGCTCTGTTTCTGTACAGGGCAATTCCTGTTCCCCTTGTGACATGCACAGTCCACTTTATAGTTGCTGGTCCAAAACACAAACATATCTGTGTCACTCCTCATTTGTCAGCCCTCCTACAGAGACATTCAGTGCATCTCCTACTACAGATTTCACCAGAAGCCAAAGCAAAAAGAGCCTGCTACCTTCCAGACTCTATCACAGAAGAGGACAATAGAACTGGGTAAAATAAAATACATGAAAATGCAATTCCGCAGCTAATTGAGCAAAATATAAGAAAAGAGGAAGGGGCTGGAGCAGGAGGAAGTCTGTGTCAGGAGACCAGCACAGAGCTGGTGAGATGAAGGACTCACCAGATGCTGTACTCATAGTCAAAGGCGATGGTGACCTCTGTGTCCTTAGCAATGGACGCAACAGCATAGATACACAGGTGGATCATCCCATCAGCAATCACATGTCGGACCTTCACAAACAAAGGAGACAGACACTGACACCCCCGAGAGATATTCCTCACTCCAAAGGGAGAAATCTCCTTCCAGAGAGTTCTGCCATAGCATGCTAAAATTACCCTCTCAATTCTCCCTGCTTCTCTGCCCTTTCCCATCCCCTTGTCCTATCCTGGACCACTCCCATACCTTGACCAGAGGAAACCTAAAAGTCTTCTCTTCCCTAGCTCCCTCAAGCCACTGGGAGAAAGGCCTTGTGTTGCCCAAGCTCTCCTCCTCACTCATCTTCAGTCTACAGGCAGACAAATGGGAAAAAGCTGTGCAACCCTCAGCTGGATTATCAGGTTCTTCTTCTGTCTCTTTACTGACATTACTTGTGGTCACTGCATTTTATTCAGAGCCTGGGTGCTTGTGAAAAGGGCTATACTAAAAGCCTGTACATGGCTGGCCTGCGTTTCCACTGAAGGGGAACAGGAAGTTTACCTCTGCATTTGGTGTACAGGAACGCCTGATGAACCTGGCGTCGTTGCCAAAGGTGCGGGCATCCACACACATCTCAACACCATGGAACTTAGAGTAGAACAGCACAAAGGGGTATGGCCTAGGGAAGTAACAAAGTCTTGTAATTCTGCCCCCCCCACTCAATTTGGACCACCAACATAACAGCCAGCTTTTACTGACCACGAATATGGGAAGCAGCTCTTCCTTTGCTTCTTTCACTCAGGGAGCTCATGCAGCTCCTAACTCATAATACAACAGATGGACCCCAAAACGAGAAGAGATTTTTATTCCATAAATGGACAAACACATAAGAACAGTCATATTGGGTCAGACCATTGGTCTAGCCCAGTACCCTGTCTTCCGATGAAGGCCGGTGCCAGAACCTTCAGAGACAGTGAACAGAACAGGGCAATTTACCAAGTGATCGATCCACTGTTGTCCAATCCCAGCTTCTGGCTGTTAGGGACACACAGAGCATTGGCTTGCATCCCTGAACATTCTGGCTAATAGCCATTGCTGGACCTATCCTCCATGAACTTATCTAGTTCTTTTTCAAACCCAGTTATACTTTTGGCCTTTACAACATCCCTGGCAATGAGTGCTACGAGATGACTGTGTGTTGCGTGAAGAAATACTTAGTTATATTTGTTTTAAATCTGCTGTATATTGTTTGCATTGCATGATCACTGGTTTGTGTGTTATGTGGAGAAAGTAACACTTCCTTTTCACTGTCTCTACACTGGTCATGATTTGATAGACCTCTATAATATCCCCACTCAGTCATCTCTTTTCCAAGCTGAATAATCTCTCTCATACAGAACTGTTCCATACCACTCATCATTTTTGTCCCCCCCATCCTTTACCAATTGGGATGACCAAAACCACAAAAATATTCAAGCTGTGGGCATACCATGGATGTATATAATGGCATTATATTTTCTGTTCTATTATCTCTCTCTTTCCTAATGGTCCCTAATAGTCTGTCAGCTTTTTTGATTGCCACTGCATTTTGAGCAGATGTTTTCAGAAAACTATCCATCATGATGCTAAGATCTTTGAGAGGTAACAGCTAATTCAGACTCCACGGTTTTGTATGTATAGCTGCAACTATGTTTTCCCATGTGCATTACTTTGCATTTATCAACAGTGAATTTCATCTGCCATTTTGTTGCCCTGTCACCCAGCTTTGTGAGATCTCTTTGTAACTCTTTGCAACCAGCTTTGGACTTAACTATCTTGAGTAATTTTGTTTCTTCTGTAAACTTTGCCACCTCACTGTTTACCCCCTTTCCCAGATAGTTAGGAATATGTTGAACAGCACTGGCCCCAAAACAGATTATTGGGAGACCCTGCTATTTACCACTCTCTACTGTGAAAAATGTCCATTTATTCCCACCCTTTGTTAACTATCTTTTAACCAGTTACCAATCCATGAGCCGACCCTTATCCCATAACTCCTTACTTCGCTGAAGAGCTTTTGGAGGGGGATCTTCTCAAAGGCTTTCTGAAAGTCCTAGTGCACTATATCCACTGAATCACTCTCATTCATATGTTTGTTGACGTCCTCAAAGAATTCAAATAGATTGGCGAGACATGATTTCCCTTTACAAAAGCTGGGTTGACTCTTCCCTAATATCTCGTGCTCATGTATGTGTCTGGTAATTCTGTTCTTTGCTATAATTTCAACCAATCTGCCTGGCAGTGACACCTCAATCTTAGACAAATCCTCAGCTTTATCACCTAAAAAGAATGGCTTAGTTGTGGGATTCTCCCTCAATTTGATCTGGGCTGTTTTGAATCTTTTTTGCTTTTCTATGCATAGCACAACTGTATAACCCCTTGCGGCAGAATCTCTGGCAGTGAGTGGTTCCCCCATAGAGATCCTCAGTCACTCCATGCCCCTTGTGCTCTCACAATGGTCACTGCATAGTACTCTTACTTTTTGAAGAAATGCCCATTGACCTCAAACTGCTGCCGTAACATAACCTTTCCTCGATATTCAATTATAAGAGTATCTAATGCCAAGTCTCTTGCTGCCCTCAAGATCTTCCGGTGCTTCTGAACCCGAGTCACTCTTCCTAGTTGCAACTGCAATGGAAACCAGAACAAAACATGAGAACTCAAAACAGAACCTCAGGCGACAGCCCTGTAGACTTTACCCTATGATTTACATATGAACAAACTGGCTTCTGATAACAGTACCTGGGAAGTCTGACCAGCTCATTACACCACTCACTCCAAGATAGACACTTGGGCAACGACAATGACCATGAAATAATGTTTATTCAAGGGAATAGGAAAATGTATGTGCGTTTACCCAAATAGGTCCTTTCTTCAATTAAAAGGCCCACAGATCAGTTACAATAATCAGTATTTCAGCCTGCTTTCAGCTTGGGGGCCACACCACACCACACCATCATCGGCAGTGGAAGAATGCCCTACCACTTGAAGTTTCTTCCTTCCAGCTGAGATAATTTCCACACCAGGATAATTTCCTAATTTACAAATTGAAGAAAAGGCACAATTTCTCTCACTGCTGAGTCTGGTAAATTCTTCCTAATGACAACAAACCCAAATCCTTGGAAGTCAATTTCCTTATCTCTTCTGGATGATCCCTTTGTCTCCAGGATGGGCTGGATCTGTGGACCTTAATACTTGAAGAAAGCGAATTTTCAGGTAAGCATGGATAAAACTTTCCTATTTTTCTTCATGCTAAGGTCCACAGAGCTGTTACAGTGGGATTTTCAAAGCACTGTGCCTTCAGGGTGGGAAGCAGGATCACCCTTTTAATGTTTGGATTCTCAGAATGAGACAGATATACATAAATTACTCCTCCATCTTCCTCTCTGCACCAATTCATGGAGAAAACTTCAGCCAGAGGAAAAGAAATGGCACTGGCTAAGACTGGATGATCAATATACCAGCTTGATGAATGTATGTGTTGGTGGCCCCATGACTGTCTAGCAAATCTCAATTACACAAGATGTGATTTATCTGCCCCAAGACTGTCAGTGTTCCAAAGGGCTGGACTGCTTCACTGAAGGAAGAATATTTTTTGAATTAACATTGGAAATTAATGCTATAACACATGTGAGGACTGCCTGGTTGAATTCAAAGAATAATACTGTGGCTCACAGGAGAAGACTCCGAACTTAAAACAAAAAACACACTTCTGATTAGAGACAGCAGATATCAGGAGGCCTACTCTGATGGATACAAAGTGTAACGACCCTTCGTGCAGGGGTTCAATCCAGCCAGTGCTGTAAGGAGCAAAATGAGATTTCAAAAGGTATGTACACACCGACAGCAACAAAATCGCCGCCGTCAGATTGAACTATCCAGATTGATTGAGTGGAAGTGAAGACCCACTCAATCGATCTGGAAGTTGATTCAATTAAACCACCTCCCCAAAATGCATAGTGCTGTGTCGACAGATACGTATTTCCCATCGGCGTAGCACAGTGGAGACAGCACTCTAAAGAGAAGTTACAAAGTTGATGTGAGTTATGTAAGCTACGCAGCATAACTTGTGTAACTCCTGTGGACTGTCACGGAATTTCGCCAGCAGCGTAGACCAGGCCAGAGTCATGGCTCTGTGACTTTGTATCATTGGAATAAGACTGATGACCAAAGGTTTAATGTTGATTTGTACAAAACTTCCTTTTTTGGACATGCTGAGAACACTGAACTACAGCAACTTGTCCTTTTTGCTTGGACACTCTTGAACACCCACAATAAAAACCTCTTGGAGGAATTCAAGTCTATGCTTCATTAGCTTAACAAGGTAGTTGCACTATGGACTTTGCACAAGGCAGTAGAGTATGTTCTCAACTGTGGTCCATGACAGCAATAATCACTTCATCCAAGTATTTATTTTAAACCAGTCTGGTTCCAGATGAGAACAGCTCTCAATAGCAGATCTCTTCTATGAGAAAACATCCAAAGCACCAATGCTAGGCTAATCAAGCCTGAGAGCCATAGCCTCTACAGCCAGAAAGGTATAAAGAACATCACTACTGCTCTCTCCTTTCTATCCAGGGAGCAGTGGAAATGGTGGGAAGACATACAGGAGGGATCTTGCCCACCTTTTTGACGTGTCATTCACTTCCTTACATCCCCGTTCCTGTTACAGTGAGATCCCACAGGGTACTTTATTGTTTCCTGATGCAGAAAGAGGTCCATCACCAGTCCACCAAATGAATTTATGGTGAGCATGGTACTTCTGCGTGTAGGAGACACCCTGCCAATCCTTTGATGGATAGTGAACAGTGAGATGGGAAACTTTGCTCTGCCTCGGACAGAAGAATTTCTCTTTGCAGTGGGGCTGATCATGTTTTTCATTATGATGAAAATCGTATGAGAGACATACACTGATTGTTGGACCAACACAGCTTTCTTTCCTATGGAAAAAACAAAAAATCATTGTGTCCCAGATGGTGGATGCTGTGTTCTCCTTCTGGTATCCATTCCCTGAACTGAATCAGGAAGATCACTTAAAAAAATTGATTCTCTGCATTTACCAGCTGTGGGAGTGAAGAATATGCAACTGGAACAAGATCTCTGTCAATGCATGAAACAGGATGAGATGCAGAAGGAATACCAAGAATTACTGGATAGATCTCTCTCAAACTCTGGATCATTGAAGCATGCCTATACATGAGATCAGAATTCCAAACAAGGTCCAGTAAGAACTGGATTTTTGTTTGAGATACTTCTTGTTTTCCATTAAGGCCATTCTTCACTTTCTGTTAACATTTTTCTGATCTGAGATCTTGTTCCTGATAGGATTCATCCTCAGTCCAGGCCAATGATAGACTTTCCTGGCACCAGGAGTCTGTCCTTGATCGACGATATACACTAGGAACCACATCACTGTGTTTCCTTCACTTTTTCTGTACAGACCTTTATCAGATATATTATCTAAGAACAGATAAGTGACTTTCTTCTTCCCTAGAGACAACAACATTAGTGTTATGTCCTGAAAAGAAACTCTGGGAGCACATGTAAGATCAAATGGTAAAGATCTAAGTTGGGAAAGGAAAGAGGCTGCCAGCCACCTACAAAATATAATGATCAGAAAATGATTAAGTGGAAATGCCATATTTTGATGATAAGCCTCCTTTAGGAACTTATTTAGATGTTTCATACAGGACTTAGCTCTGCTTGTCCACAGTTCTCTGAGCCAAAAAATAGGATGGGGACCAGGTTGTGGTGCTTTGATCTGAAATTCATAATGGATTACTTCATTCATGTCGTGGCCTTTCCATGGGTTGCTGAGACTGTGAATGGGACAAAATTCATCCTGAAATTCTTGTACAGTCCCCTCCGGACAATGTCCAGTGACTTAATTTAGTCAAAGCTATAGTAAGCCCTTTTGCTCTCAAATTCAAACAACGAGGCACCAATCTGGGGTCTAATTCCAGATAGTGCTTGTCAGAAGACCTGTAGATAGCTCTGAGGCACCTGAGGGCAGCTACTGCCCCTGCACTTGTTCTAGCTATCACTTGCAAAGAGGAATTTTCTCCTATTGCACTTCACAGATGGCTTCAATTTGTCATATTACACTTCTATTCTTTTCTATAGTGTCTGGCAGGAGTCAGGATTAAAAGGCAACTTTTCTGACAACTCGGAATAGCCTCCAGTTTTTGTGACGTTCCCATTCTATCACTAAGATAGATGGGAATCAGATGCTCAAACTAATGAGTTTCAAGGACCAAAGCCCCATTTACCTGCATGAAAAAAATCTGAACACCTGGTTCTCTCTCTTCAGGGAGAAGCCCTTAGGATGTGTGAATTTTTTAGGTTGAGAGGACTACACCTGAAATACTGTCCACCCATGCTCACATTGCTGATGACAGCCTGAAGGGCACAGTTCACGTTTGTTTATTTTTGTTGGACTGCCCCCTAAGAGTTTTCACACCTGAAGGAGGGGGCTAAGGCCAGGACTGCCTGGACTCAGTTGCTTGTGAAGGACCTGCATAGTGAAGAGGACATTCTCAGGTAAAAATCTCCCCAGTTAGAAATGCTGAGTCCTTGACCACCAGGGAAAATAGCCCCACTTATCTTTGTTAGTGACAACAGGACAAATGTTGTCTGGTGCGCACTGAGGAAGCTTCTGGCCTTATAAAGTTCAGATCGTGTGGGTGGTGGTAGGTTTGAAAGAAGTAAAGGGTAGAGGCCCCTTACGGCCTGTCAATTCTTCCTCATCTGGGCAGCTGTCACTCATCACTCCATAGCTATCTGCTGGGAGGAGGTGGAGGTGAGGCGTGGCAACCTGCAACAGAAGCTGTGAGCAATAACCTGGATATTCGGGCATGGTGATCCGCAGCAGCAGCTGGTGATGACAACTTGATTCTTTCCCAGTCTTTTAGGTCTGCCAGGACACCTCTTCCCCTCTTATATACCTTCCCAGTGTGTATGAGGAGAGATATACAGCTATAAATAGTCTAAGGCAATGCAGACCTCTTCAGGATAATTTTATAGCGCTCATTACACTCTTGCCTGACAGTCTAGCCTCTTTTTTTGGTTTTGATAAAAAATTCGTGTTTACTATTTGATTCTTTAACTTGGATGTGGAATGCTTGCCTTCCTTTCCCTTGGAGGTGGGGGAGATAAGACAGACTCCCAGACTACTGCACTGGGCAGCACAAAATGGGGCAGCCCTCAACGCTGAAGGAACAGGTTCAGGACTATTTAGCAAGGCTGGACATGCACAAGTCCATGGGGCTGCATGCAATGCATCCAAGGGTGCTGAGGGAGTTGGCTGATGTGACTGCAGACCCATTGGCCATTATTTTTGAAAACTTGTGGCGACTGGGGGAGATGTAGGGTGATTGGAAAAAGGCAAATATAGTGCCCATCTTCAAAAAAGGGAAGGTGGAGAAACGGAGGAACTAGAGACCAGTGAGCCTAATTTCAATTCCCGGAAAAATCATGGAGTAGGTCCTCAAGGAATCCATTCTGAGGCACTTGGAGGAGAGGAAGGTGATCAGAAGCAGTCAGCATGGATTCACCAAGGGCAAGTCATGCCTGACCAACTTGATTGCTTTCTATGATGAGATGAATGGCTCTGTGGATGTGGGGAAAGCGGTGGATGTGATATACCTTGACTTTAGCAAAGCTTTTGATATGGTCTCCCACAGTATTCTTATCAGCAAGTTAAATAAGTTTAGGTTGAATGAATGGACTATGAGAAGGATAAAAAGCTGATTAGACCATCGGGTTCAATGTGTAGCAATCAACGGCTCGATGTCTAATTCATTGCAATTAACAAGTGGAGTGCCCCAGGGACGGTCTTGGGGCTGGTTTTGTTCAACACCTTCATTAATGTTCTGGAAGATGGGGATTGCACCCTCGGAGGTTTGCAGATGACACTAAGCTAGGGGGAGTGGTAGATACCCTGGAAGGGAGGGATAGGATACAGAAGGACCTAAACAAACTGGAGGATTGGGCCAAAAGAAATCTGATGAGGTTCAACAAGGACAAGTGCAGAGTCCTGCACTTAGGACGAAAGAATCCCATGCACAGCTACAGACTGGGGGCCAATGAGCTAGGCAGCAGTTCAGCAGAAAAGGACCTGGGGGCTACGGTGGACAAGAATTAGGATACAAGTCAACAGTGTGCCCTTATTGCCAAGGCGGCTAATGGCATATTGGGCCACATTAGGAGGAGCATTGCCAGCCGATTGAGGGAAGTGATTATTTACCTCTATTCAACACTGGTGAGGCCACTTTTGGAGTAGTGTGTCCAGTTTTGGGCACCCCACTACACATAGGATATGGACAAATTGGAGAGAGTCCAGCAGGGGGCAACAAAAATGAATAGGGGGCTGGAGCACAAGACTTATGAGGAGAGGCTGAGGGAACTAGGCTTGTTTAGTCTGCAGAAGAGAAGACAGAGGGGATTTGATAGCAGCCTTTAACTACCTGAAAGGGGGTTCCGGGGAGGATGGAGCAAGGCCAGCGGTGCCCAACCTTCTTGAGCACGCAGACCTCTTTTCAATCTCCAAATATTTCACATACCACTACATGCTACTAGTTTTATTTGAAATTGTACATTTCCTTGGTGAGGATGTTATTTTTCTTTTCCGCAAACTTTCTGAAGTAGCCTCACAAACCACCAGAAATCCGCAGACCACAGGTTGAAAACCACTGAGCTAGGTTGTTCTTAGTGGTACAAGACGATAGAATTAGGAGCAAAGGTCTCAAGTTGCAGTGGGGGAAATCTACATTGGATATGAGGAATAAGATTTTCACTTCGAGGGTGGTGAAGCAGTAGAATGGGTTACCTAGGGAGGTGGTGGAATCTCCATCCTTAGAGGGTTTTAAGGCCCAGCTTGACAAAACCCTGGCTGGGATGATTTAGCTGGGGTTGGCTCAGCTTTAAGCAGAGGGTTATTCCAACCCTGATCATCTCTGATTCTATAGGCATGCTTACAAGAATCCAATGTCCATGGCCTGATCTTTCTGCACTGATCTGCCATGTTGCACTCAGAAGGTGAGCAGGAAAATGGTGCTGAATTCATTATTCATTTATTCTTCCTTTGGGAGCTTGTCTGTATGGATCCCGCTTCAGAGGGAGGAGCAAACTTGAGCACAGAGATTACTCTGACAGCATTTCAAGAAGCTAGCCATCTCCCTGCGCTCAAAGAAGTTGGGCTTGTCTGTCTCTCTTCCCCCACATGGGCCCCTTCTGGATCTCTCAAGGAATGGACTGGGCTGAGGCTCCTCAGAAGCTCTACCCCCTCTATTGCATTGGATCTACATGAGCCATAGAAGTCTGTTTCCCTTGGAAGTCTCAGCCTCAGGTAACAGTAGGGACTACTGAGGGGGAAGAGCATAATAGAGGTAGCAGCAGGGGAAAGCCCCCTGGCTGCACTCTCTGGCATTGGCAGCATCACTGCTGTGTCTTGTGCCCTCCATCCACAACCCGCAGTAAGTGAAGGGGGAGGAAGCAGTCAAGCTCCACAGTCAGAGACCTGGCTGCTATTGCAGGCAATAGGGACTGTAGCACTATCTTTCACCAGGTGCTCCATCCTTCTGACAACACTCTCCTCATGGAGATGGGGGAGCAGGGCTGCCTGTCACAGAGCCACTTCTTTCCAATCCTGCTGGGCTGCTCTTCCACCAGGGATGTGGGGCCAAGGCAACCCCTCCTGGACTGGGCTGCATTTTGCTCAGCAGAGCCGGGTGACACTCACTAAGAGGGGAGCAGGAGACAGAGACCTTTCCTTTCATCACTGGCCTTTCTTGGCCTAGCTTGTTCCCTGAAGTCCACAGGGAACCAGCTGATGCAAAGGCCTCAGATGGCGGGAGCAAAGCTGAGGAGACAACCTGAGACACAGCTGGGAATTAGATAAGACACATTATTGAGCCCAACTGTTCATCTAAAGCAAAATTTGGAATGTCCCTCAGAAAATCTTTGCAACAGGGAGGGCTGGCTGAGCCAGCTATAAAGGCAGAAAAAAACGGAGGGAACATCAGGAGGTAGGAAATCACCTCTGTTCCAGTGACTGACAGGTCTGGTTCTGCCCCTAGGCTGCAAGGCTGAAGTACCCACTGCAATGGATGCGTGGACCTTAGCACGAAAAAGAAAATAGATTCCAGAAAGGCACAAAACAGCCCTTACATAGAAGCACTGGTTTGGCTGGGCCAGGAAAGTTTCTGGACCTATACCTAAGAAGGGCCACATTCTTCTGTAAACAGAGTTGGGACGGGTATACAAGAAGTGGTAAAGATTCTCGGCCTGATGTCTCATGAACTATGCTAACTTCTTCCATCTATATATAGAAACATATGACTAAAAGGAATCTTCAGGCTCATCAAGTTCAGCCCCTTGATACAGCAGGCAACTCCATCATATAATCCTATTCATAAACTAAAACTAGTTTGGTTATTTGCCCCCACTGGTCCTATTGGGAGGCTATTCCAAAACCTCACTCCTTGTGGTTAGGAACCTTGTTCTAATTTTCAGCCTGAATTAATTCACAACCAGTTTATATCCACTTGTTCTTGTGCCAACGTTGTTCTTTTGCTTAAACAGAACATCTCCCTGTTGTACATATAGACACCAATCGTATCTCCTCTGAGCCTTCATTTTGCTGGCTATACAAGCCAAATGTTCTCAGTCTTCTCTTATAAGACAGGCTCAATTCCCCTGACCAGACTGGAAGCCCTTCTCTGCACCTGTTCCAGTGTGAATTCATCTTTCTTGAACATGGATGACCAGAATTGCATACAATTTTCCAGATGAGGTTTTATCAATGCCTTGAACAATAGCATATCATCTCCCTATCTCTACGGCAAATAATTATACATGGATATGCCACTATCTGCATCTGGGACCTGAAATGGTCTGGTTATACCCATGGTTTTCTTGCTCATCCAGCCCACACCCGGCACTTAGGACACAATGGATTGGTCTCCATCCACTCCTGTATCCATACTGGTTCTTACCTGCATCTGGGACCCAACAACAGTGTTATTGCAGGCCAACTCTGTCTTGTTGATTGTGTCCAGCACAGCAGTTTTGCCCACAAATTCTTTATTAGAGCTTAGATGCCGTTCCAGGAGGTTCTGTACATCAGCACTGTACTGGTTAGTAAAGGCTTCTTCATACTGATCTGTCCA
This sequence comes from Mesoclemmys tuberculata, assembly GCA_007922155.1. Taxonomy (NCBI): domain Eukaryota; kingdom Metazoa; phylum Chordata; order Testudines; family Chelidae; genus Mesoclemmys; species Mesoclemmys tuberculata. Next base: position 15,678,989 of record ML677027.1, on the reverse strand, counting down.
GAGCCGTATCCGGTTCTCCCAACCCTCAGCTGTATTTTCATCCAGGGCATGTGCTTCAGAAGGAGAATTCTGCACCAAAGAATATAGAGGAAATGAATAGTACATGCAAAGAGAAAACTCAATCCAAGAAGCTCTGGTGGAAGTCCTGAAGTTCACCAGCCTTCTTCCTCTGTGGCCAGAGCTAGGAAAGTGATTCTCTCACCAAGCCCCAGATCCCACATAAATACTCAGATGGTCACATGGGCGCCCAAGAGGTGGCAGCATTTTCAAATTTTCCACCCTCTACTAGAGGGCATAACACTACTGCTTGTTAGTGACCCATGGAAAATTCTGTGTTGGGTGAAACCCAGGTATACGCTGCTTGAGCTGTCCTATATGGAGAGAAGCCAGACTCAGAGGGTTGGGGAACATAAAAACAAGACCCATTTTCTCACCTGACTCCTGATCTTTTTTCCTACTCCCCTTGCCTATTCCTTGCTCTTCCCTTTCCCACCCTCTGCTCCCCACCTCCTCCAACCTTCATTCTATAGTTCTCCACCCCAACAGCAGAGAACCCAAAGTAAATGTTTAAAAATAAAAAGTAGAAATAGGCTAGTAAAAATGCCTATTTGTGTAGTGGTTGCAAAAAGGAAAACTTAGAAATAACTAGGGGTCTAAGTAGGATAACAGAACAGGCAGAGGATTAAATAGTAGAAACAGACATTATAAAATGGTTAAAAATAATAAAATATAAACAAACACTTTGCTGTGCCTATTGTCCAAGCTCTCATTATGTTGTATCTTGATTCCTGCAACATCCTTGCATGCAAGATCCTCTGATCTTGACAAACACAATTTTCCCTACTCATAGCCACTAAGGATATGTACACACTGACAGTGGCAAATTCGCTGCCATCAGTTTGATCTATCTGGATCAATTGAGCGGCAGTGCAGACCCGCTCAATCAATCCAGAAGTCGATTCAATTAAACCACCTCCTCAAAAGGTGTAGTGCTGCGTTGACAGGAACACATTACCCTACGGCGCAGCGGAGACGGCGCGTTAAAGGGAAATTAGGACGTTGATGGGAGTTACGTAAGCTACTCTGTGTAGCTAGTGTAACTCCTATCGACTGCCGATGAATTTCCTGGTAAATGTATATTAAGCCTGAGAAGATTGCTGCTAAGATCATTTTCCTAGCCTGTCACTTTGACCATGTCATTTTGTATTTCTCCACCAGCTCTCCATTTCTCTATTGAACCAAACAGAAGCTACTTTGTTTCACTTTCAGAGCCCCTCAGAGTCAATCACCGCCCTACATATAATCTCTCATTTGCTGTCAACTCCTGCCTCCAACTGGCCCATGATTCCAGCCTCCATAACCCACTTGTTAGGTTGTCAAACAGGCACCTTTGTGCTTTCTCCTATGCTGCCTCTTAATTTGAGAGGCAGTCGCCATAAACATCTGCAAAGCTACCTCATTATCCTCCTTCAAATGCTCCTACAAATGGGATGCCTACAAAAAATTGACAACAGTTCGGCTGCTGGTATACTGAGACCACTGCCTATCGCTAGTATTGTTTCCTTGTACTCCCACAAGTCTGTATCCATCTGTTTCTTGTTTTACACTTAGGTTGTAAGCTCCTTGGGGCATGGACTGTCTTTTTATTCTGTGTTTGTTCAGCACCTAGCACAATGCCCTGGTCCGTGACTGGGCTCTAAGTGCTAACATGATGTAATTAATAAATATGCAAGTATACAATCTTAACATTATCATCTTATACTTCCTTCCCTTCCATTGTTTTCACACTCACTTGTTGCATTTTCTCTTAAAACTAGACCGTGTCTTACATGTTTGTGGGGTGATCTGATCCTGACTGAGGTTCCTGGGCACAAAAAGAGTGGGTTCAGAATCAGGCAACAAACAGTGGCGAGAAAGACGGAAAGACTTCTGCATGAGACGACACTGAGAAAACTGGCATTGTAGTTTTAAGAGGAAATGAATGAGGCCATGATAAAGACACTATTAAAAGTGAATGAAAGAGAACATAATCAGATGCTCTTGTTTACCCTCTCTTGTAAGACTAGAGCAAGGGAGCCAAACAATGAAATTGGAAGGCAACAAATTTAAACAGGAAGTTCTTTTTACATGACATAATTAATGCATGGAATTCTCTAACAAGATATTGAGGCAAGAACTTAGGAAGATTCAGAAAGGACAGATGTTTTTGGCACTCGTATTTCAGTGACAGGCACCACAGAATAACCTCAGATATGCATAATAAGAACATTCACAATTATATTAGATCAGATAAAAATAAAGAATAATATTCAGAAGCATGAGTTATATATAACTGTCCACTACAGGATTGTGTGTACCTTCCTCTGAACCATCTGGTACTGGCTACTATCAGATACAAGATATTGAACTAGGATGGTGAGACATACCAAGGTACAGTCCAGACTGCTGAGTAGTTGTGTCACCCCATCCTCTAACCTGAGGTGACCTTTACAATATTTTGCTGCTGTAGCCTCCAGCCTGGACTGTACCATGGTGTGGCAAGGTGGTGCAGCGAGCAGGATTTATGCACAGCTTGTTATTTTAAACGAGGTTTACACTTTAAGCACTGGTATATCAAATTTTAAGTGAGTCTCAAGTGTGGTGGCTGGAAACAATCAAAGAGAGATGTTGTCTGCACTGCAAGAACACAAAGAAGTGTTTTTTAACAAGCCAGGGAAGACATATTTGCTAATTCATAAAATCGTTACAGAAGGACTACAACCACCTTCCAGAGCACCCTATAGCGCCACTGGCAAGGTAAAGGAACGAATTTGTGCAGAAATACAAAGCAAGTTGGATCTACGAGTAATTAGAATCTGACAGCTCTTGGGCGTCGTCATCTGTGGCCTTGATTTCTAAGAAACATAAAAACTAAGATTTTGTGTTGATTATAGAAAACTCAATGCTGTCACAGTACCAGATGTATATCCAATGCCTAGAACTGATGATATGCTGGACATTTTAAGCAAAGCCAAATATCTCAGCTTTTTTGATTTAACTAGAAATTATTTCCTTTCAATGAGGATGCATAGAAAAGAATCTGCTTTCACTAATCATATGGGACTTTGAGTTCACAATGGCACTGTTTGGGTTAATTAATGCAGGGAACATCCTTCCCCATAGACTTTTTGTTGCTTGATGCCCAGCTGGAAATGTTTTTCAAGAACGGGACTGAAACTACAAGAAAGGAAGGCCAAACCCCCCAAGGCACACTTCCCCTTTCTGCTCATTGCATTCACTGCATCTACAGCGACAAAGGAAGCATTCGTTGGATCCTGGGAGAACGAGCCTGATCAAAGAAGTCTGGTCAGTAAGGTTGCTGAAAGCTTATGCTGAGAAACTTTTCTGGACTCTGATATAGCTTGCTGAGTTAGATACCAGTAAGCATTTTAGCTTTATTTTTGTATAACCATTTCTGACTTTTATGCCTCATTACTTTTACTCATTTAAAATCTCTCTCTTTGTAGTTAATGAACTTGTTTTATTGTTTTATCTAACCCAGTGCGTTCACACTGAAGTGTTTGGGAAACTCCATTTGGGGTGGCAAGGTGTGCACATATTAAAGAGATAACAGACTTTATATAAACTTGTATTGTCCAGGAGACGGCTGGGCAGTACAGGACATACATTTCTGGGGGAAAAGCTAAGACTGGGAGTGTGTTGGGGTCATCCTGCAGCATAACCAAGACTGGTGAGAGCCAGAGAGTAACCACAGTGTGGCAGGCAGTTTGCAGTTACACACACACACAAACACACAGGGTGTGGCTTGCATGCTGGAAGGCTGCTTGTATGAAGCTCAAGTGGGAATTCCTTCAGCAAAGCATTGTATGGCACCCAAAGCTGCAGGGCAGAATTGACACAGTTGCTCATTAGTCTGGATTGTACCAGAGTCCATCTGTGACCTACTCTGGTCTGATCTGCTAGGATAAATGCTACATTTCGTTGACAGTACTTAGGTCCTTCTCAAATGAAAGCAGAGTACACCACCCAATAGGATGTTCCTCTAACACCCCCCCAGAAAATGCTCCTTTGTGGTGCATGAAGTGTCAGGGCTTACCCAGAAGCTAGTGCTAGAATCAAAGATCCCCAGACAAGACAAATCAGGAAAAACTGCCGAGAGAAGTGACAGAATCATGCAGGCAGCTCAGGTCCACTCACCTTCATCCGCAGAGACTTCCGTGAACCCTCTCGAAAGGCCTGTGCCCAAAACAAGAGAACAATGCCCGTCAGTATTTTCTACCCTTTCTTTTGATTTCTATAAAGCACTTGCCCCCACTTGATGGAGTCCTAGGATCACATTTAAATTAATCCTACTCCAGTAGCCCAGAGATGATAGCATTTAACAAAAGATGGCAGAAGCCCCAGGAAGATTTAAACAGGAGAAGCTGAACCTGAATAGAAAAGCCCTATGGAAGGACTCCAGCAGACACTCTCAGAGAGGGAGCTTTACAGACAGTATTCCTGAACTGAGAAAGTTCATCCCCTGATCAGACTAAGGCAAAAGTATCAGGGCGAAGAGAAAAGATTGTTTGGGTCACTCCATCTGCCTAGGTATGAAAGAGTGGCGGGGACCATCTCTCAGTAACACTAAGAATTGAACCAGTTGGTTTATCAGCAACCATTGCAAACTGCAGAGGGTTGGTGCTCCCAACTTCTTAACCCTAACGAGTAAACTATATTCTGCAATCTCTGTGACTATAGATCAGTGTCAAGGGAAGGCCAAGTAAGTAGCAAATTACAATAACCAAGCTGCCAGTAAAGTCAGTAAATAACGTACGTTCTCTGCATCACAGTACAAATAGGTATGATGGAGAACAATCCAAAGTGATTCTAAATTCAAGAACACTCCCATCAGCCTCACACCACAACCTCAAATCAAGTGAAAACTCCAGAAACAAGGTTGTTAGGCAATGAAAAGCAAGTGTCCACCACCATCCTTGGAGATCTCATTTCCAAGAATCAGCTCAACCCCAGCAGAACAGTCCTGCTCTCCCCTCTAGTAACTGTATCCCAGACACAGAGCACACACCACTGGGAAAGAAGAACAGGGTCCTCCGAACACTTCATTCCCTTCACACCAACGAACCCTCTGCCAGAGAAAGACACGGACTCCTGAAGAGATTTCTCTGAACTCTGATGAGCCAGCAGGGGGAATGGAGATGCAATTCAAAACTAAACCTAAAGCCTTGAAATGCCATTGGAAAGCATTGGGAAACAAAGGGGAAGACAATCTGTAGGCTCCAAGCTGGGATGGTCAAGTGGTTCATAAAGATGTGGCAGTGATGGAACACGAGAACTTCCTGCCCACATAAGCATTGCTTACTCAAGATAACCAAAGGGTGACCCATACTTGGGCACATTGACAACTACAGTAAGGGTCAGCATGCACTCACCAAGACTGTGTCCAGCATTTGGTATGGGCTGTTTCTGTCTTGCTCACATACCTTGATCTTCTTGGCCTTTGGTGCAGTGCGAGCTTTCTCCATACTCCTTTTCCTCTTCTTAGGTTTGCTTCTGCGGACCCGATTAACAGTGAGAGTGATGCTAGTGGGTGTGTGCTGCGTAGCTGTGTACAACACTGTGGAGGGGGAGAGCTCCTCATCCCAGCTCTCAGTTGCACTACTGTCTCCACCTGTAGAAAGGAGTAGCACATTAGCAACTTTTCTGTCTATCCCACAAAGATCTTCATTCCCTTGTGTCTTCGTTCCCAATGATTTGCTAGTTAGATGTTGCTCCCCAGCCTGAGAGCTAATCAAGCTCAACTCTCCCAAACTTTTGACATTGCATGAGAGGACATATCTGCACATCTCCCCAGAGAACGTCCTTCACGTCCTGAGGGTGGAGAGGAAAAGGCACATTAATGTGTTTATTCCAGCTAGAGGTGATTAGAGCAGTAGAGAGACAGTAACAAAGAACCTTCTGGTCCTGTTGGAGGAGACAAAAGTGTCACCAGCATGATCTTAGCCTTACCTGACACATTGTCCTGCTTCCTGCGGCGGAGCCTGATCACCTTCCCCCTGCTCATTCCTCTGCAAAAAGAGGATGAACAATTGTACCCAGTTTTGTTAAGAGTCAGTCAACTTGAAATTCAACCAGATGACCCAAGCTGCATGCCCTCAGTGGGGCCCAGGGTGATAAGAGCATCAATTTATCACTCTCTTCTTCACTCTTAGTGTCACCAACACTTGTCAAGCTGACAGAGCAAAGGGAGAAGCAAAGCACTCGAGAGAAGATTTCACCCAGCAACAGGAAGTCCATTCCTAACATAAATGTGGTATTTAGTCTGGCATTAGAAGTCAAATCAAAAAAGCCATCCAGGTCTGCGATGCATCAGAAGTTACCTGCATTTGTCACACTTGATGAGGAAGCCATCTTGGGAGAGAGTGCAGTGACACCAGCTGGGAATGGACTCTCCCCCTGAGGAGCTCTCACTGTCCCCAGAGTTTTCCTCATCAGGAGAGTGCAACCCATTCAGCTCCGCATGAGGAATGATAGTCTGGACTGGGGGAGATGCTGGGGGTGTTGGAGGAGGAGGAGCACCATAATTATGATCCTGTAAATAAACATCGCCATCAGTATTATTTTGAACAGAGGGAGTTCAAAGTCTTAGGCTATGTCTACACAACAGCAGCAGCTGTGCCACTGTAGGGCTTCTGGTGAAGACACTCTAAGCCACAGGTGTCAAACACAAGGCCCATGGGCCAAATTTGGCCCGCCAGCTTGTGTTCTCTGGCCCGCGGACCGAATCCACCCCACCGCCTTGTGTAATCCAGCCCGAGTTTTCTGTGTTCTCTGGCCCGCGGACCGAATCCAGTCCACCATCTTGTGTAATCCGGCCCGGGTTTTTCCTGACTCTGTCACTCTGTCCCCCCCCCGGAGATTTCACAGCGGAGAGCAGAGCCTGTGAGTAGCTGTCTTGAGTTCCGCTGTCCTAGTCTGCTGCCGAATTAAACTCCGCCGGAGAAATCTCACGGCGGAGAGCAGAGTACCTAAAGCACACCAGAGTAGAATATGATGTTTCCTAGTGCTGAGCGTTTTTAGATTAGGGCATGAAGCATGTTAGTGGCCCCCTTGAACTAAATTTAATTTAAATTTGGCCCCCCATAGGGAGTGAGTTTGACACTTCTGCTCTAAGCCAACAGAAAGCAGCAGCTCTGTCTGTACTGGCACCTTGGGGGGTTTAATTTATGTCACTCTGGGGTATGGATTATTCACACCCCTGAGCGACAAATTATATTGAAGTAATTTGTAGTGTAGATGTAGCTTAAGAAACTCAGCTCTAAATCCACAGCCATTCAGGAACCCAACAAACAATTTGAATGTAAAACAAACAGTCTGCAAAACAGCGGAAGCAATAGCTCTGAGAGGTGTGAACTGTCTCAATGGGCTGTTAACTTTGAAACCTCTGAGAGCAATTTATATGTCAATATTGACTGTTTCACTGCTGATCATTTTCAAACAAACATCAAGTTAAGACACTTATCCCAAAATCTCAAAGCACTTTCCATGCTTTCCCTGTAGAGGTGTGAAGTCTCCAGCTTCCCTCCCCACCTTTCCAAGTTCTGACAGTTGTGTTTTCTCAATATGAAAATCTGCAGCATGCTGAAAACGAAGCATGAAGATGGTGTAAAAGAAACTGGTGTTTGGTAACACGTCACCAGAGAGGACACAGTGGAAGTTATTAGACATTCATGTACTTCCTTCAACAAAACCCTCCATTTTAAAATTTAAAAGAAGCTGCTGCAGATTTTCCTATTTGCCTCACAGAGCATTGAAGGAAGCAGGGGCTCTTACCACGGAATCAAGCCTGCTGAAGAGACATGGGGCAACACACACCCAAAATGCAGCATGAATGGTAGGACACACTCACATTGCTGTTGTCCAAGAATAAGTTAAACCTGTGGTTTTCAAACTGACATACGGGGGCACAAACAGTGGGGCTTGGGAAGGGAGTGCCACTACCATTCACCGCACTGGGCCAATTTTAAACTTGTTGAGCTGAGAATCCCCTTTGAGTTACAATTTTTGGTTGCGCCCCCCAATTGAGGCAGTTGGGTGGCCCGCTGAAGCAATGTGCGCCCCACAGTTTGAAAACCTCTACAAGCTGTTGCTAAATGGAAGATAAATAGAGGTGGGGGGAGGAAGCACATGCCATGAGTCATCTCCGCCTATCTCAGATGGGGGTAGGTGGTAGACTACGTTACTTGGAACGGAATACACAGACTAAACCGTTTTAAAAGCACTGAGCTAAACAGAAGAGCAGTTCAGTGCTATGTAACAAGGGGAAAGGACCGTGGAAGGAGCAGGAGAACAAAGTGTAAAGTTGGGGATGGTGCAATGTAATCCTCTGCACATTAAGGACAGAGTACTCACTGCATAAGGCAGTCCTCGATAGCTGTGCCTCTGGGTGGCCTCATAGCCATGATTGGAGTACACATTCTTCTCACCAACAGCTGGACTAGCTTCCACGGACTCTGGGCTGCAGAAAATAGCCAGAAGACCCATTAATGTAGCACCAAATTCCCCCTTGTCAGGCACTTGCCAATATCCACACATTCTCTCTTTTCCACTCGGCACAACTTTATACCCACTGTTAAGAAATCTCAGAGAAACTGAAATACATTATCTTCTTCACAATGTGACTCGTACATGGAGGTTGGGGGTGTAGGATAAATCTGTGATAAATAGACAGAACAGGCAGGTGAGCAGAGGTCATGCTGGATAAGAAGCTACTAACTCAGATCATGCTGAAGCAAGGTCTGGGCCTGAGGAAAGTGGAGAGAGGAATAAGAAACATGTTGACACAGCCAGTCACATTATGTCCATTCTCCTATTTCTCCAGTAACTTCCCATTCACTTCAGGATACAGTTCAAGATTTCCTGCCTTGATTTTAAAACCCTCTATGAACTTGTTCTATCTCATACCCTTCTTGTCCCCCATTCAATGCCCTCTGCCTGGATAGCGCAGATTTAGTCTCCATCCCATCACAGTGACACACCACTACCTTCTCCTCTCATATCCACAAAAGCATCTCTTCAAATTGCAGCTGAACACACCATTCCTGCCTTTATGTCTGTTCCTCATCCCCATAACAGTTCAAGTGTCATTTAACTTCACAATATAATTTGTATGGAAGGTAAAGATCTGGCATTTGGGATACAGTTTGTATGGAAGGTATACATCTGGCAGGGTTTGGAGCGGTTAGGATCATTCCTTGTTACAAAGAAGGGTCAATAAAACCTCATGGCTTAGACCACAAAGGGCAAAGCAGGTTGGCTTTATGCTTCCTACACAGACACTGAAAGAGCAATGTGTTGAATGGGAATTCTGTTGCTAACTTAAAGTGACAATGCATATTTTCACCACATGGTGGCAAAAAATCTCAGGTCTAAATGAAGGGTGCTATTGATGAAGGGCTGCAGGAGTCCTGGGTAGAGGAGGGACAGCTGCAGTTCAGCACAAGGAAGTGGTAGGTAATGAGGGTAGGTACAGAATACCAGAAAGGAAATATTCTCTCAACTGAGGCACATTCCAAAACAGGAGATGGAAGAGGACATACCACTGCACACATGCAATTATGGGTTGCATTAGAAATGACACAGGAAATAACTCAAATCACATCTATAGTTCCAGGGCAGGACTACACTCAACACACTGCAGTGGTGAAGCTGTGCCACTGTAGCGCTTCTGTGAAGATGCTACTTCTGTCTGTGGGCATATGTACTACACCTCCCTGAGAGGCAGCAGGGAAGATGGGAGAAGCTCCCCATCGATATAGCACTGCTTACACCAGGGGTTAGGTTGATATAACTGCATCGCTCAGGGGTATGGATTTTTCACATAATGCAGTTTAACTAATCCACTTTAAATTCACATCTTTAGTTAATTCAGATTAATTTTCCTAAGTGTCCCTGAGTAGAGGAAGCCTTAGGCCTGGTCTACACTAGTAGTTAGGTTGATGCAAATCATCTTATGCCAGTCTAACTGTGGAAGTGTCTATACTACAATGTTGCTCCTGCTGATGTAACTGCCTCACTGCACCAACTGAACAACTACACCTCCACAAGAGGTGTAGTCAATGCTGATGTAGTTAGGTCAACACAATGTCACCTGTAGACACTGCATTACTTACATCAATTATTACTGGCTTTCAGAAGCCATCCCGCACTGACAGTACAGTCAGTACAAGCACTCCTGGTGAGCATGTGAACCACCGACACAAAAACAATTCAATTACTTTGGCAACTGTATGCCAACGTAACTTCGGTCAACATAATTCTGTAGTGTAGACATGCCCTTAGTGTTTAGAGTCCTGCCTGATTTACACTGGCACCACAAGACCCAAAAGTGGGAATCCTGCTTTTCTGTCTGCTTTGCCCCTTCTCCCATGCTATAATCCTTGAAGGAATGCATCTTGTACCCCTCTCTATGTACTGGACACAAACAAAGGTGAACTGCTAAGCCTGCTCACCAAGGTGGACAACCAGAAAAGGGCATTTAAAAAACATGTGAGGTATTTAAAGGTGGGGAGCTTCTTGGTTGAGCACAATCAAGATTCCAAGGGAGAAAGGAGGCAGTTCACATTCTAACCCAAAGTCCTCCTGGATCAAAATGAACAGAGCTGCAGGTGTTGTGTGTGTCTATCTTATGTTGGGAAGCACAAACCTAGGTCTGAGAATCTTGTGATGTTATCTTTAGAGAATAGGAAAATGCAAAGAAACAAAAGAAGAAGTGGCCCATCTCTGGGAGAGAGGAGATGCAGTGAAGACGTCACTGAGAGATGCAGGAGAACAGAAACTGGAAGCGTGTCGGTGTGACAGCCTATCCTATTATGTTCCAGAGTTAGAAAGGCAGGGCCAAAACAGTTTTTCAGAGACAAAGACATATCAACCCAGCCAGGTGTTAAGCAGCCATTCTTCAGCAAGGGACAAGTGTAAACAATAAAATTTCCTTTTCATCACAGAGAAGGTACAACTCATGTCCACAAGAGACTACTTGTCACCTGCAACCCAGTTAAGCGTAATCCTCAAAGAGGGCAGGATGGTATGAGAGAGAGCGCCACACACGCACGCGCCGCCCCCTAGCCTCCATTTCATCTCTCCTCCTCCCATCTCTTTCCTTGCGACATCAACAATTCTCAAAGAATGAACTATGTGGGAGTAGTCCCAGGATGAAGAGAGACCCAGCCTGGGAAATTTACAACAGCATATGGTGAGACAAAATCTTTGCTTTTAACTTAACAAGCTAAGAAGTGTCCTTCAGAGTAACATGCAAGCTAATACCTATTTCTTTTGTAACCAATCTCGACTTTTATGCATCATCACTTAAAATCTATCTTTCTGTAGTTAATAAACTTATCTGAACCAGTGTGTTTGGATTAAAGTGAGCAGGAAGCTCCATTTGGGATAAGCAAGGTTGGTGCATGTATCATTTTCCTTTGATGAAATGACTTTCTATAAGCTTGCATTGTTCAGTAGTGTGCTGGACAGTATAAGACATCTGTGGGGGAAAAAGGCTGAAAATTTGCAGGTGTTGCCCTGTATGTAATTCATGAGTGATTCATTAGAGTGGTCATGTACTTAGCTGCTAGTGAATTTGCACACGAAAGGCTGAGAGAGCAGGCCAGGTGTGCATGTTCTGAGAGCATAGCACTGTAAAAGGCACCTTAGACTAGAGAATTAAGGGGACACAGCTGTTCAATGGTCCAGATTGTACCCTGGGTAATGTCACAAACAGTCTCTCTTAACCCTCCCTAAATGAAACCCTTTGGGGTAGAATACTATAGCCATCTGTACCCGCAACACTGTACAGGAGAGATTTTAAAGAAAGAAAGAGAAAAATACTGCAAATGTTTGAAATTTTACCAGACAGCTACTCACCAAAGTCTGAAACAACGGTCCTGCCACAGGTACCACAAATAGCACCATGGTGAGAATTTCAGTACCCCAACCCAGGATCACAAGAAGGAGGCACTTGAGGATTTCCCACCATGATGTTCTCTCTAGAGCCTGCTCAAAGGGGGAAGCATATATTTTTTGTATTGGCCTGGGGAAGGAGGTATGAGTATCTGGTAGCTTTGGAGCTCCCCTTTCCTCCAACTGCTGTCTCAAGCTCATCTGTTCCCTCCATTCTAAGTTTGCCAAACATGCTAGAGTCTGAAAAGGGGCTCACCTCTGCCTCTGCATTCATTCACACACATTGAGAGGAAACACCACTTACTCAGATCCTGCAGCCATATCTGAATAGGATGTATCTGGTGTGGTGACTCCCAGAGGGATTGCAATGCTCATGACGTCCGTCAGGGATCACGGAGTCCAAAGGGTAGCGACTGGCCGCTCCAAGGGTGGGGAGGAGCCGCAGAGCCTCGGCCAACACGTCACGGACATGAGGAAACCTACCAGGAAAAGAAAACAAAGTACATTGCATTTTTGTTAACCTTTGTTACAGCCACATATTTTCCCCATACCACTCCCCATTGGAACTTCCAACAGAATGAAAGTAAGCAGCTTTCAGGCAGGTGGCAAGCATAACCACCTCTGCTTGTTGCTAAACTACCTCCGCAGCCCCAAAGCCCTTTTGTACAACCCTGTCTCAGCCTGAAAGGAGCCGCTTTGAATTTAGTTTGGGGAAAGTAGCAATGCTAATTAACAGACAAGCTGCTCCCTCCTTTTGCATCTGATTACTAACAGCTGTTACCTATATCCTCATAGCCCTTCATAAATCCAGCCCCATCCCCTCTCCAAAACACAGGCAAACCCCATTCTGAGTGAGAGGGTAACAAGAAGCCAGAAGTCCTTATTTACATTCACGTCATACACACTGAGGTTGTGTCCATCCAGTGGGCAGATTATTTCTAGATCACATAATCAAGGCTGCTCTTTACATGAGAGACTGTCTCCTGAATGCTGTAATGATTACTTGGTATACAGCTTGTTGATGCAGAGGGCCCTGAGCTTCCTGAATCTCATCTTGCCCCTCCTAACAGCCAAGCCATGCCAGATGTTACATCATTTTCTGATAGGCTAATCCAATGAGGAACACTGCAATTTAACTAGCTCGTTTCAGAAAAAGAAGGTGGAATCATGATCACTTCACACAGAGAGCAGTTGTGGCCCACAACTCTTGCAGTGTGCCTGTGGAGTGAAGAGAGCTCTCAGGTGCTGTGAAAAGAAAACCCATGCTTAAACTCTAAATTTACTGCTGACCAAAATTGCTGCAAAAAAGGCATATGGAATTGATGAAAATGTTACAGACTTCTGAGGCAAGAATACTGAACTAGGTAAATCCGTGATTAGAAATCAAACTCAAGAATAGAAAAGTTATTGTAGAAGGAAGGGGGCTGCAGCACGAGACTTATGAGGAGCGGCTGAAAGAACTAGGCCTATTTAGTCTGCAGAAGAGAAGAATGAGGGGGGATTTGATAGCAGCCTTTAACTACCTGAAAGGGGGTTCCCAGGGAGGATGGAGCTAGGCTATTTTCAGTGGTGGCAGATGACAGAACAAGGAGCAACGATCTCAAGTTGCAGGGGGGAGGTCTAGATTGGACATTAGGGAAAAGTTTTTCACTAGGAGGGTGGTGAAGCATTAGAATGGGTTACCAAGGAGGTGGTGGAATCTCCATCTTTAGAGGTTTTTAAACTGAGGCTTGACAAAACCCTGGCTGGGATTATTTAGCTGAGGTTAGTCCCGCTTTGAGCAGGGCGTTGGACTAGATGACCTCCTGAGCTCCCTTCCAACTCTAATATTCTATGATTCTGCGATGGTGTTTGTAATAACTTAAAATGGCAACATAACCATACATGAAGCTGATAGAAGGCTCTCAGTGAAATGAATCTGAAGGAACCAGATGGAAAGACCATCCCCAGTTTAACTTTTATGCACACCCCAGGAAGTTTTACAAGGCACTGCTATATTTCACAGATAAACTTGGAGCCAAAGAGGATAGGAAAGACGGGATGGACAGGCTGACATAGAGGAATCCTCTCTTCTAGAAGGAAAGCCTTGACTTGTATTAAATTCAGGCTCACTCTGAATACGTTTCCCAGTTTAGCCATATATCTCAGACTGAAATGTAAGGGATTCTTTTATGGCTCGGTGATAGCCAGTCCAAATCAGCCAGCTGTCTTGGTATAGACACTTTCTGCCTGCGTCTCTTAGATATGCTGCTAACTAGATAGACATTCAGTGAACTCTCTTGGGCTATAGAAAGGCTGAAGGGCAAAACTTTGCATTAGTAGTGATTGCCTCACATGCAAAAGCAGTTACTTTCCATCAGATGCTCTGATACAAAGGCCATCCTTCCTGTAGTACAAAGACACTTTCCCTCTGCACTGCACTGGCACATCTATGGCACTCACTCTTAAAAAAAATCCACCTATGCTCTGAGCAATATCTTGTGAGAAGGATGCCTGCAATGGAATAGATGGTAGGAGAATTTAACATGAAAGAGAACTGGCTTATCATCAACGCATAGCGATCTCTGGTAATTTCATGCCATACCACAAGGAAATGGTCCAAACGGTCTCAGAATGGAAGGGAAAGCAGGAAAGAAAAAGAAAAGAACACAGGCAACCCATCAAATCCAAATCTAGTTGGTTGTTCAGGAAGAACAAACAACAGGATACCAGGATCTTTGTTTGCAGTGTCTCCTTTTGCAGTTTCTTCTGCTACGATGCGGTTGAGGCTTCAGGAGAACAGTGGGATAAAAAGAACCAGATGAACAGTAATGCCTATGAAATTGAAACGACAATAAAACTGGGTGTCTCCATTTCTGGCTAGGAGGGTACAACCCCAAAGACTGGGCTGCAGATCTCTCTCTTCTCCAAATTTTTACTACTTTTGTTGCTAAATAAATGCTCATTCTCAAAGGGAAGATGGAATAATACAATCACAGATTAGGTTTGGTAGGGACCCAAAGGGGTCATCTAGTCCAACCCTCTGCTCAAGGCAGGGTCAACCCCAACTAAATCATCCCAGCCGGGGCTTTGTCAAGCCACAGCTTAAAAACTTCCAAAGATGGAGATTCCACCACCTCCCTAGATAACCCATTCCAGTGCTTCACAAACCTCCTAGTGAAAAAGTTATTCCTAATAGACCTCCCCCACTGCAACTTGAGACCATTGCTCCTTGTTCTGTCATCTGCCACCACTGAGAATAACCCAGCTCCATCTTCCCTGGAACCCACCTTCAGGTAGTTGAAGGCTGCTATCAAATCCCCCCTCCACTCTTCTCTTCTGCAGACTACGTAAGCCCCATTCCCTCCTCATAAGTCATGTGCCCTAGCCCCCTAATCATTTTCATTGCCTTCCTCTGGACTCTCTTCAATTTCTCCACATCCCTCCTGTAGTGTGGGGCCCAAAACTGGACACAGTACACCAGAAGTGGCCTCACCAGTGCCAAATAGAGAGGAATAATCACTTCCCTCGATCTCCTGGCAATGCTGCTACTAATGCAGCCCAATATGCCGTTAGCCTTCTTGGCAAGCAGGGCACACTGCTGACTCATATCCAACTTCTTGTCCACAGTAACCCCCAGGTCCTTTTCTGCAGAACTGCTGCTTAGCCAGTCAGCCCCCAGTCTGTAGCTGTGCATGGGATTCTTCCATCGTAAGTGGAGGACTCTGCACTTGTCCTTGTTGAACCTCATCAGATTTCTTTTGGCCCAATCCTCCAATTTGTCTAAGTCACTCTGTATCCTATCCCTGCCCTCCAGCGTATCTACCACTCTACCCAGTTTAGTGTCATCCACAAACTTGCTGGGTGTGCAATCCATCCCATCTTCCAGATCATTAATGAAGATGTTAAAAAAAAAATGGCCCCAGGACCAACCTCTGGGACATTTCCATTCAGGTCTGAGCTGCAGGTAGGCTAATCAACTTAAGCCAATACTACTGGTAGAGAGTGATGCCAGCCATCAGTAATCCTGTCGATCTACTTGATGCATCATAAACAGCTTCAGAAGAGAGACAGGCACGGAGTGCTCCAGCAGGGCGCTCCTAGGAACGCTGGGGCCCTGAGCAATGTCGGATAATCCCTTCTTTTGAACCTCCGGGAAGGAATCAAGCAAACGGAGCATGCACTCTGAAAAGATGGAACTGATATCAGCCAGGAAGTTTTGATAATTGGCACCATGGTTCCTAGTGTATCTGAGTGCATCTTTCTGCCCATCGTCAAGCTTTCTGGCTTCTGTTGCGCAGCGTGATTAACCCTCAATACCTTGGCTGCAGAGACTAGGAGAAAACCAGAGCTGAGAGTAAGCAGAAATATACAAATCCCTGCTGTGGAATCTGGTACAACAAGCTATTTGCTTTCTTAGTGACAGATGCCAGGGTCATCTGGACATCCCCCAGCAGGGTCCAATATGCCTTCATTGATGTGCAAAGTCACTTTCCCCTTTCTTTTTGGTCACTAGTTCCAGACACTCAACCATCTTAACCAGCAACTTTTGAAACTGTCTGCAGTCATGAGGAGATGACACATGCACTGACAACGCTGTCAAGGGGAGAAGCAAAAACCTTGCTGCCTCCTGGCCAGTAGTTAATAACGAGTTGAAATCCCCTGCTTCACCCCCGCCAGAGTCACATAAGTTGTTGCGAATGCTGCCTGGAGGGTCAGATGGTGGTACCGGTTCTACCACAGGAGGCTGCAAATGGACCATCATCCTTCTGGAAGAGGCAGAAGACAACTGTTTATCTTTTTATTACATCCTCATATCTCTGCACTGATTCCTTGCCTCATCTCAGCCATATCCAGAGAGCAGATTCTAACTTCTTTGCTTGTAAATCAATAGGGATGGAGACTTCCAGTGCGGCTGCTAGGCTCAATATTCCCAGAGCCTGCTGTAATTTACCAGATATCTTGGTCAGCCGTAATGGCTATGTTCATTTGGAGCATTCCTGGCACTGGAACTGTTCAAATACCCAAACCATTTTATTGCAAAAGCAGTAAACTTCTACTACTGGAAAAGCATCAGCTGAAACAACCATGAACAAACAAAGACAAAGACAAATAGCTTGGCAGAGTTATTCTGATTCAATCTCCTTCTCATTGACCTATGAATGTAAAGTCCCACCTCTGTAGCAATGTCCTCTAGAGATCTGGGGGAAAGATGACAGGCAAACCAAGACACAGCAGACAGAACTACAAAATCTGGAAAAGATACCTCTGAATGGAGGAAATGGATTGTATGATCCTTCTCCTCTACTGTGTTGGTTCCTATCCAATCCACCACTTCCTTGTACCCAAACAGTTTCTTCCTCCATCCATAGTATCTCCAGCCACACATTAATATTTCCCTTAGATAGGGATATGCGCTCTCTCTCCTGCTCAGAAGGCCCTGGGCAGAAAGCTTACTCTACATCACTCTGACAACAGAATACAGAATCACAGATTAGGGCTGGAAGGGACTTCAGGAGGTCATCTAGGCCAATCCCTGGTCAAAGCAGGGCCAACCGTAACTAAACCATCCCAGCCAGGGCTTTTTCAAGCTGCACCTTAAAAACCTCTAAGAATGGGGATTCCACCAGCTGCCTGGGTAACCCATTCCAGTGTTTCACCACCCTCCTAGTGAAAAACTTGTTCCTAATATCCAACCTAGTCCTCTCCCACTGCAACTTGAGACCATTGCTCCTGCGTTTGTCAGCTGCTAGCATTGAACAGCCTAACTAAATCCTCCCCCAGAACCCTCTTTCAGGTAGTTAGGCTGCTATCAAATCCTCCCTCGCTCTTCTCTTCTGCAGACTAAACAAGCCTAATTTCCTCAGCCTCTCCTCATAAGTCTTGTGCTCCAGCCCCCTAATCATCTTTGCTGTCCTCCACTGGATTCTTTCCAATATGTTCACATCCTTTTTGTAGTGGGGGGATCCAAAACCGGACACAATATTCCAAATGTGGCCTCACCTGTGCTGAACAAAGGGGAATAATCACTTAACACAACCCGATTTTCCATTAGACTTCTTCCGTCATAAGTGCAGGACTCTGCACTTGTTCTTGTTGAACTTCATCAGATTTTTTTTGGCCCAATCCTCCAATTTGTCTAGGGCACTCTGTATCCTATATCCCTAATCTCCAGGATATCTACGACTCCCCGTAGCTTCGTGTCATCTGCAAACTTGCTGAGGGTGCAATCCACCCCATTGTCCAGATAATTAATGAAGATGTTGAACAAAACCGGCCCCAGCACTGACTCATGGTGTACTCCACTTGTTACCAGTTGCAAACTAGACTTCGATCCGTTGATTATAACCTGTTACGCCAGATAATCTAGCCAGCTTTTTATCCATTTTATAGTTTATTAATTCAACCTATACTTATATAACTTGCTGATAAGAATACTGAGAGAGACCATATCAAAAGCTGTGCTAAAGTCAAGGTATATCAAGTTCACTGCTTTCCCCCCATCCACAGAGCCAGTCATCTCATCATAGAAGACAATCAGACTGGTCTGGCATGATCTGACATTGGTGAATCCATGCTGACTGTTCCTGATCACCTTCCTCTCTGCTAAGTGTCTCAAAATGGATTCCTTGAGGACCTGCTCCGATTTTTCCCACAACTGAGGTGAGACTGACTGGTCTATAGTTCCCCGGACCCTCATTCTTCCCTTTTTTGAAGATGGGCACTATATTTGCCTTTTTCCAATCATCTGGGACCTCCCCCAATTGCCCCGAGTTTTCAAAGGTAACGCCAATGGCTCTGCAATCACATCAGCCAGCTCCCTCAGCACTCTCAGATGCATTGAATCCGGCCCCATGCCCAGCCTTTCTATATAGTTCTTTCAGCACTGAGGGCTGCTCACCTCCTCCCCATTCTGTGCTGCCCAGTGCAGTAGTCTGGGAGATGACCTGCTCTCTGAAAACAGAGGAAAAAATGCATTAAGTACTTCAGCTTTTTCCATATCATCTGTCACTAAATATTTATCTCAGAACGGGGGTGGCAACCTAATTTCCTATTAAATAGCAAAGGCGAAATTCAAGTTCTTTTATTCCACCCTAGACGCGGTGAAGGCCAGAGCAGCACTCAGAGCAGTTACAGTTTGGTAAGGTCAGGAACCCTTAACATTGTACCGGATGGAGTTTCTCTCAGAGGAGTTTGCAGACTACTTCACTGACAAAAAACCTAAACAATCCCACTCTTCTGTTTAATACGTATGTGGCACTTGGGGAGAGAGACTGACCAAATATGTGGGATACTGTATGAGTGGAAAAGGTCGAACTACCACCATCTCTGGCTGAGTTCTGCCCAGAACTACTACCTGGTGCACTGGATATGCTGAACAAGTTGTGTCCCAGCACTTGTGATCCAAATCTTTCCTCTCAAGATGAATGAAAACTAGGAATGAGATCTGGGATGCACGGACAAGCATGGCGAATGCCTTTCTTAATGCCCGGGTTTAAGCAGGTAGTGGTTATGCTCTAGTTCAAAGTCACCCAAGCAGCAACAGCTGCACCACTTATCACAAAGGCGGGAACTCCCTCCTTTGGAGGGATAGTAACAAGAAAATGGGATTGTGGCCACTCCACAGATTTCCTTGATTCTTATCAATCTGAATTCAGATGTAGGGATGGCATAGAGAGTGAACTGCTATCTGTGCCTCACATTTTCCTCCAAGCACAGAAGGCAGACAATAGAGCCATCATAATTATTAGATCTATCTGCAGCCTTCCACATCACTGTGACCACAAGAGTTGCATGCAAGGCCTTTAAAATGGTTATAGGCCCTCCAGCAGGAAGACAGACCAGAAAGTAGAGCTGAATAAATGCTCACAACCATGTCCAAGGACCCCTACACATTTCTTTCTCTCACCCTTCCTGTACAATATTTATGTGCCAATAGGAGAGACAGACTTTATGAGATGCAATACTGCCAGGAAGCAGAAGACACTCAGCATTTCTGTATGTGTTAAAATCCAGCTGCTGTTCCTTCTCTGCTTTCTGCTGGTTTGCTGGCTGAAACAAGGTAAACTGATCAAGAACAACACCAGGTGACAGACAGTCACACAGCTGAATGCACCACTTGAAAGCAGTCAGATATGACAGTCCTGACAGTGCTGTATGAGAACCTATCTAGAAAGGAATAGAAAGAATGGGCAGAGGCTGTGCAGCATCACTGCAAGTATATGCTCAGTTTGCCAATGTGATTCAGTTTCAGGATCATACTGGTTCATGGCTTCTCCTGGATTTTAAAGTAGCAACAACTTGTAATTCCACTCATCTAAATCTGACCAAGTAGCCCTGAACAGTTTCTCTTGAATGCGGGTCTCACTAGTCATCTATGACTGTGTCACCCTCAGGCTGGGTTATGGCAATCTGCAAAGCATCCAAAGGTTGTAGCCAGTGCAGAAAGCAATGAGATGGAGTGCTGTGAGCTCCTAACGTGTTCTCTGAAACAGCTAATAGCTCATTTGTATGCGCAGTCCAAGAGGATAGCTATAATTATTGATCCCTAAATCATCTGGGATCCAGTTAGGTAAGAGACTTCCCTCTACTTAAATCCACTCCTTGCATAACCGCAGAGCAGCAAAGAGCTGTTGGGTGCTCACCGGACCCAGCTGAACCTAAGGAACTAGGTCACCTGAGGCTCCATGCCACAAGGGATGTTTGGTGAGCTTCAGGGTATGGCACAAAGCTTATCTGCTTCTGAGATAAGCAAACATTTTTGTTGAAGCAAGGGTGGTTTCATGCCAGATGGAGACAGGGATTGTGTGTGTCAATATGGGGCTGACTCAAGTAGTTCACTGCTTTTGAGAACACAGTATCCAAAAAAAATTTTCTGTTTCACTCTCAAGCCTCCCAGCCTCTTTAACCAGACATACAGATACCAAAGTTTCCCAACAATACAGAGCCACCACTGGAAGCCCTATGCAGACAAGCCAACAGTTAAACCACCATGTCATTACTTGTTTGTATTGTGGTAGTGACTAGGGACCCCAATTATGGACCAGGGTCCCACTGTGCTAGGCACTTTGCACAACAAAATGACCACCACTTCTGCCCCAAGGAGCTTACACGGTCATCGAACCTTGTTCAGAGATGGACGACTCTACCCTTCGCATAGGTCTATGCTGCAATTGGTATAACCCACGTAGGTGTGCACCAGCAGGCTTTGGTCAAGCTAGCTTGATAAAATTAACAGTGTAGCCATGATGGCATGGGCTAGCCACCACAGTACATACCTAGGCTCCGTGGGCAAAACTGTACCAGCACCACTAACCCATACTGCACTCTCTTTAATGAGCTAACTAGATAAAAACCAACTTGTGTATAACTGTGTGCTGCAATTCTGTCTCCCAACTGCAGTGTAGATGTACCCTCAGAAGAGCAGGCACTGCCACTTCTCCAGCACAAGCCATATGTTAACCCTCCTCATGCAGGGCTCATATAGTCACAGTAAAGAGGGAACTAACTTATTAAAACTAAAAACAGGCCCCCAGAGTCTTTGGAAGCATAAGCAATTAGCTCGAAGACAATTTGAACCCTCAGTGGTTTAGAGACATGTTATTCCAATTATTAGTCTCTTTTAGGAACCCTGTGCTCCCAGGACAATCTCACAACCAGTCAGAAAGCATTCGAATAAAGGTCGTGCTTGCCATGTCCTATACTTACCCTGGGAGGCACTCAGACAGCGAGGTGGCCCAGGTCTGTCATAGGTACCTAGATAGACAGATAAGCTCACAGTAGACACAGCCTCAAATAACTTCGCTCCAACACATTGTGTAGGAGTTGGACTTCTAAAATTTATTTGCATTGTGCCCCATTCTCCCAATCTGAATTTGCAACGATGCTGTGAAAGCAGGTTGGCTCCGCTATAGTGACAAGGATTAACTTACCTGCAGCAGCATAGGTAAAATACTATTTGTCTGTATCATTATTAATTACTAGTAGCACCTGCTATCTGCTGGCTGACTAATAAGACAAGGGCAAGATGTAAAAAACAGTCCCACCCCTAGAAGAGTTGAGGAGTCCTCCCTACCAACTCGACTCTGTACCCTCTAGGAAGCTAGTGCATCGCCCTGTTCTGTTGGACCTGGGCACTGTGACACGCACATTAGCAACCTCTGGTTTGATTAATGCATTGTACTCAGGA
This sequence comes from Mesoclemmys tuberculata, assembly GCA_007922155.1. Lineage (NCBI taxonomy): Eukaryota > Metazoa > Chordata > Testudines > Chelidae > Mesoclemmys > Mesoclemmys tuberculata. The sequence continues at coordinate 15,656,866 of ML677027.1, read as the reverse complement.
ATGGAGGCGCCAACTTTAAAGCACTATCCAGTTCAAAAATGAAACAAGCCACTCAGAACACAACCCTTCATGGCTTGCCTAGACAGAGAGTCAGTGTAGGTCAAGCTGGGATGTAAATCTATAGCACTCTAGTGTGTCACGCATTCACTGGCCATCTGGACCCTGTTACTGCACACAAACTTCTCTGGCATGCAATATCTGAGCCTACATGAACAACGAATGTGTGGCTCACTAGTGCACTATAGATTTACACCCCAGCTTCCCATGCACTAACTGTACATCTAGAGAAATCCCCAGTGATGCTCCAGCTCCCTAGTGGATACAGAGCTCAGCATCGTCAAAGCTGTCCATTGAGGCACCTGAAGCTACCTCAAGTTTGGTTTATACATACAACTTGCCACTGTTTAACTAACCAAATCAGTGACAAAACTGATGTTAAACATGTACAAAGCCATGTGTGGACATATTTACAATCAGATTATAGCTAGTTTAAATCCATTTATCTTAATCTGGTAAATTACTGAACCTACAGTTACTTCTGTTATGCTAAACTGATTTAAGCCACTTGTAAACAAATGTTATGTGTCTCCACACAGGGGTTTCCACTAATTTAACAAAATTATAGAGAAACTGCTTTAAGTTAAGCCAGTGCAAACTGTCTACGTAGACATTACCTAAATCCTAAGGGACTACCTCACCTCTACGATCAGAACTGCCCATCACAACAAAGAACCAATGAAAAATGGAACTACGAACCATGAGAAATTAGGAGCACTGTCAGCAGCTGACCTAAAATCATGGAACTCATACATGTAAGTAAATGAGAAAGAGAGATTACTCACTGTACAGTAACTATGGCTCTTTGAGATGTGTTGTGCACATATACAGTCCACTAGAGGTGTATGTGCACTCAATCCACTTCAGTCAGACTTTTGCCAGTAGCACCACAAGATGGCACATGCGCCCATGCTCTCCTCATGTTCTCAGGTGAGGGCATAAAAGGAGTGTTCCTTCACACCACTGTGTGTAATGTTCAAAGTAGTGAAGATGGGGGAGGGTCATGGATTCTTTCTCAAAGAACAGTTACTGTACAGGTAGTGTACAGGTTCCTTCGAGTGATTGTCCACATATACATTTTCCTGCAGGTGACTCATCAACAGCTCCCTTAAAAGGTGGAGGAACTCTGGATCATGTGAACAGAAATTGTAACACTTTCTTGCCAAAACTGGCATCATCACGAGAGGCTTGAGTGATGGCATAATGACTAGAGAAGGTATGTACAGACAAACATGTCGCTGCTGTGCAGATAACAGCTATCGGGATATTGCTCAGAAAAACTGATAAAATGGACTGAGCCCTGGTAGAATTAGCTGTTTTCCTCCATGGAGGAGAGACATTAGCAAGACCACAGCAGAGCTTAGGAGTCTGAAATCCAATGTGAGATTTGCTGAGCTGACACTGATTGACCCTTAACTCTCTCGCTAAAGGGTACAAGGCTCAAAGAAGTTCTGAAGGACCTGGTGCAGGCCAGGTAGAATACCAAAGCTCTATGAATGTCCAAAGCATGAAGTTTTTCTTCAGCTTTAGAAGAATGGGGTTTCAGGAAAAATATGGTAAGATGAAGAGCTTAGGCTTGATCTATACTACAGACTTATGTTGGTATCACTATGTCACTCAGGGGTGTGGAAAAACCCATTGACATAGCTACCGCTTCTCATACTTATGAGTATGAGAGAAGCTCTACTGTCAGTGTAGGTAGCGTCGTCACTAAGTAGTGCAGCGATGCAGCTGTGCTGCTGCAGCGCTGTATATGTAGACAAGTCCTTAGTTCAGACAGAAATTTGACATTTCTTTAGGGATAAATTTAGAGTGTGATCTAAGGGAAACCTTGTCTTTATGAAGACCATGAAAGAAGGGTTAAGCCAGAAGAGACTGAAGTTCTGAAACCCTTCTTATGGAAGGGATTGCCACCAGAAACAGTCTTCATAGATAAAGGTAGTGAGCTTGTAGCAATAGGTTCTAAGGGAGGTCCTATCAGTTTGGAGAGGATTAGGTTGAGATCTTACACACGTACAGGATCAGACACAGGAGGATAAATGTTGACTAGACCTTTCAAGAAACAGTCAATGAACGAGAGAGAAAATGGAAAACCTCTCTATTGGCAGATGTACGGCAGAAATGGAACCAACTGAAAGGCCTGATAATTTCAGCTGCAACGGATAGTCCACCACACACGTACCTCTATGTGATGGGTGATAAACATCAGAATGCTTGGCGTGCTTTGAAGAGGCTGATGAAGAATGTGAAGAGTGATGTTTCTCATCAGGTTTGTGCCTCAAATTGGGGGCAGCTGCAGTTGTGCTCTTTGTCAATTCTGAATCCGCTGCCTTGCAGTCAGGGCTTGGTTCCCATGCAGGTAGCCTGTTTCATGAGGTTAACTTTAAGGTGAAATCTGTTTTTCAGGGAATCTGTCCCTCACATGATCCTCACCAAGAAAAATCTATTTGCACCTATCTGTGACAAGGATAACATGTGGCATACTGCTTAAAACCCAGGATTTTTCATAATAAATCCTCCAGGTAATTACTAAAACTGTAGCTAAACTAACAGCATTACACTAAATATTACTAACTATATACATTGAAGAGTTTTGAAGCACTGGATAATGGAAGAAAATGCTGTGGGGAGTGCCAACTCTTGCCAGTGAGAAGTAACTAAGGAGGAAGTGATGGACATGCCCCTTTTATGCCCTCACCTGAAAGCACAAGGTAAGCCACATGGATGTGCCACCTAGTGATCCTACTGGCAAGTCTCTGACTTGAGTGCACACATACTGGCAGTGGAATGTATATATGCACAAATCATTTGAAGAAAAATGACTAAACTTTAGCTCCTCCCACAGTAATTATGAAAATACATAAAAATCCCTACAATATAGGGACAGAGAAAAACTTAATCTGGGCATGTCTTTCAGAACTGGTAAGGATTGCAACATAAACATAAGAATGGCCACACTGGGTCAGACCAATGGTCCATCTAGCCCAGTATCCTGTCTGCCAACAGTGGCCAGTACCAGATGTTTAAAAGGGAATGAACAGAAAAATAAATGGTTACTAACCTTTCAGAACTGTTCTTTGAGATGTGTTACTAATGACTATTCCAAGAGAGGTGTGCACGTGCCATGTGCACAGTTGACGGAGACTTTTTCCTCTTATTGGTATCTATAAGACCCTAGTGCCCCCTGCGCATGAGCCGTATAAGGGGCACCCTTGCTCCGCACAATCTCAATGCCTTCTTGCTGGTAACTCCAATAGAGAATGGGTCATGCAATAGACACAAGCAACACATCCTGAGCAACAGTTACGAAAGGTTAGTAACCGTTTTTATTCCTTTGAGTGCTTGCTCACATCCAGTCCATGCTGGGTGACTCAGAAGCAGTGCGCCTGAATATGGGCTAGGAGTCCACAGACATGCTGATTGTAATACTGCTCTACCAAAGCTGGCATTGTCACAGGCCTGTTGGATGATTGGCACAGTGGGACACGAAGGTATGGATGAATGACCATGTTGCGGCCCTGCAGATGTCCTGGATTGATATGTGCGCAAGGAATACTGCTGACGACACATGCGCTCTTGAAGAATGAGCACTCTCAAAATCCAAGGGTAACCTCTGATCCCTGTAGATCTTGGTGCTGAAGCAGGCAGTATGGCCTGTTTGAGCAGTGTTGCTTTAAATGAAGATCCCTTACCACCTGAGTCCGTTTTGTGAATGATTTGCAAGTTGAACACTGCTTTTTGACATGGACGTCGCCTAAGCACAGCACACAGCAAACAATGTTCAAACCCTGGTGAAGGCATCAACAGGGAAATACTTAAATTAAAGCTAATTAACACTAAAGCTAACAGTATACTAAGAGTACTAATTAACTATATAAACCTTGAAAAGTCTCTTAAAAACTAGAGAATTGTGATGTGAGAAACCGCATGAAGCTCTGACTCCAACCACAGACAGTAGGAAGGAACTAAGGGGAGCTCGGGGCAGCACTACCACAGATAGCCAGGGAGGGGCTATGGCTCCGAGGGCCACCCCTCTATGGGCAATGCTCAAGGAGACTGGAGAGGCCACAAAGACAGAAAACACAATAATACTGTAAGATTTCAAATATACTCACCCCTGACGGGTGTACATCACATCAGGAAAGGATGCAGAGATAAAATGCCCAGATGACATAAATGAGTGCTTCTTGGAGGAGCTTGTTTTGCAATCCACAAGGGTAGAGGCAATTTTAAATGCAGCACAGGATCCGGTCCAGGAAGCACTGAACCACTTGGTAATAGTGACCATAACATAATGGAATTTAACACCCTGCAATGATGCCAAACAAACCCACCACAGTAGCATTTAAAGTTAGAAAGGAGAACTACATAAAAGTCCTAAAAGAATCAGAGAATCCTAGGAGATTAGGGCTAGAAGGGACCTCAGGAGGTCATCTAGTCCAACCCCCTGCTCAAAGCAGGAGCTACCCCAACTAAATCATCCCAGCCATGGCTTTAGCGAGCTGTGCCTCAAAGACCTCCAAGGATGGAGATTCCACACCTCCCTTGATAACCCATTCCAGTGCTTTACCACTCTCCTAGTGAGAACATTTTTCCTAATATCCAACCTAGACCTCCCTACTGTAACTTGAGACCACTGCTCCTTGTTCTGTCATATGCCACCACTGAGAACAGCCTAGCTCCATTCTCCCTCGAACCCCCTTTCAAGTAGTTAAAGGCTGCTATCCAATTCCCCCTCACTCGTCTCTTCTGCAGACTAAGTAAATCCAGTTCCCTCAGCCCCTCCTCATAAGTCACATGCCATAGCCCCCTAATCATTTTCTTTGCCTTCTTCGGGACTCTCTCTAATTTGTCCACATCTTCCCTGTAGTAGGGACTCCAAAACCGGACAAAATACTCCAAATGTGGCCTCACCAGTGCTGAATAGAGGGGAATAATCACTACCCTCAGTCTGGTGGCAATTCTTCTACTAATGCAGCCCAATATGCCGTTAGCCTTCTTGGCAACAAAAGAAAACCGTTGACTCATATCCAGCTTCTTGTCCACTGTAACCCCCAGATCCTTTTCTGCAGAATTACTACCTAGCAAGTCAGTCCCCAGTCTGTAGCTGTGCATGGGATTCTTCCAGCCTAAATGGAGGACTCTGCACTTGTCCTTGTTGAACCTCATCAGATTTCTTTTGGCCCAATCCTCCAATTTGTCCAGGTCACTCTGTAACCTATCCTTACCCTCCAGCGTATCAGCAAGCTAATTTGAAAGAAATTAAAAGAAACTGTCAGATAGGTGAAATGCTTGCAAATTTCACGGAGACTATTTAAAAACACTGTAATAGATACAATGTAGATGTAATACAGCACTGTGGCTAAAAGGCAGACTAAAATATACAGTTAGAGGCAAAGAGGCATCCTTTAAAAAATGGAAGTCAAATTCTAGTGAGAAAAAGAGAAAGGAGCATGAACTTCGGCAAGTCAAGTGTAAAGTCTAATAAGGCTGGCAAAGAAACAATTTGAAGAGCAACTAGCTAACGACTCAAAAACTAACAACGAAAAATTTAAATACATCAGAAGGAAGCATCCTGCCAAACAGTCAGTGGAGCAGTGGCGCACGGAACGTCTCCGGCGCCCAGGGACTAAGCCTATATTTGCGCCTCTCCCCCCCGCCTCGTACCCCCCTGCCACCCGCACATGCAGGTCAGGAGGAGTCCTGGCACTGCCCACCAGCTGTCCCGAGGACAGGGGTCTGTATCTGTGGGGGGAGGGTGGGCCTGAGGCACGGGGGGACAAATGCAGGCATGACTCCATGGCCCTCCTCCCCCCACACACCTACCTGCCACATGGCGCCCACTTGGATGGGGCGGCCTCAACCCCCCCGTCTCGCCCCCCTCCAGCCTGGGGAGAGGGGGCTGGGCTGGCCCTTCAAGATATGTTTGGGGGGGGGAGAGAGAGCCTTCTGTGCCCCCTGCCCGCTGCAAAGGGCCAACCCAGTGTGGCCCCTGCACTTACACACTGCTCCAGCCCCACAGCCCAGCCCTGGCTCGGATGGGGGGCGGCTACACACTCCCAGCCTGGAGGGGGGCGCGCTGGGTCAGCCCTTCACAACAGGCAGATAGAGCAGGAGACTCTGTGCCCCACAGAACCTCCTGCACGTCAAGAATGTTTGGCCCGGTGCCCCCCCTCGATACGCCACTGCAGTGGAGCCACTGGACAATTGACTTGCTAACACAACACTAAAGGAAGATGAGGCTATTTCAGAGAAGCTGAATTTTTTTTGCATTGATCTTCATTGCAGAGAATGTGGGGGGAGATCCCCACACCTGAGAATTCTTTGTACGTGACAAATGTGAGGAACTGTCTCAGACTGAGGTTTGAGTAGCAGGGGTTCAGGAATAGACTAAACAAACAATGAGTCTGTGAACCAGACAGCATTCACCCAAGAGTTCTGAAGGAATTCAAATATGTAATTGCAGAACTACTAACTGGCATGAAACCTATCACTTAAATCACTCTCTGTACCAGATGACTGGAAGTTATCTAATATAATGCCTATTTTTTAAAAATGCTTCAAAAATCAATCCTAGCAGTGAGAGGCTGGTAAGCCTAAAATCAGTACCATGCAAATTGACTGAAACTATAATAAAGAACCAAATTATCAGATACATAGATAAATACGATATATTGTAGAAGAGTCAACATGGCTTTTGTAAACAGAAATCATGCCTCACCAATCTATTAGAGTTCTTTGAGGGAATCAACAAGCATGATCTGGTGGATATGGTATATTTAGACTTTCAGAAAGTCTTTGACAAGGTCCCTGATCAAAGGCTCTTAAGTGAAGTAAGCCGTTATGGGATAAGAGGGAAGGTCCTCTCATGGATCAGGAACTGTTTAAAAAGATAGGAAAGATAGGGTAGAAATAAAAGGTCAGTTTTCACAATGGGGGAGGGGTTGCCAGGATCTGTGCTATTCAACATATTCTTAAATGACCTGGAAAATGGGAGTGCACAGTGATGTGGCAAAATCTGCAGATGATTCAAAATTACTCAAGATAGTTAAGTCCAAAGATGACTGTAAAGAGTTACAAAAGAATCTCATAAAACTGGATGACTGGGCAACAAAATGGAAGATGAAATTCAATGTTGATAAATGCAAAGTTATGCACATTGGAAAACAATCCAAACTATACGTACAAAATGATGGGTCTAAATTAGCTGTTACCACTCAAGAAAGATCTTGAAGTCATCGTGCATAATTCTCTGAAACCATCTGCTCAATGTGCAGCAACATTAAAAAAAAGCAGAATGTTAAGAACCAATAGGAAAGGGACAGATAATAAGACAGAAAATATCATAATGCCTCTATATAAATCCATGGTATGCCCACAACTTTATTATTGCACGTAGTTCTGGTTGCTCTATCTCAAAAAAGATTTATTAGAATTGGAAAAGTACAGAGAAGGGTAACAAAAATTATTAGGGGTACGGAATAGTTTCCACACAAGGAGAGAACAGAAGACTGAAACTGCTCAATTTAGAAGAGACATAACTAAGGGGGGGGATATGATAGGTCTATAAAATCATGAATGGTGTGGAGAAAGTGAATATGGAAGTAATATTTACTCCTTTACATAACACAAGAGCTAGACATCACTCGATGAAATTAACAGAGAGCAGGCTTACCAAACAAAAAGCAGTACTTTTTCAGACAACACTCAGTCACACTGTGCAACTCATTTACAGGGGACGATATGAAGGCCAAAAGTACAACTGGATTCAAAAAAAGAATTAAATATGTTCAAAGAGGACAAGTCCATCCACAGTTATTAGCTAAGACAGTCAGAGATAGAAACACCATACTCTAGCATTCCCTAAACCTCCAACTGCCAGAAACTGGGACTGAACAACAGGGGATTGGATCACTTGAAATGGCCGTATTCTGTTCATTCCTTCTAACGCATCTAGCATTAACCACTGTCAGAGACAGGATACTGGGCTGGCTGGATCATTGGTCTGACCCAGTATGGCCATTCTTACGTTCAGGTTTACAATTCCCAGGTGAATACAAAGAGTCCACATGAAGTCATAGAAAGACACAGAATACACAACTAGAACCAGCAGAATTCACTAGCACTGAAGACTCTCCTGAAGTAGTGATTGGGAAAGGCTGACCATGAACATAATGTGCCAAGAAATGACTATAACCACCAGTCCTACAACTGGAAAGGATTTCTCTGATCCTGGTGAGGACTGCACATCTCAAGTCTGGTTGTATGTCCTTTATAAATCTATTTAAAGACCCTAGGCAACAATCCTGACTGCCTGGCGACTCCCAGAAAGGGCAAACAAAACAACTCTAGAGCAGATTCCAACAGGGATTTCAAAGAAAGATGTTGCATCAGCCAGGTGTACAGGAAGCAGCTAAGATAGAGAAGCTGACTTACAGAGAGGCTCTCAGAACAAGTTTGTTTCAGGAATCCGGTGGAAAGGACAGACAGGAAGAACAGATACTTCAGAGACAGAACAAGCCTCATCTGCTTCACAGAGTCTTTGTACTAGGGCTCCGGACCTGGCCATTCTCCCAGAGATGACGCAACCCTGAGGAACTAGGTCTGCGCCAGAGAGAAATATTCACAGCCTATGCAGATGGTAAGACAGACAAGGATCTCTGATCAAAACACTCCTGAGCCAATCCAAACATGGCAAGCACCCACACCCACACTGGATGCAATATAGCAAGAATCCTCCATTTCAGAGAAAGAAATAGGGATCCTGTGACAGGGAGAGGAAGGATGATGAAAGACCAACTAAAAATTAATTCCTCCTGTAATTCTAGAGTTTACTCTGCAATCCATTGGAGAACGCAGACTGGAAAGAAACAGAACTACTGTTCAAAGTCTCAGAAATCCAAGCTCTAGATCTCTTTGTAATTACTTTCTTGCTAGTGCAAATCTCAACTCCCTGCACACGTACAGGAGCTACGCTCTGACTGGTAACTTCAGTCGCACTCCATGCACTATCACAGCACAAGGAACCATGGCAACACAACACAGTGTGGCAATTATGGAGCAGTGGCAGCCACTCCAAAGTCAAGGTTCAGTCTCACTTTCCATTGTAAGTCTCATTCTGACACCCTCCCCGCCCCGCTACAATCACCACTAAACCTGTGTTCAAGCTTCAATTCCAGCCTGTATGGTCTGTGGCCAGCAGACATTTTCATTTTTTCAACCAGAATTAGAGGTTATTCAAATAAACTTTTTAAAAGATACAGGAAAAGGGAACAGATAAATCTTAGTTAGAGAGTTATTCTAACGCTTTCGTGCTACGACTAAGCTAAACCAGCTTGTCCAAGATACTTCAAATGGAGATATGCAAAAGATCTGTGTGTGCTGAAGAAATGCACAGTAAGAGATTGCAGAAATTCAAAAGCATATTTAAAAGTTATGCAATGGCAAAGATATCAAAATCCATGAACCTCCCACAGGTTACACAATCTTTACATTCAGATTGCTAATACCACCACATTCAGGCTATGTCTACACTACAAGAGCTACACATCACAGCTGTAGCTACAATGTGACGGAAGGGGTTTTTAAATTGTCACAGTAAACCAATTCTCTAGAGAGATGGTAGATAGGTTGATGGAGTAATTTTTCCATCAATCTATACTAGAGTTTAGGTCGACTTCTTAGGGATGTGAATTTTTCATACCCTGCGCAATGTAGTTAGGTTGATCTAAGTTTTGGGTGTAGATCAGGCCACCAGGTCTGCTATAGAACTGCTGCACAGTCCCACACCTAGGAGGTGCCAAAGCACTTCTGGTCATTTTAAGCATGGAGAGAAATACAAGGTTTGCAAAATTTACTCAGCACCTATTAGCCACAGGACTAACATGTATTAGCCAAACAGACACAAAAGATGTGGTATGGATGCCTACCAGCAAGGTCCAGGTACATCACCATAGTGAAAAGCACAGACCCTCTGTCACCCCCAGATGCTAGGATTCCTACTTGGAGTGGACCCTGAACGCTCTTCAGGGGCTCCATCTTAAGCATAAGCTTTTGGACCGTAGGAGTCAAAATTTAATTCTCCCTCACCCTTTTTCTAGTCTCCCTGGCTACTACTATTGGAGGTGAGTTTTTCCTTCCACTATTCTATCCTTGTCCCAGCCTCCTGACTGCTGTAAAGGAAGTTTCTTCTCTAATCCAACCCCAACTTCTCTTTTGGGTCTTATTTCCTTTTAGCAGTTCCTGCAGATTTGAACAGATAAGGCTGGTAAGAGATGGTAAGCAATGGAGACTGCATTAGACCTTGAAGTTAAAAGTCTTTGTTACATATAGGCCCAATGCTATTCCTCCAACAATCTCGTTGGCATTAAGAAAGGAAATTCACAATTGCTAAACAATCTATTTCCCACAGAAGAACATCAGAGTTTTCAGGAATTAGTAGATTCTGGGTACAAATTGTAGCTGCCTTTTGATGCATCCCATCTTTGTCGGGGGACAATTACTAAAATACTTCCTTAGTTTATCGTGGGACACAGAGGAGTCTTCAGCTGTCAAAAAAGCAGCCAGTCATGAAGATAAGCCATAGCAAAGCAAGTAGGCCTACAAATGACCAATGCACCAAAAATAATGAAACAGGTGAGGAGGTGAAGAAATAACTGTTCTTAAGATCTACTGGAGGGAACTTAACTCCATAGATCTATAGAGGTATTTGGGTCCACAGAAGCCTCTGATACAAACAGCACTGAATGGGTAAGCAAGCATGGTTGGAATAGACATGGCCTGGAGCAATCACCAATGGAGCCATTAAGTTTCACAGAGAAATTAGGCAAAGGGAGGAGCATGAGCATGCAGAGCTCTGAAGGGGACTGCAATCTGAACAGCAGGGTGACACAGCAAAGCAAGCATTCAGACTGTCAGAAATCCTGGCTTTGGACAATTCTTAAGTATTTTTTCAAATGTAAGAAAATTTCCAGATGAGAAGAAACTTGTAAAACTGCAGCTAAGGCTTAGAGTACACATTACAGTAACTCAAGGATAAAAACTCTTACAAGAGCATTGTATTCCTAAAAAGCCCTGGAAAACAAAACATTCAGAATGAAGGTTAAAATGAAAAGAAATCAAAACTTTTGAGAGTACGTAAAGGCACACGTATGGTCAAATAGCCTATACCCTGCCCTTTCGTGGTGCCACTAGTTACAGTGACTTTGTGAGGTGCTTTTTTTTTTTTTTTTTTTTGAATGTATGACTCTTACTAAGGGCTGACAAGTTGGCATCTAGCATTTTGAAAAGCTAGTGTACGAATAGTAACTGTGCCACAGCCAGCTCCTCCTCCAGGCTTTCAGAAGTACTCCACATTTCAGATGTGGCTGAACATACCATATTTGCACAGCTTTTTGATGGAGGTTTTAAAATGTGACCCACAGAGCATAAGTTTGATAGTTGGTTTCACACATTGTGGTGCAATGTTTTGTCACCATGCTAACCTTTGATCTTTTTATGTTAACTTTAATTTTGTCATCTTGGACTAGGAGGTGTGTAAACACACATGCACTAGGGTTAGCAATTCCTGAATAGGGTATGAACATAGACACTTAAGGACAAAAGGAACCACTATGATCACCTAGTCTGATTTCCTGTATACACAGGCCACAGAATTTTCCCCAGAAGGTGTATTAAAACATTTTTAGAAAGATATTTAGTCTCATTTTAAGAGTTCCACATGACGGTGACTCCACTCACTGTTTAATTACCATTTCTGCTATAACATTGCATCAAGGTTGAATCTGTCTAACTTCAACTTCCAGCCATTGGTGTAGAGTGGTTAGAAAGCTCCTAGTCCTCCAGAGTTATCAGAAAGGACTGCTGGGGGGGCATAATAAGCAAGAGTACTTCCCACTTATGGGGATTCTCTTGTGGCTTAGGGCACAGCTCTTTGTGTTTACACTACCTGGTGTCACAAGTGAGCTAATCCCTTTCTCTAAAGGAGGAATACAGGAAAGGAGAGAAATCTCCAGACTGCCAGAATGAGGAGTGTGTCACAAAAGTGGCAAATCAGGAGAAGACTTATGAAAACTGCAGCAGAAAAGAGAGGCAGCCCTGTCTCAGCACAGCAATGGAGCCCACCGTGCAAATGGCTGTTAGAGAAGTTTGATTTTGGCAACTCAAAGTCTGCTGGCCATGCTGGATTCAGAGATGAGTGATTCCAGATGGCTGCTGATTTAACAGAGAAAGCAGAAGAGTACCAGGTAAATGTCCTGTTATTTGGCATGGATGCTGCTGCCACCCTGTTTGCTGTATCCCTCACTGGTGAGGAAAAGAATACATCGAAGTCAAAGAAGCTTTTGAAGCCCATATCATAGGCAGACAGAATATATAAAAGGGCCAAACTGAACAGAAGGTGCAAGGAACAGGGGAAATCAGTGGATACTTTTATTACTGCAGCTCAGTCTCTCTGAACATTTCAAATATGGAATATTAAAAAAAACTAATAAGAGATTGGAATCTCTTATACCAGCGACTATCCTATTTACCATCCCAGCTTCAGTTAGACCCTGATCTCATACTAGCGAATGCAAGAAACCATATAGCAATAGCAATGTGACCTACAGGTTAGCAGCATAGGGAAGAACGCATCAGATAATAGTGAAAGGAACTGTCAGACCAAATTTATAACATAAGAACAGTGCACAACTATAAAGCTTGAGACCAAAGAACCTTAGCAGAAAGAAAGAGTAGAGAAGCAGTGGAAGATGGGGCAAGACACCAAACCACAGCAGGCAAAATGTCCAGCAAAAGCAGCAGAATGTAGGAGCATGCCACAAAAACAGGGCATTTTACAACGGCGTGCAGGACACCAAGAATAGGAGAAAACAACACAAAAGGCAGTGTTGTCATCGGATGACAGTGAGTCCATGCTTCATGTGACTATATCCTCAAGTGAACAGACAACATGTTAGTACATAAGCATGAACCTAAATTGTCAAAGCCTTAAATTTAAACTTGATACTTGGGCAGCTGTCACTGCATTCGAAAAAAGTATTATAATCAGTCCTGGGATGGAGATCTGCAAAGACTAAATAAGAATAATATGGGGCTAGTTACAATACATTGGATGTTTATGGCCAGTTCCCTCAGAAAATAGAGGAAGGATGGAACAGGCTCTTCAACAAACAACATGTAATACAAGGACTAATATTTCCCTGCTAGAGTTGCCAGCAATACAAGGACTACACCTAGTACAGAAACTAGAATGCATTAATGGCAGAGAGAGAACTACACAGGAGATGTTTCTACGTGTCTTCACAGGTCTAGGAAAGCTGTCAGGGGAGTACAAAATAACTGGTGCCATTAGTGACTCTCTTTACTATACCCTTGCTAGAGAAGAATTTAAGGTGAAAGGAAAATGGTGTGGGGATGGCTCTAATACCAAAGCCCAATATCAAAACCTGTATGTGCGTGGACCTGTCTCAACACAGACTACATTCATCACCCCACTTGGAAGGTAGTGTTTTGATCAGCTTCCATTTGGCCTATATTCAAGCACCGGAATATTTCCAAAAAATAATCTCTTAGATTATGTCAGGTTTGCCTGGCATCCTTTGTCATGCAGATAATGTTGGTAAATGGCAGGAGATAAAGATGAACATGATGAGCGACCACATGCAGTTTTGAGAGGCTTCCAACAGGCTGGCCTCCCTCTGAAGAAAAACTGTGAATTTGGAAATGAACATTTAAAATGTGTATGACGCATAATTAACAAACAGGGAATTCAACCAGACTCAATCAAATTGAATGCTTTATTTGCCTTTCCCAAAACCCAAGGCATTTGCTGTAAGAATATTACGGGGCATGACATATTATTTTGGAAAATTCTTACCAAATGCACCTGATCTAAGAAACATTCCTTCACAGATCTCCTTACTGGTCACAATATGAGAATACGGGAGAGCAATCACAAAATACATGTAATAAAATAAACATCTCAACCTGTTTTGGCACACTACTCATTAAGCTACCCAACACTAGTAGCAGCAGATGCATCTTCATATGATTTAGGAACAGTGATCACATGAAAGCAGACAGGAGATCTGCAACCTGTTGCATTTATATCGAGAAACCTCAGAAAAAGCAGGCAGCAAGTGTGCTCAAGAGGAAAAGTAAGCTTTAGGAGCTTGGGCTTGTGAATAACTCAGTGAATATCTATTTAGCTTGGATTTTAACACAGAAAAGACCACAACCCCTTACTGGTGTTACTGGGTTCAAAGCCATTAGATGACCTTCAACCTAGAATTCAAAGATTGCTACTGCAACTGAGGCAAGTTTCTTTAAACTCTGAATACATCCCAGGGAACACATTCATAGCAGATGACACACTATCTAGAACACTGATTAAGCAGTCACCGATGTAAGAAGAAAAGGCTTTAGAGAAAGTGTCTAAGTCTACACTGATCTCGTCCTGATGGTAGACGCTGGAATTGCTAACCAACTTTTGCATGAAGAATTAAAGGATGAGATGTGAGAAATGACATGTTGTCCCACCCGTCAAAGAGGGTGGGATTGATGGAGTTAACTTCTAAACAGACCTACCACTATCCTGCCAGGACCAAATGATCTTTGCACAACCACTGGCCTGCTTCAGACAGGATGGTGCATTTTGATCCCTATGGTACTCCAAAAAACAGATGGTCTCTAAAATCCACAAGGAACACCAATGTAGAATCGAGTGTGGAACATGGGCACAACAATTGTATGGTGGCCTGGTCTGAGTAGGCAAATTCAGACCTTCGTAAATGGCTGAGAGGTACTTAACTAGGGAGAAGAGAAAAAAAATAAAATAAAACAAAAAAAACAAAATTACCAAAACAATTACTCTCTACAAAGCTACCTAACAGACCTTGGTGGCAGTTAGTAATGCATCTGTTTTTCTGGAAAAGACACCCACATGATTATTGTTATTTCTTCACACATTGACTTGGCTACACTTACAGAGACCTCATCAGCACAGGTCACCCAGAAAGTCAGTATTTGCAAGACATGGAATTCCTGTAGTCCTCACATCTGAAATGGGCCTCAATTTACTTCTGAAACACTCCTAGCATCTGCACAGAACTTTGATTTTAAACATAAGACTCCTAGTGCACTTCTCTCCACTACTTGTGGTAAGCATTGCAGATTTTTAAGACTTCTACAAAACTCAGTGAATCCACAGAAAGTACTCCTGCCACTCTGTCAACACCACTTGCATGTGGACTATCTGCAGCAGAACTCCTGATAAGACAACCAGTAAGGACGCTTCTGCCTGGAGCACTGGTACAGCTTACACCTAAGTGGCCCAACCTGAAGGAATTTCAAAAACAGGATGCAGAAATAAAATTCTGGCATCAATAAAACTTCAAGGGTTGTCACAGAACACAAGCACTGCATGAACTGAGAACAGGGAACCAAGCGTGGATCCAAGGTTCCCAGACTTACGGAACTGTTCAGAACTTGGCAGAAGCCCCCAGATCCTACCTACTAGTCTCCAAAAGGACTTCAGGTTCATCTTCAACATTTCCCAACATAAAGAGAGAGTCTGGAACCTGCAGGTACTCAGTCAGGAAGTGAGACACCTCCCCAGAGAACTCCATATGCAAATTCAGCAGAAGTGAGAACATGGTGTGGAAGTTGGATCAGAGCCCCTCGAAGACCTGATCTTTAGAATACTGCTCAAGACTACTTACATGCAGTTGATAAGGGCACATGATAGCATAAACTTCAAAATCCTTGAAACTATTTATTTTGAATTGTGTGTGTGTATACACAGACGAATATACAGAGGTTTATAAGTTTTAACCATCTGTTCTAAAAAACAGGCGATACAGAGTAGTTATAGAGTGCCTGATCCTCCACAGTTACCAAAGACCAGTATGTGATGCAGTGGGAGCATAACCAACAGGAGGACTTACCATTGAGGGTGTGCTCTATTTTCTGTTTAGGGCATGCGTTACTTTTATATCCCCATACCACAACTGATTGTTGTTGTGCCTTTGTCTAGAAGATTACAAACACACAAATATAGGTAGCTTTCCCATGCATAAGTACCTATATACAGTGATCAAGTTACCTCTCAACCTTTTCTTCAATAAACTGAATAGATTGAACTCTTCAAGCCTCACATCTTAAGTTTTGTTTTCCAGCTTTTGGATCATTTTGTGGTCCTCCAGGACTTCCTCACACTTCTTGAAGTGTGGACACCAGAACTAAACACAGTATTCTAGTAGAGGTCTTACCAAACTGCATGCTGAGGCAAAATGACTTCCCTACTTGGACTTGTTATTCCTCTTTTTGTTCATCTAATGATCACATTAGTCTGTTTGGATACAGGACTACACTGAGAGCTTGTGCCGACACGGTTATCTACAATGACCGCTAAGTCTGTTTTTGAGGCTATGTTTATCCTAGGAGCACTTTAGCAGGACACTATATCAGAAAGGCACTTCTAATGTGGATGCTGATCTACTGGGCAAAGCTGCACCAGGTACGAGTAAAATAAAACCACCCCTTCAAGAGAAACAAGCTACACCAGTAAAAGTACAGTTTTGCCAATATAATGGCATCTGCTCCAGGGGCTTCTGCTAATACAGTTGTGTTGGTCAGGGATCACATCTCTTCACACCCCTAATCAATAGAGCTGTGCTAGAAGAGGTCCGTAGCATAGACATAGCTGAGTCACTGTTTTCCAAGTCAATGTCATACCCTGTATGATATGCAGGTATAGCCTGTCCTCTCTGTTCCCAGATGTATTACATTGCATTTAATTGTATTAACACTCATTTTGTTTGCTTGTGATCATTTAACTAGGTGATTCAGATCACTCTGTACCAGTAACTTGTCCTCATCGCTAATTATTACCCCACTAATCTGTCTCATCTGCACTTTACCAAAGATTTTACATTATTTATATTACTGATAAAAATATTTATAGGTTCATAGATTCCAAGGCCAGAAGGGGCCATTGTGATCATTTAGCCTGACCTCCTGAATAGCACATGCCATAGAACTTGCCAAAAATAATTCCTAGAGCAAATCTTTTTGAAAAACATCCAATTTTCATCTAAAAAGTGTCAGTGATGGAGAATCCACCATGGCTCTTGGGAAATTGTCCCAATGGTGAAATACTCTCACAGTTAAAAACCTTATTTGCAGTCTGAAGCTGTCTAGCTTCAGTTTCCAGTCATTGGATCATGCTATAGCTGAAGAGCCCATTATTAAATATCTGTTCCCCATATAGATAGTTATAGACTAATCAAGCCACCTTTTACCCTTCTCTTTGTTAAGCTAAAGAGATAGACACAAAGAGCTCAGTCATTATAAGGCATGTTTTCTAATCCTTTAATCACTCTTATGGCTCTTCTCTGAACTCTTGTCAATTTATCAACAGCCTCTTGAATTGCAGGCATCAAAAATGGACACAGCATTCCAATAGCAGTCACAGCAGAGCCAAAGAGAGGTAAAATAATCTCTCTACTCTTATTCAAGA
Source organism: Mesoclemmys tuberculata (assembly GCA_007922155.1). Classification (NCBI taxonomy): domain Eukaryota; kingdom Metazoa; phylum Chordata; order Testudines; family Chelidae; genus Mesoclemmys; species Mesoclemmys tuberculata. The sequence goes on along the minus strand of ML677027.1, from coordinate 15,639,291 downwards.
ATCCCATCTATTTATGCATCCAAGTATCACATTAGTTCTTGCAGCCACAGGGGCACACTGGACGCTCATGTTCAACTTATCCACCATGGTCCCCAATCTTGTTTTAGTCACTGCTTACCAAAACACAATCAACCACCTTATAAGTATGGCCTATATTTTTTATTCCTCAATGTACACATTTACATGTAGCCATTTTAAAACATATTGTTTGCTTGCACCCAGTTTTATCAACCAATCCAGATTGTTCTGTATCAGTGATCTGTCCTCATTACTATTTACCACTCCTCCAATTTTTGTGTCATCGCCAAACTTTCAGTGGTGATTTTATAGTTTTCTTCCAGGTCATTGATACTTCCAGGTCATTGTTAATTAGAGTAGGGCCAAGACCTGATTCCTGTGGGACCCCACTAGAAGAACACCCACTCAATGATGATTCCCTGTTTACAGTTACAGTTAAAGAACAATTAGCCAGTTTGGGTGCCATGTTAATTTTATATTGTTCTAGTTTTAATCATAATGTTGTAGGGTACTAAGTCAAATGCCTTACAGAAGTCTACATATATTATGTCAAACACTCTTGCCTTTATCAACCAAACTTGTAATCTCAAGCATTGGACCAATGAATTTACTGAATGTAAAACTCAACCACCATAGATGGTGGACCTGATGAAATCAACATTTATTATGGATGATTAAGTTTGTCCCAAAGTTTCTGCTTGTTCTCCATGCATCATTGACTCTTAGTTGAGGTTCTTTGAGCCATCTTTATTGTGTTTCCATGTTTTCAGAACTTATGGGATATATGATTTAATCTTAACTCTGCATTCATGTCCTGGGTTGTTTTTGATTAACATATTTGTTGATTTTACTTGTTCTGTGGATCTGAACATCACTCAGGTATTTAAAAAATAGAACTTTTCTTTCTCTCTTCATGCTCAGCCTACAGGACGAATAGCTTGCTTATAGATGAGACAGAACCAACTACTGAGGGAAAGCCACAGTGGAAAGAAGAGTTTGCATTTAAGTTCTGAACATGGGGAGGCCCTTCATTAATCAGATTCTTAGGGTTGATCTAAATTACACAGTTGTCAACATAAGACAGGCACCGCAAAATTGACAAGAAAGCCTAGCATCTACAACCCAGCTGCCCCCTGCTGGGGGATGGGGAGAGAAGCTTGGGCAGCTGGGGTCAGGAGGCAAGGCAGCCATGTCCATTTTTTGGCTCTGTCCCATGAAATGGACAAAGCTGCAGGGAGTTGAAGCAGTGACTAGAAGCTGGAGTAGCTGGACCCTGCAAAATGCCCCAGGTGACTTCCCTCAGCTCCTGGCAGAAATTGAGGAGGGGTGAAGCCCAAATAGCTTCCTCCATTGCCCTCAGGGAATGGGGATGGTGGGGGGAAGCCTGCCAGAATTGGGCTTTCAGACCCCCACACTGCCTTTCTTAGGTCAGGGAAGCGCTCCTGGTGAGGACGTGCACCACCGAGCGAAAAAGAGTAGTGCAGACATGAACCACTGCGTTATTGGAGTGGCTGTAAGTCAACCTTATATAGGTCACTATACGTTTCTAGGATAGACATACCCGTACTCAGTTAATCTTAACTTTGCTTGGAATATGGGAATTAGCTATTCATGGAATCTTGAGAGAGAAACTGCATACCTGGGCTCTCACTTCACACACAGCTATCATTCCCACCCGCATTGGTGTCAGGGTTCAAAGTGTGTCTTGTTCTCTTCCCTTCTAACTTCTGCCTTCCCCAGCCAGGGCCCCAGAGCAAACATGGCTTTGTCTCTACTAGTTTTTACCTCCCATCCCTTTTCCTGGGGCCCTAAGAGCACACTCATCCCCAACCCCCTTGCCTGCAGACTCAGACTGCACAAACACTATATGGCTGAGGGCAGAAGTGACGATCATGACCATCTCCCGCATAGCACAGACCGAGTACTTTACCTAGCCCTTCCTACATCTACCACCGTAAACTTGTGACTGAAGCAAGGCTTTTTTAAAACTTCTTAGGCCTGTTTATGCTTAGAAATGTTACTGATCACATTTCTAGCTGAAATAGTTATTTTTTCCCTAGCAAGCATTTGGGCAAAAGCCCTAATGTGAACATAGTTATATAGGCATAAAGATGACATACTGGAATAGCTATTGCCCTTCCCATAAAGGAATAGGTACAATGGTAGGAAGCACCTTAATATCAATAGAACTGAATCCAAAACAGGGGATTGTACCACTTAACTATACTGGTACAGTAAATTATGTGTAGACAGACTTTTGTAGTCCCCTCCATATCAGCTCTCACTCCTGCTTTGGATCACAGACTGCACAGCCTTTGACAATAGCTGGAAGCCTCTCAAGCTGGGGGGCATGAGGACCAGGGTACAAAGGCAGTGACATAACATGAACAATCAGTCTGGCATCATGATGGAACCAACAGAAGTATGAACTCACTCGTGAGGAAATGGACTCTCAGCTATAGCCTCAGGTAAGCAGACATCGCTTTATTTATGAGAGAGGTGATTTACTGTGTAGATTAGAAACATTCTGCACAAGGGGAAGAAAGATGACCATGTCACAGTTAGACAGGCTTCAGCTGCTACAAAAGACTGGAGACTACATTCTAGTGAAAGGCCAAATCTCTAGAGCCATCATTTCCTGATTGAAAGGGGGTAAAGGAAACAGTACCAGACAGCTATGGAGATATTGAATTTTCCCCAGCACAAGTACTAGTGAATATCCAGAACAGCAGCTCATCAGTTTTCTTTGGGCCCGATCCTCCAATTTGTTTAGGTCCTTCTGTATCCTATCCCTCCCTTCCAGGGTATCTACCACTCCCCCTAGCTTAATATCATCTGCAAACTTGCTGAGGATGCAATCTACCCCCTCTTCCAGATCATTAATGAAGATGTTGAACAAAATGGGCCCCAGGACCGACCCCTGGGGCATTCCGCTTGTGACCAGCTGCCAGCTAGACATAGAGCCGTTGATCACTACTCTAGCCAGTTCTCTATCCATTTTGTAGTCCATTCATCCAACCCATACTACTTTAACTTGCTGATAAGAATACTGTGGGAGACTGTATCAAAAGCTTTGCTAAAGTCAAGGTATATCACATCCACTGCTTTCCCCATATCCACGGAACCAGTCACCTCTTCATAGAAAGCAATCAGGTTGGTCAGGCATGACTTTCCCTTGGTGAATCCATGTTGACTGCTAGTGATCACTTTCCTCTCTTCCAAGTACCTTAAAATGATTCCTTGTGGACCTGCTCCATGATTTTTCCAGGGATTGAAGTGAGGCTGACCGGTCTGTAGTTCCCTGGATCCTCTTTCTTCCCTTTCTTGAAGATAGGCACTATATTTGCTTTTTTCCATCAGGGACCTCCCCCAGTTGCCATGAGCTTTCAAAGATAACAGCCAATGGCTCTGAAATCACATCAGCTAACTCCCTCAGCACTCTTGGGTGCATTGCATCTGGCCCCATGGACTTGTGTATGTCCAATCTTTCTAAATAGTCCTGGACCTGTTCCTTCAGCATTGCGGGATGTTCATCTCCCCCACATTCTGTGCCGCCCAGTGCAGTAGTCTGGGAGCTGACCTTGTCTGTGAAGACAGAGGCAAAAAAGGCATTGAGTACCTCAGCTTTTTCCACATCCTCTGTCACTAGGTTGCCTCCCTCATTCTGTAAGGGGCCCACACTATCCCTAATCTCAAGTAAATAAGACTTATTACACCACCACGAGGCCCCAACTGACACTGGGACTCCTTTGTGGTAGGCACTGTAAATACACATAGTACAGGTCACTGCCCTGAAGAGCTTACAGTCTACACAGACAGGACAAACAAGGAGGAAAAAAGGAAGCATTACCTCCATTTTATACATAAGAAATTCAGATGCAGACTACGTGTTAGCCCAAGGTTACAAGACAGACTGTGGCAGAGCAAGAAAGTAACCACACCACGTGAGTCCCAGTGAAGCACCCTAACCACACCGTCCTGCATCCTTAGGATTAATAAATCTACACAAATGCTTTGAATTGCACATGGGAAGCCAAGAGAATCCCAACCACATCCTACTTAACTTCATCACTCAAACATGTAACCTTTTCTTAAAGATACGGTGAAGGTACACTTTTTCATTTTTTAAATATAGCAGAATGTCCTGGACCATATCTCGTAGTAAAAATTAATCTACAATCACCTTATTGAATAATATTTATTATGAAGTACAACTTTACAGGATCTGAACTTGATGCTTTGAAAACATAAAGGCAGAAACTTATTCACTATAGCAGTGTCTTTGGTTAAGAGCCATGGTCATTTAAAGGTATACTTTGGCTGTTGGAGAACTCGCCTACTCTTTCATTAATTTAAATTACTAACAGTATTTAAAACAATGTTACAATGGAGAAGTAACACCGCTATAGTTAAGGTTGAGACGGGCTTTTTGTTTAATACATGAACTGTAAGTTTAGTTCCAGAGGTATTCAAAATTTAATAAAATGTGTTGCTCATTGAACAAAAGAGTAGACATTTTCATACAATACAATTCTCCATAAATAGAGAATTCAAATGTCAGATTATTTTTGCAACAGTGGAGGTCTATGCAAACAAACAAGCACTGCATTGTTTGGTTCTGTCACGAAAAAACTCCAAGTTCCTCCTTAAACTTGATCTTGTCCTGTGGTATCAATAGAAATGCTTTCCTTAAAAAGCATGGTTATATATGTGATTTCATATTCATTCTTTATCAGTGACTTGCATATCAAATTGGTTCATTTTAAAAGTCAAGAGAGGATTCTCTTAGCACCAACCTTCTAAACAGTTTCCTCTGCCACTGACATCACAGGTAAAATATTCTGTGACTCTGTTGATGCCCAGTACAGAAGAGAACCTAACAACTCTCTTTGAGTGGTAGGAGCTCTGCAGGGCCATAAGCTTGTTTGAGTCAGACTGCCATTTTCAGTCACTTTTGTGACCATAAACACACTAATTCTAAACCCCTTTTCAATTCATAGTTTTCTTAAAATTTCTCACGCATTGCCTCAACCCAAAATATTTTGTTTTTAAATGAACAAAAATCCATTCAACCAATTCGGAGTTAAGTGGATAAACAAAGTTTTCCTTTTTAAACTGCTTCTGTATGTGAGAGGCAGTTGTTCAAACATAACTCTTCCAAATAATAATGATTATTTGTTATATATTGGTTTTCATCTATAAATCTCAAAGCACTTCAGTCTTTAATGTACTTATTCTCACAACATCCTGTGAGATAGGGAAGCATCATCTCCATTTCACAGATGGGAATGGCAGCACAAAGAAGCTAAGTGTCTTGTCTGAGGTCACACAGGAAGATAATCACAGAGCAGGGAACTGACCTCAGATCTCCCAGTGCCTAACACAGGACCATCCTTCCTGCTCTAAGTATAATGATAAGGAACCCTTAAATCTAAGTAGAAATTCTAAGCTTAAATAAATTTTTATGCATTTATTTCCACAACATTAACAAGAACACATTGCACATACTATTCCATAAGGTTCACCGTTGCAATTGCTCGTGCTAAGGTTACGTACAGACTTCCAATACAACTTGTTTTCACTTTCTGCAGATTTCTCCATTGAGGTTATAATTTTTCAATCTTGCTCTCAGCCCTTTAGATATTTGAAAAAAATCCCTTTAGCCACTTTCTAAAGTAAAGGAAAATTATAACACTACTCCAGTAACTAAAACTGGCTGAACAAAAAACCTCCAGACTTGTCACGTAGCTCATCCTCTAAGAGGAAGACTGAATCTTTGCTAATCACAGAAAAAATAAAAAACTGGGAGCAACTGAAAAATTGTTTCTTCAGTATGCTCAGTAGGCATTAGCTAAGATTACAGCAGCTTAAGAAGCCCCACCCCTCTATAGCTCAGTAAGGAGGCCAGACGAACTGCATATTCTCCCTGCTCAGTAGGGACAAGAATTGCTACTAGGAAGATTCCCTGCATGAATACTGGAAAATATTAAAAATATTGCCACTGAAAGAGCAAATTCCTGCACAACAGCAACTTCAGCAAGGAAAGAAGAAAACTGAAGACATGAAAAATTGTAGATTCCACAATTTTGCTGCATCCTAATTATCCAATTAGAGCAAATTCTAATACCTCATTTAATGAAAGTTTCCTTTTTCCATTGCCAAGATAGACTTCTTGATGTAAACAGTGTCATTGTCATATTACCCCAGACTTGTACAAAACGGTCTACAAATGAAATGACACAAGCAGCAAAGGTGCTACAAACTAACCACTGCCACATCCCATTTGTTTAAATGGAGCATGAACTTTATTTAAAGTCTGCATAAGCCTAATAACCATATGAAAAATATCAACAAAATTAAATACAAAAGCTGTTAATGTAATATATTTATTTAAGGGTGAATAAGTGAAGAGACAGAACTGTTAGTGTTTTCATATTAAACTTCATTAAACTTCATTTGCCCATATACATTCAATACTTGCTCACAATACTGATTACATTAAAGTTACTATAAAACCCTTCACATATCTATATCCCGATTTCTGTACTAAAAATGTATAACCTTAATATTTCATTAGCATAACATTTCACATGTATTAAGTGATGCATTTAACAGCTCAGTGAGTCCAATGTGCGCGCATAGGAGTAGAGTAACTTTGTGTGATCCTTGACTTTTGAATTTCCTGAACTTTGTGCATTTATGTTTGTATTACCACAATGCCTTAAAGGAACACTGTTCAAGACATTTAAAACCCAAATTTTTATCCAAAAAAAAAATTAAATATTTTTAAAAAGCTAATTTGCTGCATTTCTCTCAGCTGTGACACACAAAACACAGACAAGTCTGTCAATTTTATTTTCAAGTTAACATACACTAAACTCAGGTATTTCAGTTACAGAAAGTGCAGGGGAATGTTTTTATTAAAAAAATCTGTCTTCATTGGAAATATTTGTATATTTCATGGAACATTTCCACTGATCTTAAGTTTTTTAAAGGATTTTTTTAAGAGCATAAACTTGAGGTGAAATTTAATCCAGCAGTATCGCTTTAATATTGCATTCAGTGAGCTATTTTTCTAACTTAGCTTGAATGAAAACAGTGCCTCTCAAAATGAGAGTTGGCTACAACTGGCAGCTACCTGTAAAATGGAATTAAAGTATATGTAAAATGTGTTCATGTCACTTGGACTGTAATCTCAAATATCATTAGCTAAACAGTGCTGCATTCAGATCAGGATTTGGACAGGACAACTCCAACAAAATCCCAGAGTGTTGTAGAAAGTGTTGTCAGTTATGTCTTCGCATTGAGCCAGCAGTGAATTAATGCCCCATTATGGTGTTGGAGACACTGCAAAGTAAAGGCTGCCTTACAACTACTGAAGATCGCTTAGTACTTTTTACACAAGCAAGAAACTTAGCCCTGGTTACCGCTGTGCTGTTGCAGTGCATTACTAAACAGCTGCCATGTTCCACCCACAGGGTGCTGCATTTCAGTGGGGGGTGCATACATTACTCAAAGTTTACTTTCTAAATATTATGGGATCCACACCTCAAATAAAAGTTGTTATGCCACCAGTTGTGTGCGTGTTTTGGAACACAAAAATGATTTTGATAGTCAAGCAAATTTATTACAAACATATTTCAGATAAATTGCACTATTAATCAGAAAACTACAAACAAACGATATTTTATGGAAAAAAGCCTAGTAGTTAGGTTTTGTTAGCACAAACCCAATGGGTGTTTGCGAAGACCATACTGTTTTCAAACACTGGGGTACTCTTCTTTTACATATTGCTTTATCACTGTGTTACATGAATTATGTATACAAATTTCAAGTTTTCAGATATATTCATTTTAAAACATTTTAAATTGTGTTTTTATCTCACTAATTCAATATGGTACAATGTCCAATGCAAGATGCATGTAAAAAAGCAGAATGGTTAATTTAAATAGTTGTAAAAAGTCAGTTATTTCTCCTAAAAAGGAACTCTCTATTAAAACCAATTATAGTCCACTGCAGTGTGGTGCCTGCCAGCTGCTCTTCACACAATACAGTCATGGCAAAAATGGCCCTTTGCCACAGACCCTAAAAATTGTTGCTACATTAAATATTGGAGGCAGAGTGACATGTTTGCAGAGATGGCATTTGCCATATATTTCACTGTACCTACAGCAGGGAATATGGGATAATAGTTTAGCAGAGGGAAATTATTTTCTACATCTTTCGATAAGTATCCAACTGCAGAAGAGGCTACATGCTGTACATTTTGCTCTGGATGCTGCAAAAAGGGGGGAAACTTCTTTAGACTGTTTTGTTGCCAGTTCCCAAGTTGAGCTGGGCCACTATTTTGACGGTTCTCTGCTCTGTGAACGGAAAATCCCTTCTCAGCACTAGCAGGCTGGTGTCTGCAGCACACACCCACTGCACACAGCAGAAATTCCAGTCAATAAGGCAAATGGGGCCCAGCCGATGGCAGGGGAGGAAGGAGACATACAAACAATAAGGAAAGCATCTGGCTGTATGACTAACTGGAAAGGAGACTAGAGTCAGATGTAAATTGCAGTCCCAGATCCAAGGCTGTCTTGCTATAGGAAAAATCACACCAATTCTCACTTTTTCTCACTAATTTTGCACAGAGAGACAGACAAGACAGGTGAGGTAATACCTTTTACTGTACAACCTTCATGCTCCTTCAGCTCTGCAGAACACAAAAACTTGTCTTTTAGTGAACCAACTTTTGTTGGTGAAATAAAAGATATTACTTCACCCACTTTATGTCTCATCCTGGAACCAACACATCTACAACAGTGGAAACTAGTTTTGCACAGGCTGAAGCAACTAAAAAAGGCAGCTCAGGGTTCCCAGCCCACATCCTAATGCAATTCTAAGAACCATAGAACAACAATGAAATCCAGCCTGTAGTTTTATTCAGTTCTGAAGCAAGATTTACACACTTCTGGTTCAGAGCTGTGGAAATTCCAAAGCAAAGCCTTTTCTCTGAGCGGGAACCAGCCATCTCCTAAGCACAGTACTAATGGAGGCTGCTCTGCTGTCCTTCCCTGGAGACAGCAGCCAACACTACTGAAGCTTCTCACGTAGCAACCAGAGCTCTAGAGCCAACTGCAGCTGCTGTCACTGCCTTGAACACTTACCCACAGAATCCAAAGCAAAGAACACCCTCGTTCCTTCCTTCACCTTTGTGCTACAAGCCAGAAGGCTGGAAACAAAATGACTTCCTGGGTCAGTTACAGAAAAATTCCTAGTAACTCCTACTCCCTATTAAGGAAATAGGGAATTCTTTGTCTAGCCTTAAATTTCTGCTTTTAATAGCAGCACCTCCAGGAAGTCAATTTTAAATTTAAAAAAAAATGCTACCAAAATCATGTTTTTGCAACCATAGTCCCATCCCCCACAAGATGATATTAATTCACTCTGCTGCCCACAACCTTTGCCTGAGTGAACCTTAAACACTCCAATTACATAATGGACCAGAGAGAGACTGCAGGAGACCACTGCAAGGCCTGCAAAGAGCTATTATATCTGTAAAGCAGCACTGGCCTCTGCAGACAGCTGGAAGAATCCCAATGGTATATTTTAATCACTGTACAATAAAATCCCAGCACCCCTTTGCACAAGAGACGATCTGCTGCCTGTTGTGAATCCCCTTTGTTACATCAATTTTCCCTGCTCGGTAGCACAAGGAACCACATCGCAGTTCCTTCCGTCTCTCGGGGAACAGGAACGTGAAGTTCTTCCCAGAGCCACTTTCCAGCTTAGACAGCCAAGCCCAACGTTTTACAAGACATATGACATACAACAAAGGAGCTCTGTTTGAACAGTAGGCCATCAGCATCCAAGGACGAGCTGTTGGAGACACAGGTGACCTTGTCACAGCTGTATGCTGTTAAAAACATGAACTGTGTTTTAGTTGGGTCCTGAGCCTAAAGAGCCAGGTAGGGAAGCTGGGAATCCACCCAGCAGGGATCACATGACAGACAACCAAATGCAGGAAAATCCATGCAGCAGCCTCCAGCACAAGGCAAGAAAAGAGGGAGAGTATTATTAGTGAACACACTGTACAGGCACCATGAGAAAGCAAAAAATGCAGGTCAAACACCTCCTCCCCCATACCCTGAAGGGTTCAACAGCTCCAAGCAGACAGCAGGGACGGGGAAAGGAAAAGCAGCCAGAGCAGACTGCTTCAAGACAGAGGGTGATCCTATTCCTGGGAAGCAATAATCTTAGGGTGGCTGATTAGCCCAGAAAGAGGCTTTCCCAAAATAGTGACTTTCCCCTCTCCTTCTTTATCAGCATTGGAAAAGAAAATGACAAAGCCCTCCCCCACACCGACCACCACCCACACACAGACTTGCCTGGGAACCAAAACAAACTAAATTAATCTGAATCCAAATCACCCTCTACCAGGATAGCAACAACTTTCTCCTCCCAAAACAGGCAGCTGCACACACTGAGAAGAAACGCCATGATTCCCTCCAGCAATCAGCTAGAAGTCCCACTCCTCACCAACCCCATTGCTTGAACAGAGTCCCGCATACTCCGGCTGGGGCTTCCGTCTGTAAAAACACACCTCCGCACATCCAGACCCCCCAGCTCGTTCCCTCTCCCCGCCCCCGCCCAGGGCCGGCCCCCCCCCGGTGGCCCCCCCCCCCCCCGGGCATGGCCCGGGGGGGCCCCCCCCGCACTCGTTGCCCCTCCCCCACCAGGGCTCGGCCAGTGGGGTCCCCCCCGCACTCGTTGCCCCTCCCCCACCAGGGCTCAGCCAACCTCCCCGCCGCACTCACCCCCCGGGCTCGGCCAGGGGATCCCCTCCTGCAGGCCCCATTGCCCCGAGGCAACGCACGCCACCCCCGTCCCCCCACGCTGGGACCCGGCTGGGGGTGCCCCTCGCCCCCCGCCGGCCGGACTGAGGAGTTTCTCCCGCGAAGCCCCGAGGACGGACACAGGGAAGCGAGCGGCAGCAATCGCGACAGCCAGGCCGAGAGGCGCAGGCGGGGAGCGGCTGCCGCTGGGCCGGCACCAGGCGGGGAGCGGCGGCCGGGGCGCAGACCGCAGAGAAAGGCCGAGGACCCGTCGCCCGCGGGGCGCCCCAGGGTTCCCGCCCGCTAGCGCGCCCCTACCTGGCCGGCCCGTTGCCCGGGCCCCCGCGCGCCACTAGGCCCGGCTCGGCGCCACGGCGTTTCCTGGGCAGCAGACGGGACCGAGACCCTCTGCGGCAGCGGCGGGCTCGGCCCCTCCCCCTCAGTGCCACTGGAGGCAGCTCTTCCACGGGCCTGGCGGAAACAGCACTGAACTTACGGGGCTCCCCGGCGCTGGCGCCAGGGGCGATCCTGACACGCCCACTGCCACTCCCTATTGGCTCCCCCTCGGCCAAGCCCAGCCCATTTCAACTATGCCCCGATCGCAGCACCAATTAGCGCCTCACCCACTTACACTTCCGATTGGTCCCTGGTTGAGCAGGCCAAGCCCACGCTCACATCCCCTTGGCTGCAGTTCGCTCGTCCTAAAGAGGCGGCTTCCCATTGGTGCCCTGTGCTGCCACTCAGAAAGGCAGTAAGGTCTAATGAACAAGAGGCTGGCGCGAGCGGCGCCCTGTGACTAGTACAGGAGCCCTGCCAGAGCTTCGAGCGAGGCTCCTATTGGCTGAGGGGTGTATTAGGCGGTCTTGAAAAGTTGCTCCCTGGTTGGCCGCGACTCCCGTCACTTAGAGACCAGTTCGTGCGTGTGCAGTTAGCCGCGCCACATGCGGGGGGAGGGGAGTAGCCAGCCTGTGATAGGTTCGATCCCGCTCGCACTACGTGGGAGCGGCTCTCGCCCAGGGTACCGCTCCCGCTTTGGGAGTGGGGACACGTGGCAGACAGAAGGGGCGGGGCTTCTTGCGAATTGGGCTCCGAGGCGTCTGGCCCTCAGAGCGCATGCGCGCGCCCCCATCGGGGGGAGGGGCACGGCTCCGCCGCAGCAAACAGCCGCGCACCGCACCTCGGCCCGGCCCAGAGGCGCCTGAGCCTGCCCGCCCCGTCCCCAGCGCACAGGGCCGCCCAGCCACACGTAGCGCCAGGCCCGCGGAGCCCGAGCCGCCCCGGCCGCGCCCCCTCCAGCCCTGCTGCCGGGGCCGCCGCCCCTCCTCCCCGCAGGGTGCGCGGGGATTCCTGCCGCGCCGGGGCTGTGCAGCGACTCCGGCCGGGCCCGGCCGCTCCCGCGGGGCCGCTCCCCTGGCGCCAGGCGGAGACGCCCAGCCCCGCGGGAGCCGGCCCGGCGAAGGCAGCCCAGGAACAGGCCGCGCGCGCCCAGCGCAGCCCCGAGGCCCAAGCGCTAGGGCCCCCTGGCTGCGCCTCGCAGCAGGCCGCGGCCGCCTTCCGGCCGGCAGCCGCGGGAGGGCGCCGGGCTGAGCGAGGCCATGCGTCCCGCTCGTGGCAGTGGGAAAAGGGGAGCGCTGCTCGCAGACGGCGACGGGGACACAGGCCACCTTGTCAGGGCACTTTGAGCGAACAGCGGTCCTGACGCGGTTGTCCCTCCTTGGTTCGTCCCTGGGCCACATGGAGACCACAGCTACTAATGAGCGCGAGCCCGCCTCCTGGCACTTTAGTCGCTGCACGAATCGCTGATGGCAGCACAGGACTAGAAACTTTTTTATTAAAAATCCCACGCCTGGATTCACTTAGAATCAGGCACATAATGCAGCAGCCTAACTCCTCCCATCCTGGTCCAGAATCTGGAGAACAGAAAACTGATACAGCTTCCCAGCATCTGGTCTGAAGCACAATCGAGGGCCATCTTGTGGAGAAAATGCAGTATCTACACCCATCGCAGGACAGATACCATGCTGGGCACAGCATGTGACCAGAGAGCAGGAAGTGGCATCTTATTCCCCTACGCTATCCTGCAACAGGTCTATTGTGTTCTTTAAGATTCAGAGTTCATTCGGCTTTGCCCTGACGGAGGGTTGTCAGTGAGTGCTCATGCCCAGGAAAGGCCTCCTCTTGGGAAATGGTGCAGGGTCTCACTGTAGCAATCTAGCTACCTTGACTCTAAAGTGATAGTGACTGTGCCTGGCCTGCCCTCCCCATGACCACTTCAAGTGCTGGGCCCTCCTTCCACACCAGGCCCATAAGAGAGAGTCAACATCTTCACTCACCACCTGCCTCTTCAACAAAGCTGCTGTGGCAAAGAGGTTTCCACCTCACCACTACTGCTGCTGCTGCTGCTTCGAAGGCTACTCTCCTTAGTGGCTATGAGGAAGTTTTTAAGAGCACAAGAATGATTAAGCAGAGCTTTCAGCATCTCTTATCTGATTCTTCCAAAGCAGATGTAACCACATCAGACCTCAACAGCTGTGCTCACATTTCACCCAAGAACAGCCTAAACAAATCTGCTGCTATCAGCAGACAAGAATTCAAATGCACTCCATAGCATCTCTTCAAAAACAAGCAGTCATTCAGATCATTCAACATGCAGCAGGTTCAGGATCTGACTGAACTCTTAGTGGGTTCTCTCCTTTTCCCAGAATCTCAGCTAGAGGAAGAGAACCTACCCCAAAAGCATTTCCTGCATTGACCCCTGAGATGGAAAAGAGTGCTGAACAAACCAGGCAAAAAGACCCTCCCCCCCCCCCCCCCGAAACAGGAAGTGGAAGGAAAGCAGCATTGGGATAGTCTACTCTCTCCTTGAAGGCAAATAAATAAATGGTAACAAAACCAAAACAGAACAGTGCAACAATCCAGAAAGACCTCGTTTTGGGACCGGGACCACGTCTGCTTTATACAGCACCCACTGTAAGGAGGCCCCAGCTCCAGCCCCAGGCTCGGAGCCTCTATTCTGCAGCTTCACTTTGTAAATGTGGGTATTTATACAGCCTCTTTTTGTGGATACTGACCAACTAAGGTGACTCGTCCCAGGTTAAACAAGAAGGTATTAGAACCAGAAATCAAATCCATATGTCTTGAGTCCTGGAGTAGTACTTTAATTGTAATGCTATTCTACTATTCTATAAAGGTGCCTCCAACTCTTACAGGTAGAGTATCCTATTCAGATGTCACCTATCTATTCTCCTTCCCAAACCTTGGATCTTCCCTCCTTATATCAATATACAATGCAGGAGACAGATCTACCAGTTGTTAGGCAACTGCAGCAAAATATAAATATCCAACGTTACCTATGTATGTACGTAACTGATACATACACTTGGTTATTGTCTGCTTCACAGCCATGTTGCCATTAAAAGTCATCCCTGCCTTCAGGGGGTTTAGGACTGCCATAAAAATTCTGTGTCATCTCTACTCCAGCAGAGTCTTAACTCCGTAACAGCCTGTGCACTCTATTGCAGTCTGCAATATGAGCACATGCCTGTCGTTTGTTTTCACTTGACGAGAAGTCTTGGATTTGCTGTGCAGGTCAAGTACAAACAGCTCGTAAGTGCTGTTAATGAACTTTGAGCACCTGCAAAGCAGCAACACTGACACTACAAACACAGGTGAGGGGCTCCTCTGAGAAACTGTTCAGGCGTGTCAATGTCCTGTTTATTAACAAGTGTCCAAAATCAACATGGATACCATATCATGTAAACCAAAAGCCTCTCCATAAGGAATACAAGAGGTTCAGAAGGTTCTGGTCACAATCCCAACGACAAAGCACTGTCTCTGCTTCCTTCCCCCCTCAGTATATGTAACATTTAAAAACAAGGTGTCTTGGAGGCTCAGATTACACATAATAAGATGGAGTTTATGGACAGGCAGTATCACCTCTTCTGACTCCAGAACTGGATGTATGGTGGACTCTGCACACAGGCTTACTGCACTGAAGGAGCACTTGGCACAGAGGTATTATGGGCAAAACAAAACACTACAGAAACATGCAAACATGAAAGATGCTGCCCCAGGCCAGTACCTACACACAGATGCAATCAGCCAAGCCTACACATAACTAAAAGTCATTACTGTCACCCATAACAATTTTCTACCAACTGGATAAGTTCACTAGAAATTCCACCTAAGCACATGTGCTTATGAAATGACAACCAAGACCTAAAAAGCAGGATGATGGGAGGGGGAGGGAAATTCCCTCCCTCCCCTCTTGAATGTGAAATATTAATCCTAATTTCATACCCATTTTTGTCACGTTCAGTAATTATTTCAACAGCACATTTCGTAACAAGATCAATCCTGATCATTGCCACTATTTAATGTATACTACCATAAAAGGCTTTGGGAGGATAGGAATTGCCAAACCAAGAGTCTTATTAGTCCTATATCATGTCTGACAGGTACCAACCACAGCTACATGAGGAAAGTGCAAGAAATTCCTGTAGTACACAATTTTAGAATAACCTGCCCCTAAGGGTTCTTTCCCAGCTTTGAAGCAAGAGGGTTTATTCTTCCTTCAGATCTAGCTGACCCACATGAACCTACTTAATGCAACTGTTGACGTTCTTACCCATTTCAGTCACCAATATTTGAAACCCATTTTCTATGCAAGAGGTTAAAGGACATATACCTCCTCCACAAAAATAAAAAGGTCTCCCATCCACAGCATGGTATTGCACATTCCTTGGATTTCAACAAGACTCTAGAATTTCAGGGCATATAGACAGTGAGAATGAACAGAGCCACAACCTCACTATACAAAGCGCAAGGAAAGGCATCTGTCAGAATTTCATCTTGTTCATAAGTATGTGTCAGAAAATACAAGCCTTGTTTCTTGAGATGATTTCTAGGGAAGCTAGAGGTAGGATCATGCAGCAGTCCCTCCAATCCACCTGCAGCAGAGCAGAAAGAATACTACCTCTCAGTCCTAGTCTAGCAAGACTTCCCTCAAGTGGAAGGAAGAACACCTGCCTCCTTCCCCCAGCTCCATTTCACCCCCTGCAGCACAAGCAGGCAAAAGAGAGCAGCTGTCTAATTCCTATAACACTCTGAACAACCTGAGATGCTGTTAGCAGGTGCTTCTTTCTCCACATCACATACAAATTGCTTGCAAATTCCACAGTATGCAGCCAGATACAGCACAAAGGAATAGGCTTTGGTGCTGTCCTCAGTCCAAAAGCCTCAGCTTCCCAGTCACCTTATTCATGATTTCTTCTTCTCCAATAATGGCAAGGACAGTGTATGATCCAGCTGAAACCTACAATGGGGAGATGAGCATGCAATTGTATCAACAGCAATTCAGATGACAGTAGACATTCAATTTTGATTTAAAGACTTCTAGTGACAAAGTCCACCATATCCCTAGGTAAGTTCCTATGGTTAATTATCCTGATTGTTACAATGATTAATTATCTTCACAGTTAAGAATTTGCACCTTTTTTAGTCTGAATTGTCTAGCTTCAGCTTCCAGCAATAGGATCTTGTCATGCCTTTGTCTGATAAGAGTCCTCTATTATCAGAAATCTTCTCCCCATCTAAAGATGGATCAAGTCATCTCAACTTCCTGCCTAAACTAAATACATTTAGCTTCTTTAATCTGGAAAGTATATACAGTAAAAACTCAAATCATTCCTGTGGATGTTCTTGGAACCCGTTCCAACATCTTTTTAGTGTTGGAACCAGAAAGGGACATAGTACAGTAGTCCAATAATCTTAGTAATGTTGTATATAAAGTTAAAACCCGTTCCCTACTTCTACATCATCCAAGGATCACATCACACTGAATCTCACATTAAGCTGATTTCCACCCTGATCCCTAAGTCACACTCAGAGTCAGTGCTTTCGAGGATGTAGTACTATAAGTGGGACCTATCTTCCTGGTTCCTAGCTATGACTTTGCTTTTGGCATGCCCACATGCACTCTCTCTTTTCCCCCCTGGCCCTTCCCTTAGTGAGCCCAGGTTACCATAGATCACTTTGCTCTGGAGTGGTCCTCATTATAGTCACCAAACGGACTCATCTGCAAACTTGACCAACACTGATTTTAGATTTTCTTCTAAACCATTGATAAAGATATTGTGTAACATTGGCCCAAGAACAAATCCCTGCAGGACTGCAACCAGACCACCACTATTGGATAACAATTCCCCAATTTAAATTTATTTTGATGTATTTCAGTTAACCAGTATTTAATCCATTTAATGTGCACTTCATGATTTTGCATATATACATTTTTTAATCAGACAGACATGGAGTACTAAAGCATTTGACTTATAGAAACCTAAGTATATTACATTAATTATCTTTATAAGCTTTTTTGATAAGCTTACAAATTCTATCAAGCTTTTCTGACAAGACTCATTTTCCATAGAGCTGTCTTGATTGGTATTAACTACACCACCATCCTTCAATTCTTTACAGAATGCATCCCAGATCAGCTATTCCATTATTTTGCAGGGGATCAATGTCAGGCTAACTGTCCTGCAGTTAAAAGTGTAACTTGAGTTAAAACATTGGAGGTGGGTAAAAAAGTCATGCCAATCTTCTAGCACTTAAAGAGTATTCCAACATGTGTTAGCCATCAGCAACAATGGCTCAGAGTTGGTCCAACTCTTTTAGGCTTCTTGGGTGAAATATATCTTCTACAAATCTGTTTAATTTTAACAGTTGCTGTTTAGTTACTGTTGGAATAGTAGCTTTTCCATCACCATTATAGGATGGGAATAAGTCATCAATATTTGAAAAGAAGCTGGAACAGAAATATGTTTATTTTTATGTACCATAAAAATGGTAACATCCATAAACCAGTAGGAGCGCACTTCAGTGTCCCAGGACACTCTGTAGATGACTTGAAAGTTACCATACTTCTACAAAAAAGAGCCTTCAAAAACAGATTTCAGCAAGAAACTGCAGAGCTAGAACTCATATGGAAACGTGACACAATCAGACTGGGTCTGAACACGGACTTGGAATGGTTCTCATTACAAGAAGTAATTGTCACTTCACACACTCTCACCTAATCAACGGTTGTGAATAAGCCCCATGTACTCTAACTGAATTGAGTTTGTTAGCACTTGCCCTCCCCATTGTTGTTTCTTACCCTTGGATATATATACACACATATATACACACACACACACACACACTTATCTGTGATTTCCATTTCATGCATCTGAGGAAGTGGGTTGCTGCCCATGAAAGCTTATGCCCAGAGAAATTTGTTAGTTTAAGGTGTTAGAGGACTTTTTAAAAAAAAATATTTACTGGACACTTCTGCTTCTTTGCATAATTATTGGCCGTTTTACCATCTCTATCAAACAAACAGACTTATATCATTGCTAGAATGTTTCAGATATTTGAAAAATTCCTTTTACTTGTCCTTAGTTTTACAGGCTATAGGTTTCTTATCAATGCCTTTGGCTTCCCTTTTCAACGTCTTCATTTTATAACTTCTAATTTATTGTCATTGCTACAAATCTACTTTCCCTCCCAGGTTTGTTTTTTTTTAATTTTTTAAATCATTTTTCACATTCTTTAACTCGAACAGTTTAACTGAAGACTCCTTCTTGAATTCTTCCTTATGGGGCTTTTGCATGTCTAGTAAGTTTCTTAGACAGACTCCTAATTATCATTCACATGGTTTTAAATTTTTTCTCCTAATCAGTTTTGCTCACAATTGTTTTTTCAAGCTTTGGGAAATTGGCCCTTTTAGAAGTGCCAAATGTACTGTATCAGTTACAGACACACTAGATTCCTAACTTGGTTACCTGTGTTCTCCCT
The DNA here is from genome assembly GCA_007922155.1 of Mesoclemmys tuberculata. NCBI lineage: Eukaryota > Metazoa > Chordata > Testudines > Chelidae > Mesoclemmys > Mesoclemmys tuberculata. The sequence goes on along the minus strand of ML677027.1, from coordinate 15,620,617 downwards.
GCATCCTGCACCAGGTATGTTGGCAGCTCCAGGCTCAAAGCCAACGCCTGCAGATCCAGAAGGTGGCCAGTGTTTGATCCTTGAACTACAACCTTCTTTGCACTAACAAGGAAAAAGCAAGTGATCAGAAAGAACTCATACTGTCCAGCTAACTCTTATCACAGGCTGCTTGGCTGGGGGAGCAGTGTACAGGCTAAAAACAGTCATCTGCCTGACAAACAAGTTAGAGAGCCATCTCCCCTGCATCTAGCAACTGCAAAGCCATTTGCTTCAAATATCAGTGTAACAGATCATTCTAGATTAATTTGAGACATTAAATTTCAGATATTCTATCTACAAGAGAGAGACAAAAAAGCAGACACCTGAAAGGCTCCTCGCTCCTTTGGACCTTGCCATTACCAAGCAGAATGAGAACATTGGATGTGTACTCATTTTTATCTGTTTAACCATTCAGACAACTGTTTGAAGAATCATTTAGTGTGAATGCTAAATTAACAAAAGGGGAGATTCAGAAGCACAACCAAGGAAAATGCAGCAACACATTCAATGGGGTGGTTAGACATTTGTCTGTCAGGCACACACTGCCATCTTACCCACATTCATCCCACTGGCAGATCATCTCCCGCTCAGCGGGTTTTTCCTGCATCAGCTGGTACAGGCCAACAGCTGCATGTCCCACCTGGGCCGCTATCTGCAAGGGGAAACGTTACAGCTAAACAGGCGCAGCGGGCCCCTGAAGCCAACCCTCCAGCCAGGCTGAGCGATGGCGGCACACGCGCAGCCTGCAGCAGGAGGCGGCCTGTCGCCAGCCCAGGCTGGAGAAGGGGAAGAGACGTTCGTCCTCCCCGGCAGGGCCAAACGCGCTCGGGTGTCAGCCAGCGCCTGCCACCCACGGCATCGGGCGGGGCCGGCCCTACAGCGCCGTGCACCTGCAGGGCCCAGCGCCGGGCCGGGCCACCGCCGGCTCCAGCCGCGGCCTGGCGTCTCGCCGCGCCCCGGCCCCGCCGCCTTACCTTCCCGGCGCCCATGGCCAGCTCCGCGTTCACCACCAGCACCATCTTGGGGCCGCCGCCGGCCGCGCGCGCCTGCAAAGGAAAGGCGGGAATGGGCGCGACGCCGGAGCCGGGCGGCCAGGGCCAGGCGAGGCAGCCTCAGGACGGCGCGGCGCCGCGGACAGAGCCCGGCCCGGGCGGAGGGGCGCGGCCGGCCCTACCTGCGCGTCCAGCCCGCCGAAGTAGAGCTGCGCTGCCGCCGCCGCGTTCCCCTCCGCGCCTGCGGGGAGGGGAGGGGAGGGGAGCGGCGTGAGGTGAGGTGAGGTCAGCCCCGGCCCCCGGCCCGACTCACCGTGCGCGCCGCCGCCTCCGGCACCCCCAGCTCACGGAGCAGCGCCTCGTCCAGCTCCGTGTCCTCCATCCCGCCGCCGGCTCCACCCCGCTCGCCTATTGGCTGCGTTGCGTCCGCCGCCGCCATGCCCCACCCAATCCCATTTCTTTCTCCTTCCCTGGGATTTCCGGCCACGCCCCCGACAGCCCCAGCGCGGCCAAGCCACGCCCCCATCTGAGCCCGCCTCCAGCCGCCCTTAAAGTAAACCCCACCCTTGGGCTAGTCACTCGTGCTCGCACTTGACCCACGGTCCGGACAGGACCCCCCCAAACCCGAGCCGCACCACGCCTGATCTTCCCCTCTCCCCCCACAGCCACTTGCCCAGCCCTTGGCCCACTGCACCCTCTTGGCTAGGCCCTACAGCCCTCGCCCTCGCCCCAGCCACGGGCCCACCCCCTTCCCTGTGCACAGGCCCCCCTCACTTTAGCAGAGGTTGACCCCACAGACCTCACCTACCATGGTGAAGGCTGCTCTGGCAAGATGCCACTGCCCCCCACCCGAGCTAGGGAGAGGAAACAGTGCACCCATGTGAATTTGACCCACAAATGCATTACAATGGTCAGCCACATAATTAGCATGCAGAACTCAGTCACAGGATATAATTGAGGTCAATTCAGAAGGCTGGTGAACAATTATCTTGATAACAAGAACATCCATGGTTGCATTAGACAGGATTAAAAGAAAATAGGCTGTCATTCCTCCAGACTCAACCAGCTAATAGAGTTGAAGAAGAAATTTCCCCAATAGGAAGTTCCAGAGGGGTAGCCGTGTTAGTCTGTATACAGCAAAAACGACAAGGATCTTTACAGTGGTACAGGACTCTTGCTATTTTTTCCCAATGGGATGTTTGCTCTCTAATTTTCCATGCATCTCTCTCCAAAACATGAAGTATTGGCCCAGGTCTGAGAAAGGATACTGGTTTAGACAGACCACTCATAGGAATGGCCAAACTTAATTCAGTGTGCCTACAGGTATTATTTAGCCCCATGTTTCTCAACCTTTTAAGTAGCAATTACCCCTAACTTCTAAAAATTTTAATAAGTAACCCAACACTCAAGTTTTCCATGGGATTTGATAGCCTGTGAGCCATATGTTGGAAGAAAGGCTTATATAAAGCTGTGATATGATAGAGATGCACAACTCAAGTATGTACCTGGGCTATAGGTGATGTTGGCCAAAGCCAAGAGGCTTTGAGGGGCCTGCTAATGCTGGGGATATAAAGCGCTATGGAGATATACCATAGATTTGAGAGGAGGAAGGGGTGAGAGACAGAGGAGGGTGACAAAGACAGGAAAAGAGGGTAACAAGTGAAATCTGGGGCTGTCATAGTTGCCAATGTCACTGCTCAGCTAGAGCAACAAAACTGAAAAGTTTTCTGGGCACTGGGCTTTGAGCCAGGGAGTCGGGCTGCCACCTGGGCAAGTTATAGGCAGCTGCTGCCTAGCTGCCAGCCGGGGAGGTGAGTGACTGCCACCCACTCCGAGCTGGGGGCAGAGGAGGCTTCCATGCTAAGTGAGACCCGGGGATGTGAACAGGTGTCTTTGTCAGGGTGCTGGAGGCTGTCCCTTGGCTTGGAGCCAGGGTGTGGGTGGCTGACACCCAGCTGTGAGGCCAGCTCACGAAACAAAGGAGGGTGCCACCGGGCTCCCACCTGGGAGCTGGGACACAGCTGGAAGTGGGGGGGCTGGTGCTCCCCTCCCTCAGAAGCTAGCAGTTCCCACCTGGGAGCTGGGGCTGCACAGGAAGCAAGCAGCTACTGCCCGCCTTCCCCAAAAGCCAGCAGCTGCCACCCACCTCCCAGCTGGGAGCTGTGACAGCGGGTGGCTGCTGCGTGCCTTCCCCAAAAACCAGCAGCTGGCACCTGCCTCCTCTTGACTCTGTTTTCCCCTGGGTACCCCCTGCCTGTCTTGTGTACCCCCAAGGGTACACATACCACAGGTTGAGAAATGATGATTCAGTCAATTCCCAAGACCCACCAAAGTGTGGTATGTGCATATGCTTACAAACCATTCAGGAATAAAGGGACTGATGAACATGAAGCCTTTTCAGAATTGGGCCTGCTTAAGGGAAAGATAGAAATGAGCAGGGGACAGGGCAGCCAAGACAGCTGGAATAATCTTTGATACAGTATCCAGCTGTGAAAGCTTCAGCAAATGCAATGGTGCCTGGCTGGCCAGTGAGAAAGGAGCATCCACAGCTGTGGTATCTAGGAAGTGGAAAAGGCAGCAGGGAGTACAGTATTGGGAACAGAAAAGGTAGTTCTCTTCCCCTCCCCCAACTCCACCTACCTGTAATCCCAGAAGAGCTGAGCAGTATTGCTAAAATGATCAGCACTGAAATAATTAAGTGTTGCCTTGTAAATCACCATCATTAGACAGACAGTTAACACCCATCAAAACATCCAAGATAGTTCATTATAAAGATTTACTATTCCCCTCCCCCTCTTATTTCTGTCCTTAATCCTGCCAAGTAAAGGGGCTTTTCTCACTGAAATTAAGATTTGATTTGTATGTCTTTCCACAAAATCAACAGGCTAGATAGGTTTCTAGCCCTCTGTGCAGAGATCTCTAACTTTTCTTTTAATAAAAGCCTAGATTCTGCAGAAATCACTATGGAAGTTGAGTTGTTCTACCTCCATAGGCAGGTTAGTGTCAGGTACATATGTGGCAATAAATGGGAAAGAAATGGAGTAAAAGCATCAAGTTCAGAAGCAGAGGAGATGGATCCATTGTAACAGATGACAAGTTGCTGAGGAAGGAGAGTGAGAATCAAGCAGGCTGCTTGGATTATAGTGTTAAGGGAATGGAAGCTGGTGAAAGGGCAGAAACATAGGCTGGGGAAGAAGAGAAGCTGCCAATGCTTGAGTCCCACTGTGAATTCTATGGATTGCATCTTCAACAGAGTCACCATCTGGTATAGTCCTGCAGCCTGTGGAATAAATTTTTCTGTGTTCCACCTCCAGTGAGAGTCACTTTGTGAAACAAGGACAAGGCTGATCTGGATACTGGGAACTCAGCCATGGGTGCTGAAGGCACTTCATGGCAGTTGTCCGTTGGTCGGGTATGTATTCCAGCATTGGCAGAAGGAAGCTAGCAAATGAAGCAGCCTCATGCTTTGTCCAGTTGTATCTGTCCACGAGGATGTTATACAGACTGCAAGGGAAAAGCCTGGAAATCCGTAGGAGAGCACCTACCAAAGATGAATAAGGACAAAACTTCATCGAGTGTAAAAGCCTCCTAAGTCCATTTCCTCTTGATATTGTCTTATACACATCCCCCTCCTCCTCCTGATTCTCCCCTGTACCACCCTAAATAATTCCACCTGCTCTTCACACCTCTTTAATATCTGTAAACTGCCACCCTTCAGCTGTCAGCCAGTTATGCTGATCTTTTAAATTCCTCCCAATATATCAACAGTATTCTGCTGGTGATATGCCCAGAAGTGAATTAAATATTTTAGATGCAGTCACACCAGAGCCAATAGTCAAAGACTGTCACCTCCCTGCTCTATGATGCCTCTGTGTATGCAGCCCAAAATGTTTCAGCCCTTTTTTGTTCCCATATGTCACTGCAAACTCATATATAATTTATTATGATTATTGCTTTTACAGGCCCAGAAGTCTGGTAAACACTTGACAGACGACAAGAGTCTCTACAACAAAGAACATGCAGTGACTCAGGTTAGGCACATGAGTACCCAGTGGATCAGCTGAATTTAAAGATATACACAATTAATGAGAATATCAAATAATGACTGACTATCTCTGGCTCAATTCTTGTAGCACCATGGAAGGAGTGAACCTTAAGGAGGGACTTGAATAACCTGGGGGGGCTTGTCAGACCAATATTTGAGGTTCTTCCAGGTACAGGAGCATGGTAGGGCACAAAAAGTACAGAGATGGTAGTGAGAGAAAAATGAGTGGCAGGTCCTTTGAGGGTGAGTGGAGAGGGTGACACAGTAAGAGACAAGGTGGGAAAACGGGGAGGGATGGTATCAGGTAGGACCCTGGAATCAAAGGCAAAATGTTTAAACCTGATGAGCCAAAGGGAAAGGCAGCAAAGAGATTCAAAGAAAGGAGATGGCACATTTTAGACAGATTGGGTTCACAGATTCATAGACTGTAAGGTCAGAAGGGAGCATTATGATCATATAATCTGACCTCCTGCACAACGCAAGCCAAAGAATTTCACCAACCCACTCTTGTAATAGACCCCTATCCTAAGACTGAGTTATTGAAGTCCTCAAATAATGATTTAAAGACTTCAAGGTACAGAGAATCCACCAGTAAATGACCTGTGCCTCATGCTGCAGAGGGAGGCAAAAATCACCCAAGACCTATGCCAATCTGCTCTGGGGGAAAATTCTTTCCCAATCCCAAATATGGCAATCAGTTAAACCTTGAGCATGTGGGCAAGACTCACCAGCCAGATACCGAAAAAGAATTCTCTATAGTAACTCGGAACCCATCACATATAATATACCATCACAGACATGTTTTGGGCATATTTACCACTAGTAGTCAAAAGATCAGTCAGTTGACAAATTAGGCTGTCTCATCATACCATCCCCTCCATAAATTTAACAAGCTCAGTCTTGAAGCCAGGTAGGTTTCTTACCCCCACTGCTCCTTTTGGAAGGCTGTTCCAGAACTTCACCCCCACTGATGGTTAGAAACTTCAGTCTAATTTCAAGTCTAAATTTCCTGATGGCCAGTTTATATCCATTTGTTCTTGTGTCTACATTGGTGCTGAACTTAAAAAACTCCTCTCCCTCCCTGGTATTTACCCCTCTGATGTATTTATGGAGAGCAATCATATCGCCCCTCAGCCTTCTTTTGGTTAGGCTAAACAAGCCAAGCTCTGAGTCTCCTCTCATAAGGCAGATTTTCCATTACTTGGATCATCCTAGTAGCCCTTCTCTGCACCTGTTCCAGTTTGCATTCATCTTTCTTAAACATGGAAGACCAGAACTGCACACAGTATTCCAAATGAGGTCTGGCCAACATTTTGTATAACGGTACTAAAACCTCCCTATCTTTACTGCATTAACTTTTTTCACAGCCACATCACATTGGCAGCTCATAGTTATCCTCTGATCAACCAGTACACCCAGGTCCTTCTCTTCCTCTGTCATTTCCAACTGATGTGTTCCCAGTTTATAGCAAAACTTCTTGTTATTAGTCCCTAAGTGCGTGACCTTGCACTTTCCACTATTAAATTTCATCCTATTTCTATTACTTCAGTATACAAGGTCATCCAGAACTCACTGTATGATAGCCCGATCTTTCTCTGTAATAGCAATACCTCCCAACTTTCTGTCCTTTGCAAACTTTACTAGCACACTCCCACTTTTTGTGTGAAGGTCAGTAATAAAAAGGTTAAATAAGATCGGCCCCAAGACTGATCTCTCAGGAATTCCAGTAGTAACCTCCTCTAACCTGACAGTTCACTTTTCAGTATGACTTCTTATAGTCTCCCCTTTAACCACTTCCTTAACCACCTTCCAATTTAATTCCCACTTTTTCCAATTTAACTAATAATTCCCCATGTGGAACTGTATCAAATGCCTTACAGAAATCTATGTAAATTAGATCCATTGCATTCTGTTTGTCTAAAAAAATCTGCTCTGCACGATCTACCTTTTGCAAAACCATGTTGTATTTTATCCCAATTACCGTTGACCTCAACATCCTTAGCTACTTTCTCTTTCAAAAACTTTCCAACACCTTGCATACTACTGAAGTCAAACTAACAGGCCTGCAATTACCCAGAACATTTTTTTCCTTTCTTAAAAATAGGAACTATATTCGCAATTCTCCAGTCACACAGTACAACCCCATAGTTTACAGATTCATTAAAAATCCTTGCTAATGGGCTTGCAATTTCACTTACCAGTTCCTTTAATATCCTTGGATGGAGATTATCTGTCCCCCTAATTTAGTCCCATTAAGAAGTTGGAGTTTGACTTCTACCTCAGATGTGGTAATTCTCAATTCCATTAGCCCCCCACCACTATCCCTAAGCTCGTCATTAGCCTCATTAAAAACTGAGGCAAAGTATTTGTTTAGATTGGCTGGAGGCAGAAGGGGGGCAGAGGGACCTGGGAAGAGAATGTGCTTGTTCTCTGTCAGCATAATACCTGAATTTCAGGCTTCTTCCAGCTCGACTCATTTAGTTATTTTCATTCCATGTTTCTACTCTCCCTCTATGTCCTTCTGGGCTATTTCTCAGTCCTCACTGGTATTTGTAACTCTTATCAACTTCAGAAATTTGTACTGGCATCCATCTCGTGAGTATCTCTCAGGTCAATAGGTTGGAATAGTAAGGTCCTAGAGGACTTCATGGAGTCTTCATCTCTCCTCCCTTACCTGCTTACAAAGAGCTTTGCTTAAGATAGCTTTTTGTTTGTTTTTCAAGGATCAAGTTATTTAGGGTGGGCCAGAGATCTGCACCTTTCTGGATAACTCTCCAGCCCCTATTTTCACCTTGTCTGCTGAAGAATTTTGATGACTGTTTCCAAGAGAAAGCAATTTTAGGAGGAATTCTTCCCAGGAGTTCAATAATACGAGCAACATGATCTAGAGAGATGGAGAGAAAATGGGAAAAAAGAGAAGCTGGTTATTTAGATTTTATGGTCCTTTCATCAATGAAGTCACTGAAGATGACAGAATCCTACCATCATCTTTGGAGAAGTATTTCCCAGCCTGAGGTTCAAAAAGGCGCTCTCCAGTCACCATTTCAAATGCCTGGAAATGAAATAGCCTATTAATCCCCACAGTGCCCAAGTCAGTCAAAAGAGTAATTCTTCACTAGTCCCTCCACTGCAGGCCTCACCACTATGTTTTACCTCTCCAACAGTCCACCACACAAGAGTGTTTCCACAATAAGGAAACAGCTACATTCCCTGCTTTGCCACCACAGACGTCACATTCCCCTTTGCCATAAATTTCAGTGTGTCTCTGGCTCAGTTTGACATCTGTCAGGTACCAGATACAGGGTATGAACTGCCGTGAAATCCCTATAGGGGCAAGGCACTTAGGAGGAGGTTTATCTACAGTACAAATTTGAATGGAAGTTTGTATGTGCAGAGGGTCTGTTTTTCTTACGACTCCTTCAGACATGACCTGTCTTATTTCCAAATGCCGCAAGATGAACTGATGACTGACAGCAGACATTCTCACAGGGTCGCTGGTGTCATCCAGGTTCACATCTGTGGTGCACTACAGTCACTAGTACCCATCAAGCTGAGAGTCCTTACCAGGCAGGCTGTGCTCCAGATATCTGCAGGAGTGCAGTAATCTAATCCAAGAAGAACTTCCAGGGCTCGGTATGGCTGGGTCTGAATCTCTTTGGAAAGGGGCTTGTACTGAAACAGAAAGGACAGACTATGGCTAGTGATTCACAACTGATTAAAAACAAAGAAAATCACAGCAAAGTCCCAGACACAGTGGAACAAGCCAGGGATAGAAGATGCTGAATGCCCATACCCAAACTCCATGTAGGATACAGTAGAGCTACATGCTTAGCCCCACCAACACCTGGGACTAAGCATGGATTGAAGAGTTTTTCTTCTCTTAGACATTTCTACTGGGCTGACACTGTTTGACATTTCTAGCTGTAGAAACTAAATCTGTGCATACATAAACTTGTCCAAAGCATGTAGAATGGCCCAGAGAACAGAGCACAGTTCTGAGCCGGGAGTACAGAGGACAACACACACATTACACTACAAGTTGAAATCAAATCAATCTCTCTCACAGCACACAGTGAAATAACTTTCAGGGAGCTGTATGAGGATGGACAGACACCAAGATCAGAGTCAGAAAAGAGGACAAAATCCTGCATTATGGGGGGCAGAGGGGAGAGAGAGTTGAAACTGACTCACAGTCCAGCATGCACTACCTAGGTCTGCAATTTTCACTTTCATTTTCATTATATTGCAATGATCCAATCGACTGGCAAGAATTCCTACATGAAAAAAAAAACAGAAATCAGCTTAAATTTGTAACTTTGCTAGACACTAAGAACCTTGCTTGGTTATGTCACCATAACTGGCCTCCATGAGGTGTCCCACAATGCCCATCATGACTGCTCTAGGCAATAGTCTGAGCCTTTATTTGTGAAATACATACATACATACCTGGCTCAGTGCTAACATTAAAACACAGCAGCTCTAGGTAGGAATATTTGCTCCTTGCAATTAACACTCAGGAAGCAACCATGGCAGGGGTAATTCAAGGTGGCAAGTGACTGCCTGACCCAGTACATCACAGAAAGATACATTACTAGGAATCATTGTCAAAATGCTCTTTCAAAGCCTCCCTGATTTGAATAGCCTCCTACTGTGTCCCTCTGATTGCCATTGTATCTGGCTGCTCAAAATCAGCAGCCAGCTGATCAGCCTCAGCAGCCCACCCCTGGGGAAATTTTGCCCCTTTGAGTCACAAATATTATAGAGTGCAGCAGGCCACAATGATCATTTGAATGTTTTCCTCACTGAAGTCTCACTGGCCAAAAAGATAGCACCAGTGACCCTTTAATCAGCCAAAAGCACATTTGATGGTCATTCAGCACCTGCTGAGTCTGTTGTTGAAGCATTCCTTGCTGATGTCCAGGTACCCAGTGTAAGGCTTCATGAGCCACAGGAGCAAAGGGCAGGCAAGGTCTCCAAGGATCACTATAGGCATTTCCACATCCCCCACTGGAATCTTCTGGTCTGGAAAGAAAGTCCTGGCATGCAGATTTGTATTCAGACCACTGTTCCAAAAGATGCATGCATCATGCACCTTCCCTGACCGCCCTGCACTGATGTCAGTGAAACGGCCTCAGTGCTCCACCAGCACTTGCAAGACCATAGAGAAGTAGCCCTTTTGGTTGATGTACTCCATCACAAGATGGTAGGGAGAGAAAACTGGAATATGCATTCCATCTATTGCCCTGCCACAATTCAGGAATCCATTGCCTCAAAGCTATCAATTATTTACAGCACATTACCAAGAGTCACAGTCCTTCATAGCAGGAGGTGATTAATGGCTCTGCACTCTTGCTTCACAGCAACTCCCAGAGTGGACTTTCCAACTCCAAACTGCCTCATCCCTGAACGGTAGTCTGGAGTTGCCAGCTTCGACACAGCAATTACCACTCACTTTTCCACAGTGAAGGCAGTTCTCATTCTGGTGTCCTGGTGCCACAGTGCAGGGGTGAACTCTGCACACAGTTCCAGGAAAGTGGATTTGTGCATCTGAAAGTTCTGCAGCCACTGCTTGTCATCCCATAGATACATCGCAATGTAATCCCACCACACAGTGCTTGTTTCCTGAGCCCAGTACTGACAGTCCAATGTGGTAAGCTGTTGTGTGAATGCCAGCAGCAATCCTGAATTATTTGTTTCCAGGGCAGACAGCAGGGAAGGCATCCCTGATTCACACTGTCTCACAGCTCATGAAATACTGCAGGATCAGCCATGTTGTGTTCATAATGCTTACCAATACAATGGTCAGCAGCATGGTCCATGCTGTCAGCAGAGATGGCAGGCGCACAGTTTACAAGGGCTGTTGAAAAGCAGCATGAAACTAAGCAGGAAGCCCATGGAATGATGGGACAGAAAGAACTGCATCACAGGCTGGTGAGCACGTCCCAGTGATGCACCGCAATCCATTCCCAGAGTGCCAAGTGGCAGAGGGTGGCGAGTTGCACAGTGGGATATCTACCCCTGATGCAATGCTCTCTCTGTAGATGCAAGAGCAACGACTGTGAACATGCTCACCCAAGAACAGGAGCGGCGTATGAGTGTGCTCAACCAATGTTACTAAAGCAACTTATGATCACTGACATCATTTAAGGCAACTTAATTCTGTTGTGTAGACATGGCCTAAAAATCACGGTAATAAAATAGACACTGGATTTATGGTGCAATACAACAATCTGTAACCAACTCATCACCCACCCCCCTTTTTGTCCTATGACTAGGGGTGTTAATGGGCCACTTCCCTTGAATGGTTCCTTAGAATATGTGCTAACTACTTACGGTAAACTCTCTGTCTGATCTTGTATTTAACTGTGACACCCTGAATACCTTTCCCAGACCTGAGGAAAGGGCTGTGTGTAGCTCCAAAGCCTGTCTCTTTCACCAACAGAAGTTGGTCCAATAAAATATATTACCTTACCCACCTTGTCTCTGTCTCCAAACTAACAGGAATATCATTCATGTACGTTTTCGCCTTTATCTAACACTTTTCTGTTCAAAGGATCCTACAGAGAGGAGATTCCTCTTTACCCAGCACTGAAATGCAGCCACTTGTGTGTGTTTAGGCAAGGACAAGAATAATAATCTGGTATCCAGTTAAAACTGCAAGAGGATTTTCAAAGAACAGACTATAATTGTCTGAAGTGAGCACTGGAGCAAGTCAGAGGGCAAAGTGCCCCCTACTCAGTCATCCACCTACTCTCTGCATCACAGTATCCTTAGCACCAAGCAGAGCCATGGGGCCACATTAACTCTGGAGAGAGTATCCCCAACTGAGTCCCTCATATCAAAGCCATAGCACTGACTTTTCCCCTCTGAGAAAAATCAGCAGGAGGAAATGTGATCTCTGCACTGCGCAGATTCTGTCTGCCAGACAATTTAAAAGCAACCAGTTACTTTTTTTTCCCCACTCTTGGAAAAAGACACCCCTTTCCTTCCAATATTTTCCAGATTGTTACTTTACAATAAACTGCTTCTCAATATGCATCATAAACTATCATGCAAGCCTGGTTCAAGCAAAAATCTGTCCACAATTTAGAGTCACCATTCACTCCCAAAACATTAGATCCCTGAAACAGCAACACGAGAGAAGCGCTAACAAAAAAAAGTGTCATATCTCCCAAATCATTCCTAGAAGGTGAGGAATATCCTTGGTACCAAGATTCAGAATACAAATACTAGTGTTTGTATTTAAATTTAAAAAAGGAAGTAGGGTTCTCAGAATAAGAACCTAAACAGAACAGAATGGAATGGAATGGAACAGCCTAACCCACTGAAAAGCAGCACTAGATGTTCTCTGAAGATTTCTTGTCAAATGTGACTGTCTGGACTGCAAGTGAGGACTAGGCTGCAGTGGCAGAGCTGTGTGTGTGTGTGGGCAGGACTAGGCGCATCAGCAATCTGTAGGAGGCAGTGGAGGAGATGCTGCAGAACTGGACTGAGTGGCATTAGCAGAGCCAGAATAGCAGGAGGAGCGGAGTGTCCATCTTATCATGATGTCCCCATGAATTGCATAGTTTGGAGGCTGTTGCTACCTTCCAGCAGATCAGGTTTGTTTTCATGCTTGTGCGGTGCAATCTCCTTCTCTGTTTCTGACATGCTGATTGTCAGACATGGCTCTCAGATCTATTCTGATAAATTTAATTTTGTAAAAAGTGTCTGAATAGAAATTCCTACTTTGTCAACTTTGCTGGGACTAACAGAAAGCAACTGGGCCTTGCTGGTACCCCAGTCAGGCAAGGACATTTCAGATAAAACTCTACATTCTCTGGGACATGAGAGCCTGTCCCAGCAGCTCTTGGTGACAGAACACTGAGCTTTGTGAAACAGGAATTTGATTTTGACGGTGGCTGTCGTTAAGCTGTCTTGGAGAAAATATAAGTCATGAATGAGAATATTTTATATGAAGGTCACAGAAGCAGCACATAAAGCAAAAAAAAAAAGGGGGGGGGGAAACGGAGGGTTTTATTTTCCAGCCTTTGCTCTTTAAAAAGGCTGTTGGTCCAGCTGCATTGACCATAGGTGGTGGAACTAGAATTGCAGTGGTGCTCCTGCACCCTCTGGCTCAAAGTGGTTTCCATTATTAAAGGTTTTACAGTTTGGTTCAATGGCTTTCAGCACCTGCACTATAAAAATTGTTCCAGCACCCCTGGCATTGACTCCAGGCCTCACAGAATGCCCAGGTGAAAGAGAACACAAGAAAAATGTTCGTCCATTGAGTTGCATAGATACTATCCACAACCAGAGGAAGGACTGAGATGAAGAGATCCTGTGAAGTCACTGCAATGCCTAAATAAGCCTGAAGGGCAGTAAATGCCAGTCTGCTTTAAACATTAGCTCCTGGAGCTGGGCCTTTCAATGTTTAAAACAAAGTATTTTGGGTTACAATTAGCATGAAAAGTGCTATCCAGGGTGGCCAGTATTGTACTTACTATAAAGGCTATATTTACTCAGAAGCTATTGAAAGGTATTTGGCAAATGCTCATAGTTTTCCAGTTGCTCCTACACACACACACCTGCAGCAGCAAGTCTATGCACAAACAGACCTAAGTGGCTTGAGTGGTTGGTCTAGGATACAGACAGGCTAATTCCCGGAAGCTAGAGGTGGAAAAGGCCTGCACAGAATCATCTAGGCCAATGGCCTCCCACCAGCCAGTGCAGTGATTTCTTCTAGTGTATATTTACCCTTTGTATGAAGTCTCAGTAGGCTGAGGTTGGGGTGCAGTAAGCAGGAATGTTCTTGTTTCTGGCCAGAATCCTAGTACCTGTATGAGTCCCACTTCCTGTACTAAACACTGCAAATGTTTAGCCTTTCCAGCCTACCTGGCCTCTTTAGGCCCAGATTTATGCTTTGGCTCCAGGCAGCTGTGTCCTGCAGAAGCTTCTGGAGATTCTCCTCATCCATCTGCAGCAAAATATTCTCTGGTTTGATGTCTGCATGGATAATCCGACAGTTTGTGTGCAGGAATTGCAGCCCTGCCAGTACCTAAGTGAACGAGAGACAGTGATTAACAATCCAGAATGCAGAGACCATTCCTAGGAGCAGCTCTAGATGATGTGACAAGAGAAAGAGTCCAACCCAGCAGACTTTGTGTTTCACACAGATTCTGATGTTTATGAAGAATGACAAACACACACAGCATGAAAAATTCTGCAGGAGGCCAGCCCTATGTAAGAAACGCCATTCACCTGCTTAGAGTCAGCATCTGAAAGTAAAATGACAATTGTCCTGAATAAGTGCTCTGTGTAAGCTCGAAAGCTTGTCTTTCTCACCAACAGAAGTTGGTCCAATAAAAGATGTTACCCTCACCTACCTTGACTGCCTAGAGGGGCATTATGGGAGCAAGTGCTGTGATAAAACTAATGGCTTCATCATAGGCCCTAGAAAGAATGTGGTGACGTCTGAGCTACTTGGATTTAGCATAGTAAGAAATGGAGAACTCACACATTACAGTAGTACAAAGAAAGCAGATGTGGAGGAATCAAGTAGCAAGGTGCCATGGAAAGTATTAAAATCCATGCATAAAGAAGTGGCTGGGGACACTACAATTAAGGTGCAAAAGGATATAGTTTAGCCAGGAAACATGTAAGCAACAAGATGGGGTTTTCCATGAACTGGTTTAGCTTTGTGATCACTGGTTATCATGCTGAACAGCATCATCGCAGTGTTTCCTTGTCTCTCTCCCCTCACTCCCATCTGCTTGTTGCATCAACCTGTTGTCCGTAGTCTTACGCCTAGATTGTAAGATTTTGGAGACAAGGACTTTCTCTTTGTTATATATTTTTACAGTGCCTAACATCAAGGGGCCTTGGCCTCTAGGTGCTACCACATTACAAATAAGTAGAAATAAACCCTGCAATGGTATTGGGGAAAGCCCCAAACAAGAATATATAGAGCTAGTTAAAGTGTTCAGGGAAAAGAGAAGGACAATGCTTCATCACTGCAGGGAAAGGATATACTATAGAGCAGGGAGACGCTGGACAGTAAAGAATTTAGGGACGTAACTGGCAGGGAAGAGAACATACTGTACACATGACGAATGAGTGTGTAACTCCCCAGTACATCCTTCCTTTCTTAATCAATGTTCAAGACGCATTGATACTCACAAGACACTTTTGAAGTTTTAAATCCAAATAGATTCTGGTCAGCCAAATAAAATATCCGTAGCAACAGAATGACTACCGGAAAGGCCCGTTTTACACTCTGTTCAGTCACTGTGACAGGGTGCTCGCTGAGCCCTGGGGGTTAAGCCATCGCACTGCCACCAAAGCCCTAATTAAAAGGGGAGTGAAGCCAGCTGGGAGAGCCTGCAGGGTGGGGGCTAGCAAGGAGCAGCTGTAGGCTCACTCTGTCAAGCCCTACAAAGGCTCAGGAGAGAGTGGTTTCAGGAAGCCCCAGGGGAAGGGGTGAGTTCTCAGCCTGCAGGGACAAAGCCGCAGCTGGAGGCAGGCTGCCCTGAATAGGCAGAGGCTGCGTGGTCCTAGCCTGGGCTGTGTCTGTATACAGCTGGTGGTGAAATAAAGAGCACTGATGGGAGCACGGCGCTAACGAATGTGCACGGTTTGTGGGCATGGAGGACCTGGCCAGCAGGGCCTGTCCTAACCTGCTAGTCACGTCTTGCTAGATTTTCTCACACTTGCCAAAGAAACCCTTTTATGGGCTGCCCCCAAGATCAGGAGAAATTTCAGCTTCAAAGATAATTTGTGGGGGGGAAAAGTATCTAAGCCCTTTCAAATGGAGGGAACAGAAGTAAAATGCCACTTCAGCAGGCCCTCACTCTAGTAATAAGAATGATTGTATAGAACAATCACTGTGCTTAATACTTTACAGACAAGTATGTAGACAAAGGTCTTTGCCTCAAGATCCTACAGGCTTCAGCAGACAAAGGATGGAGGATTGGATACAATGAGAAGCAATGTTTGGGTGATGCTGAGCACACAGCTTGTTAGCGCCAAGATGTTCAGATGAACATTCACATGGGGGCAGTAGTTAAGTCAGAGTAAGATGGTCTATTAATTCCCACCTGTAGAGGGTTTCAGAAGCTAGCTGAAAAACAGACTAAAGAAGGAACAATCTACCTCATCTACTCTGGAGGAGGATGGGGAGCTCAGGTGAAAAATGTTCCTCCAACATCTTGACAAGTGGATCAAAGACAGCCACAGAAGCAAAGAGCTGTTGAAAAACCTCAGCATACTGAGATGTATCATGTGATGGTAACTATTAGATTTTTTTTTCCCATTCCCTAGCAGCTCATGGACACTGTGTAGAAAACTTTGTTT
This sequence comes from Mesoclemmys tuberculata, assembly GCA_007922155.1. NCBI lineage: Eukaryota > Metazoa > Chordata > Testudines > Chelidae > Mesoclemmys > Mesoclemmys tuberculata. The sequence goes on along the minus strand of ML677027.1, from coordinate 15,604,210 downwards.
CTGGAACTTTTGTTTAAAGTGAAAGGCCAAGACTATGCGGAGGATGGAGAAAGATCATGGCTCTGGGCAGAGCATGGGGGATCATTATCTTGAAGAAACCTCAACATGTATGGATACCCAATTAGCTGTGGCACTTGCTGCAGCCCAGGCCTCAAGGCCTCTGGTTGTGTTGTATGGACCGTTTGGAAGGAAAGAGAGAGCTCGGAAGCAAATCGCTAGCAATTTGTAATACCACAGAGCTATATAGACAAGCCTCACAGCCAAACTGGATCCAATTCAACACTGTTTAAGTGGCCTCCCTGTGTCTTGCTTTCAGTGCTGGCTATGACTGCATGCTGAAGCTGGCTTGTCAACAGCAGATTTATAATTGCAGAGAGAGGAAAAAAGAATTTTCCATGATGCTGTCAAAGCTACAGCAGCCAGATAGAAGGTCGTATTATGTCAACAGACTGAATGGATGACAAGCAGGTTTGTTCCATATGTCTCTGTGGGCAGCAGATTAATTTTCAAGAGTAGCTCAGTGAAGTAACACTCCATAATATGGACTATTCTGAGCTGAACCAACTTTCTAAATATATCATCTTGCAATCTGTAAATTCTACAGTATCTGTAGTGAATTGCCTAGGTACAGCAAAATCTGAAGCAGCAGCTCTTTTAAAATTCTAGTAAAATTAGGAGTTTGGCTAGGCAACCCCAAGGTCATGCAAGGGCACTGATGACATTTTCCCAGTATGCATTTTACTGTGAGGTACTGCCACACAATTCAGTTTAAAACATATATTTGTATTTCCTGTTAGCTATCAGCTTTTTAGTTATTTCATCTTTTTAACTAATTTGACTTGTAATTGCTTAAAAATAGTTTGGATTTTTTTTTTGGCTTCTCATAGCAAAAAATCCTGAAGTGCTTGACATATAAATCTGGACAAGCTTACTATTCTCCTACTGAAATACAGGCACCTCTGGAGCTAGACAAGGAAGTTGTTTTATACTGCACAGTAACAGTACACATCAGTTTAAAACAAAGTAAAGAAGTGCCTCAGTAGTGACTCAGGGTCTGTTTCTGCCAATCCGATCTTGCTTAGTTGAGATCTGGCTGTCTGACATGGCTTTATTGATTCTGAAGAGTAGCAAATGGTCCAGATATCCCAAGAGATGAGACCCCTGCACAGCTTTTGCTCTATTTGTTCTTGTGCTTATGTCATATTTTTACTTTTTGCTCTTTTCTTCTTTCATGAAGAGATGATTGTCCAGTATTTCCTTGTAATATGTATGACCCCTTTATTTAAATCACACTGGAATACACTGCAGATGAAGCCAACCTGGACATAGTTAACTGCTCCAGTCCTCTTCATTAGAAGATTAAAAATACACTAGTTTAAAAGGTGTAAGTGAGAGGGCACGTGTGTAACTGGGTAGGGAAACAATCTCCCTCTCACAGCAGCTGTATTTAAATTTGGGACAAAACCACATTTGGATCTGATGCGTTTATAAGATAACCCTGAGTGTTCTGAGAAGCTCCTCCACTGCACACCCACTCTGCCCAGCCATTCGTCTACTTCCCAGGCCATCCCCTCCCATGTCCTCATCCTTTCAGTGCTCAAAACTCTTACCTGCTGCAAGGCTTTTTTCACAAAGGGTAAGGGGAGACCCTGAGCTCCATGGCTCCTCATCAGACATCGCAGAGAAGGGCCCAGCAACTCAAATACCAAGCACACATGTAGGACACAGTCAGGGATTCACTCATAGAAAGAATGCTAACCCCCATTCACTTTGATTTTAATTAGACAAGCCACAACCAAACCCTCACTCCCAGCCACCACCCAACACACCACCCAGGCTGGCCCCTTGGATCCCACTCTCAGCTGCCATCCTACACCACCTCCCCAGGCCAGGCCCTGGCTCCAGCCCCCACTCGCCATCCTACATCTTCCCAGTAGCCCCCACATGCACTGACCCAGGCCGGCCCCTGACTCCCGCTCCCCAGCCACAATCCTACGCCTTCCCATCTTAGCTGAAGGATATGGAAGCCATTTGCTCCAATCATTTTAAAGTCGTCTAAACAATGGATAACATTCTCCCCTGCCTGGTCCTTCTTCTTCATGCTGCTCACCTGAGTGGTAAAAAAAAAAACACCTCATTTAATGGAATACATGCATTGGGTCTGTCTCTGAATTTTAGCTTGCCATCAACCACCATAGTATCTGAGCATCTTCCATGTAAAAATTGATAGTAAGGTCCCTAGTGAATTTTATGGAGCCTCTGATCTGTCTCCCCAATTTTTGGGCTAATAGCTCTGCTTAAGGTGTTTTGTTTTTGGATGGTTGCTTAATTTGGATGCTTTCATATACATTTTATTGGTGAAACCCAACGAAAGAATTGAACAAACCCAACTTCAACTACATTAGCAGAATCCGATCCCCTAGGGTGAATTCTCTCACAATTATCAAGCCATATCCCAAGTGAAGAGTGAACACAATTCCCCACAAGTAGTCTAGCTGGGTCTGATCAGCTCAGATATTTCCTGACAATCCCTCTCTGGCAGTACTCACCATCACTAACCCCATCACATCTGACACCCTTCCAAGGGTATTTCCCACATATATTGAAAGTTTGTTTTTCCATATGACCACGGCTTATCATGCTCATCAGAACTGTTTCATTGTTTCCTTGAGCACCTTCTGTCCATCTGTATCCACCTGTTCTCTCATCTTATGTTTATATTATAAGATCTTTGAGGCAAGAGCCATCTCTTTGCTGTTTGTTTGTACAGCACCTAGCACAATGAGGATGAGGCATCTAGATCTACTGCAGTGCAGGTTAACAAATAATAATAATATCACTTCAAGAACGTAAAGATCAGAATTTTTTGGCCCATCATCTGGTATAACAAATTGTTAGACCAGTGAAAAATATGTCCGCATGCTGGCATGTTTCCTTTTTGAAACTCACAGCTCCCCTAAGTAATGTCTTGTAACAGCACTAGTCTGTCTAGTACTGCAGAATTATGGACTGCTATGCCATTATTAGAAAAGCTTTCACTCAAAACTATTTCTAAAGTAAGACTAAGACCAGGTCTACACACAAAGTTATACTGATATACCTAAAGGGGTGATTTTATACCAATTTAATCAAGTTGGTTCAACTTTGTGGGTGGGCTCATATCACTGTAAACTTGTCCTATAACAGTTTAATCTGGAATTTACAGGCCCAAACTAAACCAATACAATGTTTTAAATCAATATAATACAGTCTAGACACACAGTTGCAGTGATTTAACTAAACCAATTCAAATTAACTGGTGCAACTTGTGTGTGTAGACAAGCCCTAAGAAAGGACACCACTAGTACTACAGCCCTGAAAGATCAGGTCATCTTCAAGTGAAGATTTAGTGAACTCACTAATAGGTGCAAATAATTGATGTGATAGTGTGGAGGAAAATTAAAATGGAGTGTCTCTGCCCTAGATGGGGGAAAAGATGGATTCTCTTTCCTTACTGATTTCTAGTCTGTGAGTATAGCAGTCAAAGTCTAAGATAGAAAGTGCTTTGCTAGCAGATGTTTAGACTTAAAATCTATTGCCATAACAAAATAGTTATGAGAGCTGGGTGCCAGTAGGCACGGAATGTGAAGGAAGACCTTGTAGTTCAGATAGAGGGGGGTGAAAAGTATTGGGCCAAGTGTTTTTAGATAAAGAGCCCTTTGCCTTACTTTTTGTCTTAGCCTTTGTCTTTGCCATGGAAACTGTGACGTATAAGACCTGTTTGTGTAAGGTTATATAAGCTTTAAGAAATGTATGCTTAGGGTCGCCCCTGACCATTGGGCGACCTCCTTACGTAAGGATAATAAACTTTGACTTTGCTAACCTGTTGTCTGGCTAATTTGGACCATCCGCTGGGCAACGGACATGTAAGTTAGGACCCCTGAGTTTGGGTTCCTTGACAATAGGCATGAGCACACAAAGAAAATCTGGCTATGTGTTTAGTGTCTTGTTATACTTTTTGCTGCATTATACAGTTTTAGCAAAAGTCATAGTTTATTTGTATTGCAATAGTGCCTAGAAGTCCATTGCGTTAGGTACTGTACATACAAACAGAATAAAAACCCTGAGCTTTTCATTTAAAGACAATGACCCAGATCCTCCATTTAGGTGCCTAAAGACCTTTGTGAATTTGGACCAACATTTCCACCTTTTTCTGTTGCAAAGGTGGAGTTCCCCCACCCCAAGGTGCTCCCTCTGTTTTATTGGATGTCGAGAACATCTTGAAGAAATGACGGGAACAACTCATCCTGAGCATACTGAAAGTAAAGACTAAGAGATGGAGGAGGAAGCAGCAGGAAGGAAGCAACCCCCAAGCAATTCAGGATAGTGAGGGTTAAAGTGCAGTGAGACCTGGTCACTGTTTCCTGCAGCAGAAAAGAAGGGGGGCTCCTAGCATAAAATATGCTTACTTACTGGTATTGTAACTGTTTCTTTTGGGACATGGGTACAGACACATTTTCCACTCAGGTGACTCACAAGCAGTACTCGTAGGAACTGGGGTTCAGAGGCTATCTAAACAGTGCCTGCAGGACTGCCTTCCCAAAGTTTGCATCAGATCTAGACACAGGAAGGATGTGGACGGTCTGGAGAGAGTCCAGCAAAGGGCAACAAAAATGACAGGGGGGCAGGAGAGACTGAGGGCACTAGGCTTGTTTAGTTTATAAAAGAGAAGAATGAGGGGGGATTGGATAGCGGCCTTCAACTACCTGAAAGGGGGTTCCAGGGAGGATGGAGCTAGGCTGTTCTCAGTGGTGGCAGATGACAGAACAAGGAACAACGGTATCAAATTGCAGTGGGGGAGGTTAAGAAAACTCTTTTTCACAAGGAGGGTGTGAAACACTGGAATGGTTTACCTAGGGAGGTGGTGGAATCTCCATCCTTAGAGGGTTTTAAGGCCCGGCTTGACAAAGCCCTGGCTGGGATGATTTAGTTGGGGTTGGTCCTGCTTTGAGCGGGGGGTTGGACTAGACACCTCCTGAGGTCCCTTCCAACCCTAATATTCTATGATTCTATAAAAAGATGCGATGCTCAAAAAGGCTTAGTTCTGTCTAGATAGAATGCCCAGCATCGCTTCACATCCAACATATACAGACACCATTCATTTGCGTTGTAGTCCAAGTTAGGAAAGAACTCTGGGAAACAAATCTTTTGGTTTAAGGTGAAATGGAGAAACCACTTTTGACAAAAAATTTGGGTGCAGCCACAGGACCACTTTGTCCTTAAAAACTGTGTATGGAGGCTCTGCCATTAAGGCCTACAGCTAGCATATTCTCCTTGTCAATGTCATAGCCATAACAGAAGACTGAAGGTACGATACTCTAAAATATCCTGAATACAGACCAGCTTGGGCTGGCTTCCCCAAGCAAGCAGCCAAATTAAAAACATTTCTACTTTGTCACCCTAGTTAAACAATCTGTTGCTTCCTGCTGTTAAGCAACAGCAATTCAACTGCTTCCAAACATCTCTCCCCCTCATAAAGCCATGCAGCATCCACGATGTGAGATGAAAAAGGCTGACTGCTGGATGCAAAATTCAAACTTAGTGCTGAGTCAGTAGATCGGGATGAAGAGGTAGAAATATGGGAGGCCAAACCGATAGACTAAGTAGGTTGCAGGATCAACATTACCTCAGCCCAGCTGTAGCTAAGAGAATAAGTTTGGTATGATCTATCTTCAGCATGAGAATGACCTGTGAGATCACTGTGATCGGACAGAAGGCATACATCAAAACAGACCCCCTTCAGGTGAATGATGTCACATGGGGCACCTGTACTGAGATCCACTTGAGAGCAAAATTGATTACATTCTTTGTTGTCTCATTGCAAACAGATTGATAGTTGGAGTGTCCCATTCTGCAAAGATGGATCTCAGCACACTGTACTTCAGAGACTGCCTGTGATTGTGGGAGAAATTGTTGCTGAGGTGATTGACCAAGTGATTCTGGACTCCAGGTAAGTGAGCTGCTGTGGGAATGATGCCACAGCTGGTTGGAGGAGGCTTCTCCCTGTTTCTTCACATAATATTGCAGTGATAGTGATAGGGAGTATATGAACAAGTGTGCCCCACATGTGACCCCAAAATGCTCGACAGGCATTTTAAGTGGCCCAGAGATCCAGGATCTTGATGTGGAGGGAAACTTCCTGTTTCGACCACAAGCCAAGAATTTTTAACACCCAGGATGTATTTCCCAACCTACTGAGGTGGCATCGGTGACTACAGTGCTGGCTGGTAGAGGAAATACAACGTGTATAGCCCGCCAGATGTTGTTCTGAACTGTCCACCACCATAAGGAGCCTACGATCTTCAGAGAAACTCTGAGAAGCCTATCCAACAAGTTACAAGTTAGGTGATAGCCCAATTTCCTGAAGAGGGCAAAGGTGCAGTCTTGCATACTGGACGACATAAGTACATGTAGCCATATGACCTAGTAACATCAGGGCCACATATGGACTATAGCTGAGGGTTGAGATTGTAGTGCCAAATGTAGATGCTGAATTGCTTGAAATAATTCATTCAGCAGAAATGCTCTCAGATTTGTGGAATCTAATAGGGTCCCAGTGAACTTTATTTTTTTAGTTCGTGTTAACACTGACTTCTCTTTGTTCCATTTGAGACCAGGATGACCAAAGATACGTAAGAATGGGCATACTGGGTCAGACAAATGATCCATTTAGCCCAGTATCCTGTCTTCACACAGTGGCCAATGCCAGATGCTTCAGAAGGAATGAACAGAACATGGCAATTTTGAGTGATCCATCCCGTTATACAGTCCCCACTTCTGGCAGTCAGAGGTTTAGGAACATGCAGAATATGGGGTTGCATCCCTGACCAATGGCCCACTAATGGCCACTGATGGACCTATCCTCCATGAAAAAACAGTTACCTACCTTTTTGTAACTATTGTTCTTTGAGATGTGTTGCTCATGTCCATTCCAAGTTGCAAACGCATCCAGCCTTTCTCCTTAAGGTTTGTGCATGCTACATACCCAATTGTCAGAAGACTTTTCTCCTAGCAGTACCGGCCAGGTTGATGCAGGCATCCCCAGAGTTGCACCTTCATGGCACTGTACACAGGCCATTGCCGACCCATCACCTCTTCAGTTCCTTCTTGCTGGTGGGCTCCGACAGAGGGGTAAATGGATGGGTCTTGGAAAAGACATGAGCAACACGTCAAAGAACAACAGTTAAGAAAAGGTAGGCAACCATTTTTTCTTCAAATGCTTGCTCATGTCAATTCCACATAGGTGACTCCCAAGCTGACCTTAGGAGGAGGGATCAGAGCTCATAGAATTGCTGATCGAAGCAATGCTCTGCCAAATGTTGCATCGTCCCTGGCCTGTTGGGTAATGGCATAATGCAAGATGAATGTGTAGATTGATGACCATGTTGCAGCCCTGCATATCTCCTGCATAGGGACATGTGCCGGGAATGCTGCTGAGGAGGCCTGCACCCTTGTGGAGTGTGCTGTCAGTGCTGGAGCTGGTACTTTTGCCAGCTCATAGCAACTCCTAATGCAGGACGTGATCCACGATGAAATCCTCTGGGATGACACCAGAAGATGCTTCATCCTGTCCGCTATTGCGGCAAAGAGTTGGTTTGATTTAGGAAATGGTCTTGTTCTTTGAATGCAGGAAGCCAGTGCCCGCCTGACATCCAGGGAATGGAGACCTCATTTCCCTGCTATTGGCAAGTGGCTTAGGGAAGAATGGAGGAAGATGTTCTGGCTCATATGAAACTGGGATACTACCTTAGGGAGGAAGGCTGAATGCGGTTGCAACTGGACCTTGTCCTAACGGAACACCATGTATGGAGGTTTGGATGTCAGAGCCTTGAGCTCAGACATCCTCTAACTGAGGTTATCGCGACCAGGAATGCTATCTTCCATGAGAGGTAGAGGAGCGAGCATATCCCTAAGGGCTCAAAGGGAGGCCCCATTAGCCTGGAGAACATCAGTTAGGATTCCATGCCAGTCTGGACGGTGAACTTGGGGGTATTGCCTGTCCAGGCCCTTGAGAAGACAGGTCACATCAAATTAGCAAAGGATTACACCCCAAGATGAAATGCAGAGATTGCCACTAAGTGCACCTTTATAGATGACACTGCCAGACCAAGCTGCTCCAAGTGCAGCAGATAGTCCACAATGAAAGAGAATGTTGCATCAGGGGGGGGGGGTGCCCTACTGCATTGCCCAAATGGAAAATCTCTTCCACTTGGCCACATACGTAGCCCTGTTAGATAGCAGTGGACAACAAAGATTTTGCTTCCTGAATACTTTTGGGTGTATCTTATGGATTTTGGGCTGCTGATCATGAAAATCACCATGAAATTTTCCTATCATGTACTGTTTTTTTGAAATCGCCTATATTTGTCATTTCAATTCATAATTTAAGTCTATTAAAATGTTGCCCACAACGTAAGCTGAGAAGTTTTCTATCTTGTGTCCAAGCATGCCTGGGCATGCAGTGACACTGTACATAGTGCAGGTCACACAACATGCAGTGAGAATGCTAAGGCTTAGGCAGGGAGGATGCTGGCAGGACAGGTTTTAGAAAGGCTATAAAAGCATTTCGCACACACCCTTCTACGCATTGCATTTATATCTGTTTGCATTCATGTTGATGCGCATGCTCTATTCGCATAGCATGTTGTGTGTACTCACAATAATAAAGCAATTGTATTTTCAGGAGGATTCGTGATAGCAACATGTCTCGCCAATGTCGCAACAGCCGCAATTATGGCTACTACAGAGCACCAAACTTCATGCAGCTGGTTGACAACATGCTTCAAGCATACAAAACCATGAAGTGCAACATGTCACTAAAGATTCATTTTCTGCATTTGCATTTTGACTTCCTCCCTGAAAATCTTGGTGCAGTCGTGACGAGCATGGTGAAAGGTTTCACAAGGACATTGCGATCATGAAAAAAGGGTATCAGGGCAACTGGAATCCATCAATGCTGGCCGATTATTGTTGGACACTTAAACGAGAAGCCTCAGACATCGAGTACAAACGAAAATCATCAACAAAACATTTTTAGCTCAGTTGAACTATTGCAAAGTGCCAGCACTGTTATGCGATTAAACGCATTACGTTCAATAAAAGTCAATTTCTTGTTTCTCCAAATTCCTACGTGACACAAGTAGTCTGATATTATATTTGTGTTCAGCTTCAAGCGGTCTAGCATAATCTAAAAAATTTCTGAGGAAGCAACACTTTCAAAAAATTTTGTTGTCCAGTGTAGTTTGCTGCTACTGAGGAGGACCTCTCTGACAGGACCTGTGTATGCTGATTCCATGGATTTTAACCATGAAGCTTCTATGCTGTAAGGTGGAGAGACTCAAGGTTGGGATGTTAGAGGCGGCCATAGTCCTGTGTGATTAGGTCCGGCACCAAAGGCAGGGTGATTGGAGTGACTACTGACAGTTCCAGTTGCATCATATACCAGTGCTGTCAGGGTTATTGCTATGACAGATGCTCTGTCCCTCCTGATCTTGAACAGGAGCTTGTGAACAAGTGGGAAAGGTGGGAACCATGTAAAGCAGGTGGCTCTTCCAAGGAAGGAGGAACAGGTCCACGATAGAGCCTGGGCTGTGGCTCAGGAATGAACAAAACTGTTGACACTTTCTGTTGAGTCTTGTAGCGAACAGAGGTACTTGGGGAACGCCCCATGCTGGAAGATGCTGTTCTCGATGTCTGGCCGAATAGACCACTCGTGGCAACAGAAGGATTTGCTGAGATTGTCTGCCAGTTTGTTCTGAGTCCAAGGAGATAAGATGCCTCTAGGTGTACGGAGTGAGCTATGCAGAAATCCCAAAGCTTGTGGGCCTCTTGACACAGGGGAGAGGAGCATGCTCTACCCTGTCTGTTTATATAAAACGTTGTTGTATTGTCCATTGTGTGCGATACACATCTGCCATGCAGACAGGACTAGACAGTTTGGCATGCTAGGTGACCTGCTCTCAGCTCCCTGACATTGATGCAGAGCAATAGCTCTGCTCGAGACCAGAGGCCTTGAGTCCTGAGAATCCCTAAATGCGCTCCCCCCTCCAATGCTGACGCATCTGTGACTAGACACAATGGCTGGGGTCTGGAGAAGGGCACACCCACACATACTGACTGAGGGTTGAGTAACCACAAAAGGGACTCGACGACCCAAGGAGGAAGTGAAACTACCTTGTCTAGTTTGTCTCTGTTTGGCTGGTATGCTGATGCCAGCCAAGCCTGGAGAGGTCTGAGCTGCAGCTTTGTCTGCTGGACCACATACGTGCAGGAGGCCATATGATCTAGGAGCTTCAAGCAGCTCTGTGCTATTGTGGTGGGAAAGTGTCTGAAGTCCTCTATGAGGGAGCAAATAGTTTTAATGAGGGGCAGTGTCACCCTTGAGGGGTCATCTGGTGCTAAAATGTCCATAATAGGGTCCACGGACTATCACTTCTTCTGCTTGGAGTCCTAGGGTCTGGGCCACTCTTTGCAATAGATCCTGGTGACCCCTGTTGTCCACTGGGGGTGGCAAGTCAAAATTCCTGCCATCGCCTCATCAGGGAGGACGCCCGGGGTGGTACCAGGCCTTCTTGACCCTCCAGGTCACAGGTTTCATCCTGCACCAGGTTGACATGCTCAGTGCTAGGACTGGCCCTGATGCCAGACCACGCACTGTACTCCATGCCAGCCTCGGTGCTGATCTCTGTCTGCCTTGGGGCCAAGCAGTGCCAAGCATTCCTCGTGAGACCGGGCGCCTGTGTATCAGAGACGACCGAGTGGAAACGGCTAGATTAAGACACCATGTCCTGATGGTATGCCCAAAGGGTCCAAAAAGGCCATTGTGCATGCATCTGCCACTGGGCTGGCCAAGGTCCCATGAAGGGGGGCTGCCCTTTCTCCTCTCCAGCGGCGTTGCTCTGACCAATCCCTGACTTTGCGTGGAAGCATACGACTCCACTTCTGAGAAAAAACGTGAGGTAACTCACCCCCCAGAACACTCAATACAGCTGCAGGCTGTGAAAAGGAACCGAGGGGGATCTGGGCGGTGCTGTACTTAAATAGGCAGGGGACGAGCTAGAGTCATAGGGCGTGAGGTACTGCTAGGCAAAGTTCTCCAGCTTCAGTGCACTGAGCACATGCACACCTGCATGGAACACCAGTCTGCAGCCACTCAAAGAAGAACACAACGGTCATTACACAGACCAGAAAATAGAGTCCGTGGGGTGGGAGGCTGTGTTGAAAGCAAATGTTGGACCGAGGCTCTTTTCTACATAGAATTTGATGTGTTTTCCCTGCTGCCAGCCTGGCTCATCAGGCTGAGACTTGTTGGGGGAGGTGGACTGGTACTGCAGAGCTCTGAACACAGCAGCAATCCCCACTGTGCAGGAACTGAATGAGTCAACATGATCTCTGCAGTGCAGCAAGGGGAGGTACATACACACTGGAGGAGAGAGACTTCATCCTGGGCAGCCTCAGCAAAGCTCTCCCCACCCTTGGCCACCTTCACAGCTACGTGCCTCTTCTTTCTGTGAAAGGAATCACACCGAAAGACCAGTGCACAAAAGTGCTCTCCAGCCCAGTTTACCACCACACAGCCTGGAAGAGTCTCCTTGTCTTTCCTTTCCCTTTAGTGATCCTCTCTGATGCCTGTGCTCTGCACTGAGAGAGGCTGGCCTACACCTCTTCTCTGCCTCTATCCCCCACCACCCTAATACCTCCACACAGAGCAAGGTGGAGACCTGCACTGATGTCTCCCTGACAACTACTACTTTAATCCTAGAGCTCCATTGTCCTCTGGGAGCAGGAGAGGTCTGGCCAGGCCAAGGTAGAGCATATTATGAAACAGGGAAGGAAATATAAAGACAGACTGTCCCTTTAATGGCCAAACAAATCAAACAGGGCTCCCTGCAGGCACAGCTCAGCACCACCAAGTACAAAGCTTTTCACTCACCACTGCCACCTCAGTTTATGTCTACATGAGGCTGTTCATTTGGTGTCCAAGCACCAGTTCCCTTCCTAGAGATCCTTCCCTTGTGATTCTTGCTGTCAGACTCATCCCTACTCCCTTCAATGCAGCTGTCTTGTAGCTAGCTGCTTGGGAAATAATTCCTCACAGCTGGCCTAACTTCACTGATCCCCTCCCACCACCACCCAAACACACACATCCCTGCAGGCTATTCCTCTGCTCAGAGAGAGGATCAATGCTCCCCTCCATCCCCTGGATGGACACTGCACACCCCTTTATAGCCCCATTCTGAAGAGCTGCTCTCCCTTTAGAATAGTCTATATTGTGCTACTCACTCCATGTCCTGGCACAACCAGACTGTAGAGAAGTAGCCACAGCCCAGCTTTTGCACCACCCGGTATCTTCCATTGAACATGTCTCCCATCTGCACAGGGTGGTAGCCTCCTACAGAGATGGATCACCAACAGACTGATTAGTGGGGCAGGTCTTCAAACACCACCAGACAGGAGGGACTGATCCTCTACCACAACTCAGTCTGGAAATCTCCCAGGCCGAATGGCCAGGAGTTTGACTAGCAAACTGTTAACACTGCCTGGGACTCACCCACACTGTACTCTGCAGGGTCCTCCTGCCATTCCCACCCCTCCATGCCAGGGGCTTGTTGCAGACTCGGGAGAAGCAGGTGTGGGAACAGGGATCTGACACTTGGAACAGGCACAGCGTGATCTTCAGCATTTTACTCCTGTAAACAGAGTTATGTATGTGCATACCTGCTGGTATTTCAGCCAAGTGCCCCTGCGCTCCCCTGTGCAGCTTATCTATTCTTCCCTCCAGAGCTCAGTTTGACCCTCCCTGGCCTTCTCCCCACTACTCCTCTTGTTCCCTCCCCTCTGCTTTCTCAGAATTTGGACCTGCGTTATAAACATTTCTGGCATTTCCTGAGGGATGAGAGATTATTTTAAGATTTCAAAATAGGGACAGTGAGATGATTTACTCTAAGTAGAGCTCTTTGCTGGGTGCAGCTAGAGCAGAGATATGCAGGAGTCTTAGGTTTCCTGCTGCCTTACTAGGATTTCCAGAGGATTAGTGGGGATTGAAGGAAAGGGCCAGGCATTCCCTCTGACAAGTTACAGTGATGGCCAGGCCTCCTGCAGAGAGCGCTCAGTTCCACATCTCCAGCTCAGCAGAGGAGGGAGCAGGTTTCTAATGCACACATAGTTTAACAGAGCTGCAGATTCTCACATTCTATGTTAGCATTAAATAGCCTCTGCACATTGGAACTCTGACACTCGGCAGCCCTCTGGCAGCCTAGCGCAGCACAAAAGCTAAGTGGCTGTAACACAGTATCTTGAAACAATGCTCCAAAGCCCTGTAAAACCTCTATAACTTGGCTGTAATCCACTGGTTTGGGCACACTAGGAGGCAACCATTTTAAAAATAACATCCAACCTAGCAAATCATGCTAAGGGCTTGTCTGTGTAGTGGGCATCTGGCAATTTTCACTAAATTGAATCCTAACCCATGATATTAGTCTGATTAGATTATTAGTATGTTAGAAATATTGTCCTTAAATTCTGAGGAGTCCATTGGTGAAACCCAAGGGCTAGACTACACTTAAAATTTACCAAAGTCAGAATGTCCACATGAGAATTTACTCCGCAATAATTGTTCTAGAACAATTATTCCAGAATAGCTATTCTGGTAAATTTCCAAATGTAGACAAGCCCTAAGAGCATTATCCCAGCAACTATGGAATGGAATTGTGGTTTCTTCAGTCATTTCTGGTTCTTCAGCACAAAGCACTTCCCACAGTCTGCTCATCCTTTGTTAGCACAGAAATCAGAGGAAAAAGTTGCCCTTAAGGCCCAAACCTTACAAGCCAGAGTTGTATTTCTTGTTGAAACTGGGAAAGCACAGGGTATGAGCAGATTCCCTGGCCTGTAGCTACACTGCTGTAAAGGGAGCCTGGGACTACTCTACATCCCCCCTTCCAACCCCATGGCAAGGAAAAACAGGTTAGAATACAGCATGAAAAGGGGCTGTGACTGCCTCTAACCCACCTCACTTCTCAGTTCTGTAACTGAAGTGTAATGTGTTACTTCACATCTCTTTCTGACACAACGTTCCCGATGTCCGCTGTTGCCACCTGTCACTCTCTTGTAAGTAACTTTCCACAACCAGGTTCATACTAACTTAATACTTAAATCACTCGAGTTACCCTCAGTTTTACTATGATGAGTAGAGAACTTGGCATGTCCATCTATTACCATGCCAGTGCAGCAGCACAGATCCCTGACATCTATCTCCTAACTCTCTGCTAGGGCATTAAGGAACAACCACAAGAACGACTTCAGGTCTGGAAACCATGCCTTATAGATTAAGCTTCTCAAATCTCATACCGTTTACATTACTAAAGAAAAGGTTAAGAGGAAGACAATGATCTAGTAACAAGCACCTACACAGGGGAGATATTGCTGATGGTAATCTCTGATCTAGCAAAACAAGGCATAACAAGACCCAGTGGCTGGAAGCTGAAACTACTCAAATTCAGACCAGCACTAAAGATGGAAATTTGTCGTAGTGAGAGTAATTAACCTTCAGAACATGTCACCTAGGGATGTGGTGGCTTCTGTTACTCAGTGTTTAAATCTAGACCAGTAGCTTTTTAAAAAGAGCTACTCTAACGCAAACTGAAGGGTTGGGCTCAATGCAGAAATCACAGGGTGAGGCTTTCCAGCTTGTGTTACACAGGAGGTCAGACTACGAGACGATCACATTGGGTCTTTCTGGCTTAAAAAAAATAAATCTACAACAGGAGCAGCACTGCTGGAGATGCAGTCCTGGACAAGCCAAGCTCCATCTTCCAGTGGCCCAGAGTGGTGCTGGGGGTATGCAGCCCTTCTCCTGGGTTTGCTCTATCTCCCAGTCCCCTGGGAGGGACGTGAGAATACCTGGCATATTCTGTTGGGTAAGATAACCAGCCTATGCTTGTGCAGAGCAAAGCAGCTGAACCCACAAAGAACGGAGACATGCCAGGACAGCTTGGGCAGGGCTTTCCATGTAAGCGTCTCTGCAAGCCCTGGCACATATAGGAAAAGCAGCCCCTTTGGAATGCAAGGCTCTAAATATCATTGGTTCTTTTCAGACTTACCATGTAGTAGCTCATGGAGGTAGAGCTCATGGCTCCACTTGAGATCTGGAGTGTTCGGGAGCTTCTGGAAGTGTAATACCAAGAGCTCCTGCTTTCCTTTTTAGTCTGTTCAGGACGGGAGGGGTGTCCTTGAGCAGAGTGAGTTCCTCTGCACCACTGAAGGTATGTGGTGAGAAAACGGACATGGGATCAAATCACAGCAAGGCCCTGGAAACAGCACTGGCTTCAGAATATTTAGGAGACCTAAGACAGTTTGGGATGGGGTCATTTTACTGTACCCATAACTTTGCACCTGTTTTAACAGGTTCCTGCTTCAAACTCTCTCCTAGCAGCAGGTCTATCCTGCTACAAAGTAAACCCTTTGAAAGATCCATGCTGGCTATTTACAGAACAAAACTTACAGCTTAGCTGAGATGGAAATGCAAAATCTTCCCTGGACACTAAACAGGTCAGTGCCAGGAATCACAACATACACAGCTCAGTGGCAGTTTCTAGTGTCCATTTGCAGTCCATGAAATGTGAATGGAAGGAGGGATGTGGGGTTTGTCTGTGGAATCACTAGCATACACATTCCAGAACCACATTCCCATAAGCACACGCACACAAAAAAAGCTGGCTTTGCAGAGGTCCAGCAGGGGCTCTACATCTTTTCTCTACCACATTCTCTTCCAAGTTTTACAGTACTCTTTTCCCTAGGGTCTCTCCACTTCTGCTGGACCTTCAGCCTTTGATTCAGTACATAAGTCTTAACTTATGCAGCAAGACTCCTTTTTTTTCAGTGGCTGGGCTACAATGAGCACTGTAGTACTAGGCAGCAATATTAATTGATTGCAGAACCATTCAACTTGTGCTGTTCCTTAAATGGAGAAGTAGGGGGCAGGCATTGTCATGAGAGGCAGTGGGGGCATCTTAAGAGGCTAACAGGGAGGCAAGTGCAGTAAGAGATGTACAGAAGGGGAAGGTATCAGACACATGGCATGCCTTTGCTTAGCAGGACAGTGTTCACTGCCTGGAGTTCCAAGGGTCAGCCCCCTGCCTGTTTCCTCCAAGAGACCGTTTCAGCCCCTTCTATCCCACATTGTTGCAGGTTCCCTGTTCTTCAGCCAGCTACAATTGCCCCCTCCTGCAAGCTCATATATAGCAGCGAATAAGCTGAGGATTGGAAAATAGGTTTAGTTTTATACACTATCTTAGCAGAAAGACAAATTGTAGGGCCCTTTATACAGTAGCACAATCACATTATGCAAAGGGCCATGCTCTGAGTCCCATAAGCATCAAATCCTCTGAAGCCCTCCCTGCCTAATCCCCCAGCAGCTAGTATTTGTAAATAAGGGTATTAAAATGATAGCATACACCTTCCTCACCCGTTGTGCACTGCCTCTTTTCAGTCAAGCTAGTCATTCTGTGGGTCCTTCCCTATTCCAGGGACCTCTAGCTGGCTTTTATTCCTAAATTTGTTTTGCTAATGTTGTACAAGCTGACTTGCTGTCCTCAGGGAAGTCATTGGGGAGAGGTTATCACCTCCTGAAATTAGATCTTCCAGCTAAGCCACAACAGGCTGTGATGAAAAGAGAATCAGTTTCCCACCCAGCTGCTGTTCCGACCTCTAGCACTTTTTCCTCCAACACTAAGAATATCTGCCATTGCAGACAGAAGGGGCAGAGAGAACAATCCCAATTGGCTCACTCCAATCCCACTAGAGAAAGCCTCATTCCTGATTTGGAGCTGGGCCTTGCCAGAGAGCCAAACATCTCGGAATGGCTACCCTTTGCAGGCACAGTCAGGCCTGTAGTTGAGATAGCCAGCCCCTCACCATGTGGCTCAAAGGAGGAAGGTCACTGAGGCAGAGGTCCCCCATTTTTTGGCTCAATTTGTTTTTCTTAAACACTCAGGCAGCCTTTGCCTATATTTTAGTCTAAATGAGGAGGCAGTCTCACCCCATGGTTCTCCACACCAACCAACTACACCCCTAACAGCACCCACCTCCTGTCGGCACCAGGGCACTATTTATATTATCAGCTAGTTGCAATAATTTTATAGTATTGACATAAAAGTCAAGCTGAGAGGCTAGTGGGGCTACAGGGTAAGGGCAGGAGCTGTGAGGAGCATGGCTGAGTAGGGAAGGTTGGGTTCAGCTGAGGGGTGAGGGAGGCCAAGGGGTAATTAAGGTCTGATGCTGAGAGAGGACACATGGGGTCAAGATCAAGCAAGCCAAGTCAGCAGTTAGCAAATAAATACTCAAGCAGAAGGGTCTCATCCCACCTGCCCTGACTAGCAGGGAGGGAGTTAAAGCCTAAGCACAGCCCACTTGGGCAGGAGGGAAGGAGTGAAGAGAGTCACTGGGATGTCCCATACTGGGAAGAGGGGCAGGGGATGGCTGCGTGTGAGGGGAGTCGCTGGGATGTCCCATGTCAAAAGGGAGAGGGGATGAGTGCACATGAGAGAGTCACTGGGACAATCCACTCTGACAGAGAAGAGAGGGAAGGGTGTGGATGGCATGGCAAGTGAAGCACCCTGAAGTTTGGAGAGGGTGTGAAGAAGTCAGTTCAGAGAAGACTAGAGTAAGGAGAGTGCAGGAATCAAGGCATGGGAGGATGTAGCTGCCAGACTGAAGGAAAGGTGAGAGATTAGAGTGTGGGGAGCAGAGAGACAGGACTGGACAAGACCTTGGACGTGGGGGCAGCAGGTGGGAGAGGAGTGAAGAGACACTAAGGCGGCAAGACTGGGAGAGGTGAGGAGGGTGGAGCTGTCAACAGAGCAGACAGGAGGGGAGGGTTACATGGAATAACTTTTTTGCAGGGCCAATATGGAGAGTCAGTTTAGGAGTCCTGGGACCACTGAACTTCGTGTATTTCAGCGTGTCCAAATTTTTGATCAAGCCCCTATAAATAACCACCTGACCTTTTAATTCCTTTTAAAAATGACAGTAAGAGTCCATTCCTTCCCCGATTATATTTATAAGGGTCTTTTCAGCAAGGGAGACACTGCCTGAGTTTGTAGGGGAACACTGAAACACAAAGGGAACACCCTGGAAAAAGAGAAATTTTCCTCTAGCTTCTTTCTGTTAGAATAAACTTACTGGGGGAGTATTTGTAACAATAGTAGGTCCAATATATTTTTTAGATAGAAATGTTATTCTTCAAATGAATGATGAAATTATAACAGGTATGTAAAGTCCTTTGGGATGGAAGGTGCTGTAGTCAGATGACCGAACGATAAAAAAATCTTTTACACTTTTAAAGCACCTTTCATCTTAAGACACTTTACAACTATTTATACAGCTTTACAGACACCCATGAGAAGTGGGTGCTGGAAAACACAGCAGCATAAAGCAACAGTACAAATCAGTTTACATTAGAAAGTGAAGAATCCCATATCCAACTGAAACTGCAGGGGAAATCTAGGGAGGCAAAATGTAATATCCCACATGGACACTGGGGCAAACACTTCAGCCCTAGTGAAAAGCTCCACGTAACCTTAAATGATAACACACAGGCAGGACCTTGGTTTTTGTTCTCATAAGGAAGCTGGAACCTCCAGCACCATGTTGGGGCATTGCTTCAGTCCTGACTGAGGGAAAAGTGCCACTTCTTAAAACTTCTCATAGCATCTAGGTGTTCCTGTGGTAATCCTCCACCTGACTATGATCCAAACCCAATTCTGCTCAGGTTGGAAAAATGGACAAGAGCCCAGCTCACAGTGGGATATTACAGGCCGTGTTTAAAGCATCTCATGTGCCATTGTGAATGTCTCACTGAAACATAAATACCTTGTTTTGGTAAGTGACATCAGCGCCAGCTTGCACCAAAAGCTGGATACAGTCTATCTGCCCACTGCCAGGTACATGGGGCTCACTCCCCAGTTATCCTGAAGGTTCACATCAGCACCATGCTGGGGAAAAGGAAGAAAACAACTCCATTTTAAAATAACATGTATGTCTGAATTATCAAAAAGCTGCAATAATCAGGCCAGGTGTCCAGACATACAGGCACTCCCTCCTTGCCCTGCTGTGGTCACTGAGCCCTGAAATTAACGTTGGTGCTGAAGACCAAACAAAGAGGCACACAGCACATACCACAGGCTGAACAGGGGTGACTGAGTGAGAGAAACAGCTCAGAAGAAAAAACATGGTTACTTGCCAGTAACTGTTGTTCTTCGAGATGTGTTGCTCAGATCCATTCCACTTAGGTGTGCGCGCCCTCGTGCACGGCTCTTCGGAGAACTTTTCAAGCAGCCCCTGCAGGGGCCGGTCCCAGCGCCCCCTGGAGTGCCGCCCTCATACGGCGGTACATATAGCGCTGCCGGCCCCGCCCCTCCTCAGTCCCTTCTTTCTGCCGACTCCGACAGCGGGGACGGAGGGTGGGTGTGGAATGGATCTGAGCAACACATCTCAAAGAACAACAGTTACTGGTAAGTAACTATGTTTTCTTACTTCGAGTGGTTGCTCAGATGCATTCCACTTAGGTGAATAACGAGCCTTACCTGGAGGCGGGTAGGAGTCAACGTCGGGCTGTCCTCAGCACGGCCCTGCCCACGCGTGCGTCGTCCCTGGCCTGCTGGACGACCGCATAGTGCGCGGCGAAGGTGTGCACGGAAAACCAGGTAGCAGCCCTGCAGATGTCTTCCAGGGGAACCCTCTCCAGGAAGGCCGCCGATGCGGCCTGGGCCCTCGTCGAGTGAGCCGTCACTGGTCCGGGAAGCTGGACGCCTGCACGCTCATAGCAGAGCCGGATGCAGGCGGTGATCCACTTGGCGATGCACTGCGTGGACACCGGGGAGCCCCTCATCCTCTCTGCCACCGCGACGAAGAGCTGGGTGGTCCTTCGGAACGGCCTCGTCCTGTCCAGGTAGAACGCCAGCGTCCTCCTTACGTCGAGGGTGTGAAGTCTCCTCTCGTCCTCGGACCCGTGTGGTTTAGGAAAAAACATGGGGAGGAAAATATCTTGGTTACAATGGAACCGGGAGACTACCTTAGGCAGGAACGCTGGGTGAGGCCTAAGCTGAACCTTATCCCGGAAGAACACGGTATAAGGGGGCTCCGAGGTCAAGGCCCTTAGCTCAGAGACCCTCCTAGCCGAGGTAATGGCCACGAGAAAGGCCACCTTCCAGGACAGGAGCAGCAAGGGGCAGGTGGCCAAGGGTTCGAAGGGGGCCCCGTCAGTCTGTCAAGGACCAGGTTCAGATCCCAGGGAGGCACCGGGTCACGGACCTGCGGATATAGCCTCTCGACCCCCCTGAGGAACCTCACCAATATGGGGTGAGAGAACAGGGACCGCCCCTCCATCTTCTGGTGGAACGCCGAGATGGCCGCCAGGTGCACCCTGAGGGAGGCTAGCGCTAACCCCTGCAGCCTAAGCTGCAGCAGGTAGTCAAGGACCGTCTGCACGGGGGACGTACCGGGGCTTACGCCCCGCGACTCTGCCCAGCAGGTGAACCTCCTTCACTTAGCCCTGTAGGCGATCCGTGTGGAGGGCCTCCTGCTTCCCAACAGCACGCACTGGACCTGCTCCGAGCAGGTTCTCTCCTCCTCCATCAGCCAGAAAGCCTCCAGGCCGTCAGGTGCAAGGAGTCCAGGTTGGGATGCAGTAGGCGACCGTGGTCCTGGGAGAGCAGGTCCGGTCTCCTCGGGAGCTCGATCGGGGGAGCGACCGACAAGTCCTGGAGCAGGCAAAACCAGTACTGCCTCGGCCACGCTGGGGCGATCAGGATCACATCCGCTCTGTCCCTCTTGATCTTCAAGAGGACCCTGGGCAAGAGCGGGAAGGGGGGGGACGCGTACAGGAGAGTCCCCGTCCATTTGATCAGGAACGCGTCTGAAAGGGAGCCCGGCTCGCGACCCCTGAGCAAGCAAAACCTCGGGCACTTCGTGTTCCAAGCGGACGCGAACAGGTCCAGACGGGGAACACCCCACTCGCGGAAAATACTGTCCGCCACTTCCGGGTGGAGCGACCAGTAGTGTTGGGGTAGAAACGACCTGCTGAGACGGTCTGCCTCGTCATTCCTGACCCCCGGGAGGTGAGAGGTGGTTAAACAAAAATTGTACCTCACCGCCAAGTCCCAGAGTCGAAGTGCCTCCTGGCACAGCACCCCAGGTCTGATGCATCCGTGATCAGAGTGACCGAGGGGGTGGGTGCCCTGAAGGGAATCCCTTCTAACACAGTCCCGGGGTCCAGCCACCAGTCCAGTGACCCCAATACCGTCGGGGGCACCGTTACCACCTTGTTCAGGGCATGCCTGCTGGGCATGTACACCTTGGACAACCAACCCTGGAGGGGCATGAGGCGGGCCAACCTCACCACATAGGTGCACGAGGCCATGTGGCCTAACAGCTGCAGGCACTGCCTGGCTGTTGTCGTGGGGCACCTCTGGAGTTGCGATATTATCGCCAACATGGCCTCGAACCTCGAGCGTGGGAGGGAGGCTTTGGCCTGCACCGAGTCTAGATGGGCCCCAATAAAGCCTATGTGCTGCACCGGACACAGCGTTGACTTCTGCTCGTTTATGAGCAGCCCCAGAGCATGGCAAGTGGTCTGGACAAGGGAGACCGCCTCGCGCACCTGCGACTTGGTCCTGCCCCTTATTAACCAACCGTCCAGGTAGGGAAATATTTGGACCCCCCTGCGCCTCAGGAAGGCCGCCACCACTGCCATGCACTTCGTGAACACTCTGGGGGAAGACGACAGGCCAAAGGGCAAGGCCATAAACTGGTAGTGGGTACCAGCTACCATGAACCTTAGGAGCCGCCTGTGGGCGGGAAGGATGGAGACGTGGAAGTACGCATCCTTCAGGTCGAGGGCGGCAAACCAGTCCCCTCGGTTCAGTACAGGAATGATGGATGCTAGGGACACCATGCGGAACTTCAGCTTTCTTATGAACCTGTTGAGCCTGCGCAGGTCCAGTATAGGCCTGAGGCCTCCATTGGCCTTGGGGACGAGGAAGTACCTCGAGTAGAACCCCCTCCCCACCTCGAGAGGTGGAACCACTTCTATGGCTCCTTTGAGTAGGAGGGAGTGAACCTCCTGTAGGAGTAAATGCTCGTGAGAGGGGTCCCTGAAAAGGGACGGGGGGGGTCGGGAGTGGGGAGGGGAGGCCAGTAGCTGAAGGGCATAGCCCCAGCGCACAGTATCGAGGACCCAGCGGTCTGAAGTTATCTCCCGCCACAGGCCGAGGTAAGACCTTAGCCTGTCCCGAAAAGGCGGGAAGTGACCCAGGGAACATGAGACGGTGCCACCCTCGTAGACACCGTCAAAATTGTCTCTTCCCTTTAGAACCCTGAGAGGGCCCTTTAAAGGAGGAGGAATGCTGGATGGGAATGCTGGATGGGAATGCTGGATGGGATGGGAACTGAGTTACTGCAGAGAATTCCTTTTTGGGTGCTGGCTGGTGAGTCTTGCCCACATGCTCAGGGTTTAGCTGATCGCCATATTTGGGGTCGGGAAGGAATTTTCCTCCGGGGCGGATTGGCAGGGGCCACGGAGGTTTTTCGCCTTCCCCTGCAGCATGGGGCATGAGTCGCTTGCTGGTGGATTCCCTGCAGCTTGAGGTCTTCAAATCTCACTTTTGAGGATTTCAATAACTCAGTCATGGGTTCGGGGTTGTTATAAATGTGTATGGGTAGGGTTTTGTGGCCTGCCTTGTGCGGGAGGTCAGACTAGATGATCATATTGGTCCCTTCTGACCTATGAGTCTATGAGTCTATGAGGAGGCCGACGCTGGGTGATCGCGCCGTCCAAAGCCCCTACTCCTATCCCTGCCCCTTGCGGGGGGGAAAGGCCTAGGCGGTGGCCTAGGTTGTTGCCGCTGCCGCTGTGGTGGTTGCTGCGGCTGCTGACGGGCTTGGAGCCTCGTCGCCTGGGGCGTATATAGGCCCAAGGAACGAAGCGTCGCCCTTGAGTCCTTCAGAGCGTGCAGCTTCTCATCCGTCCTCTCCGAAAAGAGGGCGGCTCCATCAAAAGGCAGGTCCTGGATGGAGTGCTGCACCTCCTGCGATAGGTCCGTGGATTGCAGCCACGCTGCCCGCCGCATGGCGACGGCCGAGGCCATTGCCCTGGCGGCCGTATCCGCAGAGTCCGACGCAGTTTGTAAGGCTGCACTAGCCACAGACAACCCCTCCTCCAGGACTATAGCAATGTCCGAGGCCTGGTCAGGAGGCAGGGACTCTGAAAACCTTCTCAAGGAGTCCCACAGGTTAAGATTATACCTGCCCAGGAGAGCCTGATGGTTGGCTACCCTGAGCTGGAGCGCCCCTGTGGAGTAGACCTTCCTGCCAAACAGGTCTAACCTCCTGCCCGCCTTGTTCTTAGGGGAGGCGCTCTGTGCACTCTGCCTGTCTTTCTGATTGGCAGCATTTACCACCAAAGTACCTGCGGCAGGGTGTGCATACAAGTATTCGTACCCCTCGGCTGGCACGTAATACTTCCTCTCGGTGCCCTTAGACGTGGGGGCAACCGAGGCAGGGGTCTGCCAGACTGCTTTAGCCAGGCGCAGGACCCTTTCGTGTATGGGGAGGGCTACCCTTGACGGTCCTTGCATCCCCACACGCCCGAAGAGGGGGTCCACCTCTTCCTCTAGAACCTTGACCTCCAGGCCAAGGTTTGAGGCCACTCGCTTCAGGAGCTCCTGGTGAGCCCTGAAGTCGACCAGTGGGGCCCCTTGGTCCCTTACCGCCGCCTCATCAGAAGACGACGAATAGGATGGGTGGCGGGGTCCAGAAGAGGGGCCCTCCCCAGGGTCCTCCTCCTCCTCTTCCCCAGAGGAGCGGTTACCCTCTTGCACCGAAGGTGCTTGCTGTACCTGGGTGACAGAGGCAGGGGCCGACATAGTTCCCTGCCCCATCTGAGCCGCCCACTGGGCCCACAATGGCCACCGCCAGGGTCCCTGGGGCCAACTCAAAGGTGGCACCAGTGCCGAGGGCAAAGCCGGTGCCGCAACAGTCGGTGCCGGTACCGGTACGAAGCTCAGTTGCGGTGCTGGCAACAGTACCTGCTCCTGGCGCCGGGTCCGGGATCCCGAGCCAGGAGAACGACGATGGCGACGCCGCCGTGAGGAGATGCTCCGGGACTCGCTGCGGGACGATCCCGAGGAGCTCCGGCGCCCACGGTGCCGACGAGGCGAAGCCGAAGACGACGAGGACCGGTACCGGGACAGGGATGATTTCCTCCGTCTCTTCCGCAGTGCTGGGGAGCGGTGCCGAGAGCGCCGTCTCGGTGCCGAGCTGGATCTCGACGACGACCTGGAATGGTGCCGGGACCTGGAACGGTGCCGGGAACGGTGCCACGACGCATCGTCCGAGGATGAAGAGGGAGAGGAGCCTCTGAGCTCGACACTCCTGCGTCGGGTGGTGGGCGGCCGATCCTCCGGTGCCGGGGCTGCCCACCCTTCGGGGACACCCAGCGCGGGTTTGCCCCGGGAAACAGGCCCTGACTCTCTCCGACAAGAGAGTGCCGGAGGTGTGGGCAAAGCCAACAAGGCCTGTGCCGCCTCGAACGCCTCCGGTGTCGAAGGGTCCTGTACAGGGGGTCTCCCACTCCCAGGAGTTGGGGGAACCTCTCTGGTCGGTGCCGGTGCCGGGTCTGGTGCCGGAGCAGGGACCGGCGGCACGTTGGTGAGGAGGAGTACCTCCGCACTCGACCCCGGCCGCTCCTGCGGTGCGGGAGAGTGCTGTAAGAGCAGGTGGCGCTTCTTTTTCTTCGGCACCGACACCCCCGGTGCCGGAAGCGCACTCCGCACCGAAGACACACTCGGTGCCGGAGTGGTCCGCGACGGCTCAGACGCCAGGCTGAGCGCGGACTCCATCAGAAAAGCCCTAAGCCTCACTTCCCTCTCCTTTTGAGTCCGAGGCTTAAAGGACTTACAAATAGCACACCGGTCTCTACAGTGGCCTTCCCCCAAACACTGCAGACGACGGCTATGGGGGTCGCTAGCTGGAAATGGCTTCCCGCAGCTAGCACATGGCTTGAAGCCCAGCGAACCCGGCATAGGCGGGCCGCCCCGAACCCGAAGGCTCCCTAAACTAACTAAAACCCTCACTAACTACAAACTAACTTAGTTCAGGGTGAACTAATAAGCTAACTACTCACTTTTAGGAAGAAGAAAAAACCTGTTGAAGAGCAGGGGTTGTTCTCAACCGGCCATCATGGGCGGAAAGAAGGAACTGAGGAGGGGAGGGGCCGGCAGCGCTATATGTACCGCCGTATGAGGGCGGCACTCCAGGGGGCGCTGGGACCGGCCCCTGCAGGGGCTGCTTGATAAGTTCTCCGAAGAGCCGTGCACGAGGGCGCGCACACACCTAAGTGGAATGCATATGAGCAATCACTCGAAGTAAGAACTGGGGTGGCGGGGAAAGAGATGGTCTAATATAGGGATGGGCATAGAAATAGTCCTTGAGTTCCTCTCTTTCCTTCTTCCAGCCATGCACCAGTCACTAACTGTTTTATATCTTTCCCATTTGCTTCCTGTCTAATCAGATCCCCTCCAGATTCACAGGGACCTGCTGCTACTCATCCACAGTATAACATGGGCTGTAGATCTGAGACCGTAATTGGGACAGATTATACCACAACTGCTTACTGAGGCATTCTCGCACATTCCTCTGAAGCATTTGATGCTGACCACTGTCAGAGACAGAAGACTGAACTAGATGGACCCTGGGTCCAATCCAGTTTGGCAATTCCTACATTCAGACACCAGGGAATAAGCACAGTACAGAACCCAAGATAGATCAGGGTTCTGCAACTCGCTTTAGTTACAAGCTCAGTCTGCCATGTACTCTGTGCATCTGATTGTACAGTAGAGGGTCCCCAAGGCTCAGGAGAACTTCAGGGGACAGAGTTATTATAGGAGAAGGGTTATTAGAGAAGGACTCAGCAGCAGGCCTTAACCTTGATCTGTCATTAGCTTTTTGGATGCTTTCCATCATTCTGTTTCATTATTTAAATAAAAACAACTGCTCTAATATTTACATCCAGCCCCTGCAAACAAGAGACTTACAGCATCCATGTCAGTGGGACACTGGAGAGTAAGAATGACAGGCATCTGGCATAGAAAGAGGATTCACATGGGTTTCTGATGTCTCTAATGTAGTGATACCCAGACCATTCATTCATGCATTCTTGGTTATTCAGTAAAACATCTCGAGTGGTTAATAAATCATAGTGTTTTAATATGTGCTACACACAGCTGCAGAAGGCCTATTAGAGAACCTCTTTCAGCTCCTGCACCTCAACTGGAGTATAAATCTCCTCCTATTAGATTCTGAGACCAACTTTACTATATTTACTAGGCATTATTTTTACTTCAAGGAAGGGCTCCACATTTCTTTACTAGAGATGGGGGGGAGGGGGAAGGAATGCTTCATTTGACACACTTTTCCTTACTGAGGTATTCTTTTGGATCTGACCCTCTATCCAGATGTTCCAGGCAACAGCTGATATGTGACCGTCACCTGCAGACGTAGCTGCAAACAAACACATTACAACACATAATACCACATTACAACACTTGTATTTCTGTGGGCAAGTTCATGACCGAAAAGTAAGAAAGGTGTCACTTGATTTGTAAAAAGATATAGAATCATAATTTCAGTGGTGTCTCCCTTCAAACTGTGGGAGGGGGACCTGTTGTCCCCATTCCTCCCTGGCTCCAGGTCCTCCAATTGGTAGAAATTTTGATAATCCAGTGTTTTTGAAAATGGGTTGAGCTGAGTCTCATTCAAAAGCCCTTTCTCACATGAACACAATGGTACAAACATGATAAACCTACAAGACTTATATAGGTAGATATTTGAGAAAATGTTTTCAAATCAAAGTTTTTAACTATGCTTTAACACAAAAGCTAACAGAATGTTGGGAGTCATTAGGAAAAGGATAGATAAAACAGAAAATACCATATTGCCTCTATATAAATCCCTGGTATGCCCACACCTTAAATACTGTGTGCTCGCCTCATTTAAAAAAAAGATATATTAGAATTGGAAAAGATACAGAAAAGGGCAACCAAAATGATGTTACAGAATACTATAAAGGGAAGGAGTGCTTCAAGTTCATTTACCATCACTGATGGTATGCAGCAGCTTCCATATGTGAAGAAATTAGTAAGACTGGGACTGTTCAGCTTGGAAATTAGAAAACTAAAGGGGTTCTAGAGGTTTATAAAATCATGGATGGTGTGGAGAAAGTGAAGGAAGTGTTATTTACACCTTCACATAACACAAGAACCAAGGGGTCACCCAATTAAATTAATAGACACAAGGTTTAAAAGAAATAAAAGGAAGCACTTTTTCATACAACACACAGTCAACCTGTGGAACTCCTTGCCCAGGATGCTGTGAAGGCCAAAACTATAACCGGATTGAAAAAAGAATTATATAAGCTCCTGGAGGATAGGTCCATGAATGTCTATTAACCAGGATGGTCACAGATGCAACCCCATGCTCTGGGTGGCACAAAGCTTCTGACTGCCAAATGCTGGGATTAGACAATAGAGGAGAGCTCACGAGATTGCCCTGTTCTCTTCATTTCCTTGGAAGTATCTGGCACTGGCAACTGTTGGAAGACAGGTTCCTGGACTAGAGGGGTCACTTGTCTCTTCAGTACGGTCATTTTTGCGAACAGCTGAGGCACAAGCTCTGGATAAACCCATGAACTATTAACAGACCTGCTGAGATTTAGCTGAACACTTCATTGTGAGGCTAGAGACAATCCCAGTACGGCAAAGCACACCTGGTGTCTGACACGCACAGGGAGGACTCAGGTACAAACATTACCCAACAGAATCCATGGCATCGCACCTGTGCAATACAAAGTCACTGGGGAACAAACATCGCCAGTGTCAGAGACGCGAGCGTCTCATGCTCACCCGGGACAGGGCACCGCGCCTCCCGCAGGAGACACGCTCCGGCACGGCCGCTCCAGGCCCGACGCTCGCACGGCGAGGAACGCGCTGCCCGCACGGCGGGGCCTGGCCCGCGCTGTTTCCCGCAGGCGAGGCTGCGCAGAAAACGGAGGTCCCCGCGCTCCCGGGGAGCGCTGGCCGAGCCCTGCGGCGCCCGCACCTGCGGCGCCCACTTGCCGTTTCTCCGTCAGAAACGTGTCCGGGCCCCCGGGGCCAGGCGGCGGCGGGCAGGGTTTGGCCCCGCCGGTGCCGGGAAGGGCCGAGGCGGACAGGACCCGCGCTGCTCCGCCCAGCCCAGCCCTGGAGACACGGGCCCGGGCCCGGGCCCCGACTGGCGGGGCGCGGCCGCGCTGCCTCGGCCGCCTCCGCAGGGCAGCGACGCAGCTGCCGGAACCAGCCCCGGGCCGGGCCGCGCCGAGCGGGATCTCAGCCCCGCCGCCCAGAGGCGCTGCGGGGGCCGGGGCTCGCGGGGGCACTGCGCAGTGACAGTCCCGGCTCTCGGCCCCGCGGACTCCGTCGCCACAGCGGGGCTGGCGCGTGCCCCGCCTGGCGCCCGGGAGAGGCGCGTGCCCGCGGGGCGTTCCCGGCCCCCCCCCCGCCGGCGTTGTCAACGACATCACACCGCGTGAGCGACGCGAGCCGCCCCGCCCCGCCCGACTCGTGCCATTGTGTGCACGGGGACGGGATGGGGGAGGGGCCGTGCTACGTTGATCCCAGCCAGGCCCCGCCCCGGCCCGGCCCGGCGCCTGCTGCTGCAGGGCTCGTGCACACTGGCTTCCCCTGCAGCCCTTCTCCCTCCTCCGGCAGCTGCTCCGTTCCGCAGCCCCGGGGTCGCGGCCCGCCCGTCCCTGCTGAACGCCCCTGAGCAGGGGTCACAGATAGCGGCCGCTCGTCCTCCCACTCCCCAGCTTTTGGAAACGGCCTGGGCCTTGTTCTCAGCTGGGCAGGCATATCTACTAGCCCGCCTCTGTCGGCATGCCAGGTCAGCGCCCATAGACCACCTACAGCGTGTGCTCCTGCCTGGATCTCCTCGGCTGCTACAGCGTGGGCGGCGGCTGTGCAAACCCAGTTAAAGAGCAACTGGAGGACTAGGGATAGCTATGTGCATACTGTACAGAAGATGGTAAACTTAGGACCAGAAGGATGAGATTTAATGCCAGCTGAAAGCTAGGGAACTTCCACAGGCATATCAGAAGGCAAGGGAAGGCAATATGGGAACTGCATGACATACTTGGCAAGGGGACCCCATTCCTCTCTAGCACATTGAATGAGACTGGGACTCTGCATAGATAAGGGGTCCAACCACACAAAGAAACTTGCAGGGCTGGTAACTTAGGCAGCAGAATGCAGTGATTGGGTGGATGGTGCCTGGCCCAGATGTCTGTGTTTCACTGCTGACCAGATCACCATATGCTGGAGCATAAGTAGCAGCCAAATTGTTTTAACACACACAACCATGACACCCATTCCATGTTGTATATTAATGTTTATTGAATTACTTGTGTAAGAATTTTTATTAAAATCATTTGGGTTCTAAACTGATTATTTACAGACATAACCTCATCTCACCAATAGATTCCTACATCTCACAATAGTATCTACAGTTATTACACTATGTAACAAAATTCAGATTTTCAAACTTTATATTAATTATTAATTCCAATTCGTTGAGAAAGACAGCATGCTGCGCACTCCGACTAGCACTGAACAAGAAGGGATAGGATGTGGATGTGGGGCTGGCCAGGCCACAACAAACTGGAAAATACAAAATTAGTCAGTCATGAGGGGAGGTGTATGTACAGCTCTTCTACCCCCCCAAAAGGGGCAGACATATCATAGAGCAAATGCACCGGATGTCCTGGAAACCAAGGGAAATCAGCTTAGGAAGAAAGGCACCAAAAAGTGACATCTAACTGCAACCAGGGGTCAGACAGGAAGCACATGATGCATCACTGAACCAGACCAGCCAACTTCTGCAAAAAATTGTTTCATTGTATATTTTTAAGCACTTATGGCTGTAAAGAAAAACTTCTGAATGTGGCTGTGTGGCCAGCTTGAATCTGTAGCTGGACAGACAAATTGTAGGGTCCCATCCTATGAAGTGCCAGGTGCTCCTATTCATCACAAAGGGAGACATTAACTCTGAAATCTATTGATGTCAATGTATATCAACACTGATCACCATAGTCCCCCATCCCCTATTTTGACTACAGCTGGAAGCTAACTTCTTCCTCCCACTCCCTGAGGCAAAAATCACTTCATGTCTGTGACAGAGGATCTAAGGTCTGTCAACAAGTTATGTTTCAAGGTGAGAAATTAATAAAATAAATGTAACAAGCTCGCTCTGTCCTGCAGAGACAGAGACAGCAGGAGGACATGACCAAGCTCCTATAGAAGCTATATCCTGTGGGAACATGGTAGATATCCAAAGGTAAATGAAGGACATGAAAATCTCCGGGACTTTTGACACAGCAAGCATGGAGACAATAAACCTAGGCAGAACCTCCCAGTGGTAATTAGGAGTCATCCCCCACCAACCAGGGATTCTTATTAAAGACTTTTGTATAAGAATTAAAGAAACCTCACCCAGTGGAGGTAATGGACTCTACCATGTGAAAGAGGCACAGATGGAGAGACCAGAAGGAGCACGTTTGAATATGCAAACTGACGCAGTCAGAGGATGTTAAAAAATGGGTCCAGGATACATCAGGAGGGAATTGGTATCGGACAGCATGATGGTGCCAGGTTGGAGGAGAAATGTATGCTACCAACTTTTCTGTTTTCAGTGTAACAAAGGTGAGAATGCTATATTTTGTTTAGCTTATGAGATGTATCCAGCTGAAGATGTTAAGCAAACAGTTTATTTTCTTTTAACACCATTTTTGCAGTGTTTTTAACTACTCTTTTTTTGGTTAATACTATTGTTGTATGGGCAAATCACACACTGTCTCTGGAAAACAAGAACTCTTATCTCCAGACAGGTACTGAAAGGTAACTACTCCCCACTCAGTTCTGGTCAAGAGCTGGTCACTGCCAGAAGCTGGAAATGGGCAAGCGGGGAGGGATCAGTTGATTCCCTCTGAAGCACCTGGCATTGGCCACTGTCAGAAGACAGAATACTGGGCTAGATGAACCATTGGTCTGACCAAGTATGGCCATTTTTATGTTCGGTACAGACAAAGCTGTATGCCCCTTGGCTGTGTTGTCATCAGGCTCTGGCATGCAAACTCAAGGGGAGAAACTGAAGGACCAAGCAGCAGATGAGTTGGCAGGGCGAGGTTGGTCACAGAGACAAATACCTGACTTCAGGTTAATGTAAATTCTGGATAAACAAGAGAATTCACCTCCTCTCAGATTGACTGACAGAACTTTGTGAGAGCTCACAGAAAAGATTTTCCAAGATGTAGGCGAGGCAAAGGCTCTACAGGGCCACAAACAGCAGAGGAAAGTCTGCCAGCTCTTGGTGGCTGGTTGGAAAAGTTATAAAGACAGAAGTTAAAAGAGTTTTGAATCTCATGCTCCCCAACTCTGGGAGCTTTGCTTGGCAATGCACAGATGGGATCCTCACTTTTCACCACCCATCCTCCCTCACATTTGTTTCACCAGCCTGCTAAATTTTGCCTTAACCTAAGCCTGTAAGCTCTCTGGGGCTGTTCTTTACTGTACAACTGCACAGGGTGCAGCCCAATAAGGCTCTCATCTGGCTGGGGCTGCCAGGTAACACAAATAACAACAGAGACACAGTCATGTCCTATTCTTTGCCTGCTTCATGTGATCAGCTGTTCCAGGCAAAAGGAGTGCATTGGCAGTCGAAGATGCACTCTACTCTATACCCGGTCTGTTCCAGCCATGCAGGGCTGGTGTCACTCAGCACTGGAGATACTCCTGGCTCCACAGGAAGTGAGGGTTACCACAGCCCTGCTCAGGTGGGGAGGGAGGGGAACTCCTTTAGCCCTCTTTGGGAGGGAATGGCTGGAGGTTTGGTGGAAGAGTCAGGGGCACCTGAGTATGGTTCCATTCAATTTGGAAAGTGGGCACCTTCCCAGAGGAGCTGGTCAGTTTACAGAGCCTGGGCACTCTTTGGCCCCCTCTTCCTGGTGCTCATCCACTGGGGCTCCTGGCCACTTGGTTCCTCTGTTCTGCTCTTTTGAAGGCTGTGGAGACAGTTCAGGATTTCCTCTAAAACTTGAAATAGGCAGCCTGTCATTAAACAGCCCTCGTGTGAGCCCCACGCAGGAGAATTTGAAAAGAAGAAATTCAGCTGCAGAGGCTTATTTGGAATTGTGTCTGAGGCTGAGGTAAAGGTGAGGAAGATAGAACTGGTTGTGAGAATGAGCCTTGAACTGCTTCAGCTTAGGAGGAATTTGGGGAAAAGCCAATTGTTATTGTGAAACTCAAGATGTTTCTGAAAAAATTAGAAGCCCCCACTCCACCGAGTGGGGCAGAGACCAAGCAGAACCAGTGTGGCACAGGCAGTGCTTGGCCTGCGGAGTTTGTGATGACGACAGTGTCCAAGGGATGTTCATCCAAGCAAAGCACTGTCTCAGAAAAAACAAAATTAACATTCCCCCTTCAGCATGTCAATATTTTACAATTTTGAGGGTATCTACAGATCCAGTTCAGAGCAGCAAAACAGCTACAAGTCAGAAAGGAGAAATGGGTTCAAGGCCTTGACTGTGCTTTCCAAGGGGTAGGATAGCATCTGACCCTAGAGGGCCAGACATACTTCTAGGTTAGAGGCACTTCAGTAAGTCCACCTTGTCCTCTCTTCAAGTCATGCTAACTTCAGTCCAAGGGAAAGTGAATCTAGCTCCACCGACAGCAGGGGAACAGTGCCTGCTTACCCTAGGACTGGGTTTAGACTACTGGGTCAACGTTTTGAACTGGTGAGCATGTTACTCCCATTAGCACTCATATGAGTCACACACAAGCAGTAAGATTAGAACACTGTGACCAAGAGACTTTTCCCATCTTGCCCTCAGTCTATTTCTCATCCCTACGTTGAGTATTCCTGGGTGCCAGGTGCAACCCCTCCATACTGGGGGTGATGCTCCTCAGCTCAAGCCATGGAACAGATGAGCAGCATTGCCAGGAGGGCTGCTGCTGGAACTGTGTGCTGGAGGAGTGTACTCTGCTCCAGAGGTGTGGTAACCTCTCTAATAGGCTACATTAGGTTTCCTAATGCCCCATGTAGTTCCCTAAGAGGGCTCAGGAAGCTCACACACTTCCTGTCCAGTACTGCCGTGACTGGGTTATTCCCCTAACAGAGTGGTGGTTATTCAATGTTCAGGTCAGCAGTCACAGCACTAGTCTCTCCCATCCCTGGTGCTGGTACCAAAATGAGGCTATAGGCTCACATGAAACCACGTGTGGTCTTGAACTTGGTTCTGAAGCTCTTGTGTTATCCAGCTCCTCAGCAATAGTGTTTGGAAACTTGGCACATTCACAGCGTGTGGGAAGAAGCTGCCTGGTCTCTCTCTCTGAAATTTGGAGAAACTTCTTCAGTAAAGTTCATTTTAAAAAAGGAAAAAAATCTGTAAAAAAATATTCTCTGAGACGCAAGGACGTTTGTACTTTGCATTTTGTTGGCTACCTCCTCCTGTGTCACATGCCAGCTCCCCAGAGCATTGTTCCAAAGGCAGTGGGACACCTTGTGTGTAGCTATGAAGCCCGAGTGAGCAGCACTGTCCACCTCTGTTCAGCCAGCTAAGACCATCACAGTCTGTTTGGGTCACAAATCAGTGACTTTGTTCTCCACAGCAGCTGCGATCTGCTGCAGTCGGTATCCCAGTTGCATCTTCTGGGCTGTTGGATCTTCTTCCAAGGCTGTGATGATCTGCAACAAAACTCAGAGCTCACTAGCAACCTCCTCGTGCACAGAATACTATTAGCAGCAGATTGCCTTTGTGGAGGGCAAGCTGCCCTCAACTCTGTTACAGCTCTGTCCTGGGATTCACAGTGATAGTATGTCTCAGTCAGACTTCCTGCAGCCTTGCCCTCCCAATGGTGGTACCCTCTGGGTCCCATATGTTTTCCTCTTTATCACCACCTACTCATCCCCCCCAAACAACACTCATCCCTTTTTATTGTTTTGGGGGTTTTAAAAATAATTTTGTTACCAACTGAAAAAAATTGTGCAAAAAACCAGGGGAGGTGCCACAGACAAAACATCAGCAATTTTTATTGGCTGTTAAAATGAAAAATGACAACAGTATAGTCACTTGACACATCATTTCCTCTGTTGTATGCAGTGTTGTTGTAGCCATGTTGGTCCCAGGATATTAGAGAGACAAGGTGGATGAGGCAATATCTTTTATTGGACCAGTTTCTGTTTGGTGAGAGACAAGCTTTCGAGCTAAAGCTCACCAAGAAGAAATTGGTCCAATAAAAGATATTACCTCACTGACCATATCTCTCTAACATAATTTCCTCAACAGTTAGAAGCACGAAAATGCATAAATCTTACACTGCAAATGTAACCAAGTCATTATTCTCATTAAGTACAAAGAAATGCATGTTTTGTTACAAAACAGCCCTAACTCTCCCCCAAAACAGATCATATTCTTTCATCAGTAATCTCAAACACAAAGCGCTTCTGAAAAAGAAACAAAAATTAAATATGTAAATATTGAACAGTTTCAAATGCAAGTCCTCATGCATAATTTTAACCATAAAATCTATATTATACGTTTTACCTATTAAAATACAAACAATATCAAGAAACTGCAATCACAAGTACTTCTTTTTCAATAGATAAATGTTTTAACTGATCATATTTCCTTATAAGCTATCCTTTAAACTAAAATATTTGATACCAAAAAAATCAAGGTAACAAAAATACCTTAATAAAACCCCAACATTCCCCAGGTGAGAGTTAGGGCTGTTTTCTTATGACAAAATATACATTTCTTCCTATTTGATGAGGATAATTAATCTGGCCCAGGTTTTTACATGTATGGAGGAATTGCTGCACTCAGCACTGTAACACCTGATTTTGGAGTCTAAATGTCATTTTCAAAAGGGATTTAGGCACCAAAGGGATTTCGGCTCCAAGTACCTAACTCACTTTTGAAAGTAACTTCAGTCAGTTAGGTGCTGCAACACTGAGCGCAGCATTGCCTAAATACCTTTACAAATCTGGGTCTATCTGCTTTGTGGGCAGTGTAACACATGAGGTCCTGCACCTTTCAGGCTGAGGCCGGGAAGACAGAGTACACTCACCTGGTCATAGTACTTGTTGATGTATTTGTAGAGTTCATGAAGAGCCACCACGGAATTGAGTTCACCTGAGTAATTCTGTGGTAAGATAACAAACTTATAATTAGCCAAAATCTCGGGGAGGCACCAAAACAATTGTTCATCCAAGTTCTGTTGCTCTGGGACTCAATGGATAACGCTCCAGAGAGCCTCAGCAAAAGGGATTTAGAGAAAACCTAGAAGGTAATAGCTGTGGGATGCATGGACCATGTTTAAGAGGAAAGGGACCAGAAACCCAGTTGTTGCTGCACTCAGAAGCCTTAGCTCCACTGGTCTTTTTCCCCCTAACACTTTCCACTGGTGCTTCCTAGTGCAGATCCCTGGCAGTAGCAATGGTGTTGGGGCTAGTACAGACAAAGCACGAGCAGCCACTGTTTTTAACCACCATGTGGTCTAGGCCTCCACTGAGCAGGATCATGATGCAGTGATTAACAGGCCTGGTCTCTGCCAACACTAACATTGGAATTCTGGTGGGAGCAATGGTGGGATATTCTAGGGGAAAAGGCTAATTCAGACCTTGTGTCAAGGAGTCAAAATCCCCACCCTGTGGGACCCCAAGGAGAATGCACAGATTTCTGAAATTTCTGATTGCTTTATTTACCCTTGACAATTCAGCTAGCGCAGAGTTCATTTCCTGGTCGCTGGCGGAGATGGTCTGGCGAATGTCTGCATAGTACCTATGCAATGGGAGTGCAAGGCAGTTACTGCGTTATCTGCTCCTCCCCCTGCCAACCAACCCTGCTGTCCCCACGTGCTCACTCCGGTGTTACCTTTCTACCATCTGCTTGTAGCGAGGAATGTCCCGGGCATAGAGCAGCTTGTTGATCGGCGAGTCCTTTAAAGGCCAGAAACAGTGACAGGTTACACCAACCAAGACCAGGGAGAGTAGACAAACCCCTGGTTGCCAGAGTGGCAGGCAGCCTCCATCCCTCCCCTGCTCTCACAGAGGTGGGCAGGATCTGCCCCTCTCCCATGAGACATACACAGGGGCAGGGAGGCCTGACCCCCAGGTGGCCAGTTATACAAACATTTCTCAACATGAGCAGACTGGAGCCTATACCCTGCCATCTCTAGAGTGCGGAGTAGATGCCTGAGAGAACTGCCATCATGTGGCTGTATCCAATCTGTATCTCTTAGTGTGAGGGCCCCAGGCGGGTACACTCAGTGCCTGTTACTCTATGAAAGCTGGCAGCAGTACCCTAATGGACCTAATGCCTAGCAGAGGGAATGGGTTGTACTAATGGTTAAAGGAACAGGAAGTGATTACCTCAAATGTCAGACAGGGCATTCCATCCATTAACACAGAGACAGAGATTTCCATATAGCTTGGTCTCCAATAGGGGAAGAGACTCTGGCATAGTCTAGACCCTAATTAGAGCACAACAGGCCCCAGAGAACTCAAATTCTTGTCCTTACTTCCAAGGCCCCTTCCTATCTATCACAATCAGTTTCTTCTCATGACACTTCCTTCATCAATGTAGCCTCAGTTCCCCATTTGTCTGTCTCCTCCTCACTCCCCATGCCATGCATGGAATGCCGTCCTGGAGTGTGTCATATCCATCTGCAGTCATTAGCCCTCAGTAAAGAGACACAGAACTGTCACACATGGTTTCCTTTCACACAGGGCTGAGGCTGGAGAGGTCACAAGCCAGCGGAGTGATACAGTTCTCTCCACGTTTTGTATTTAGCAGCTCCTGCCTCTTGGCCCATCTCCCTCTGCATCTTACAGCATTAACCTAGGCAGACAAATTGCTCCATTTCTCCTAATTCTTTTATTACAGCTAGCCACATTTCCATGACATCTACAGGAAATTAGCTGGCTGAAAATTTTATTTAATCAAATTTCAAAGACAAGTCAAACTGCCCTTCCTCCCTCATGCTGTGAGCTAGCCTTGTTGTGTAACCCTGTAACGTAGGGGCAAAGGACTGGAAGTAGGGTCCTGGATCATCGAGTCCAATCCCTTGCTATCACAGTTGGCTCTGTCATAGAATTCCATTCATAATCTAAAACTAGTTGGGTTTTTTGCCCCCACTACTGGGTGACCCCTACTGGGACACTGCTCCAGAACCTCACTTCTCTGATGCTTAGAACCCTTCTTCTAATTTCCCACCTAAATTTATTCATAGCCAGTTTATCCCCATTTGTTCTTTAGCCTAATCAGCTCTTCTTCCCCTAGATGTTTATCTCCTTGATAGACAGCAATCATAACCCCTCTCAGCCTTCATTTTGCTGGACTAAACAAGCCAAGCTCTTTTAGTCTCCTCTCATAAGGTAGGCTCTCTATTCCCTTGATCATCCTAGATATGTTACTGATGTGACCTATCCCTCCTCCTGAGCCTCACTATTGTCACGTGACCTGCCTAGCATGTGATATCCAAAGCAGGATTTTAGCTACCTGGGCAGGGATCTCATTGCCTCTGCATGGGGAGGCACTCACACCTTGGGCACCATTCTAACACTGCATTAACAGTCAGGCCCAAAGTATTTCACTCTCTCATCAGGGACTGCACCCAGCATGCAAAGAGCGTTGAGAAGGGACCTAATCCATCTGCCTGAATGCAGTTCTTCCTCACACTGACCCTGCACCTCCCTAGAGCATGCAGACTCTACAGTGCCCCCAAAATGATGCAGCCTGAAGAATACACAGCATTTAACTGTTCACTTTGCCTGCTCCTCCCCACTTCCATGCTTACCCGCCCCAGCTTGTGGTCGGCAATAGTACAGGAGTCCATGAAGGTCTGGGCAATGACCAGGAGCACAGCATCTACATTGTCTGATGTCTGCACATCAAACACAAACTGGGGATTTTTGATTATGTTGATCCAGAATCTGAGAGGCAGGCTGCAGGAAGAGAGGAGAGATGAAGAGAGGTGGGGCTGGGCAAAATGGGCTAAACCAAACAGTGTCCTAACCTGCTTATTGCAAAACACTTCAACATAAGCACGCAGTTCCCAATTCAGCTGGAACAAAAAGGTTCCCAAGCAACTAAGACCTGGCCACAGAGATTAAATCTAATGGAAGGCCCAGCAGTCAATGCTGTGCATTCAGAAAAAGGCATAGATGAGCCTCTCGGAAGGAAGAATCCCTTTTGCTGTGAGAAGTTTAACTCTTAGCACATCACATTCCTGAAAAAAGCAGTCTCTGAGGTCTATCTCAAGCCCCAAGGTCTATGAACAGTGTCATGCACATCAAGATCTGCAGGTTGAGATCTGGAACTGTGAGGACTAATAAAGCCATTCTGCAAATCAGGAAATCCCATCTCACCTTACTGTTGAGTCACTAATCTCCTCTGTTACAAACACATCTCCAGATAGATCTTGGGTTGTGGTTCTCAATCTTGCCTATTGCAGACCACATCTTTATCAAGAGAGACTGTCTCTTGAGCACCTTCCCCATCCCACTCATCACCACTTAACATCATTGTGGCAGCTAAAAAATTGCTTGCATGCAGGATAGTATTCTTGTATTTGTAGCTGTCTTTAGGGAAGTGCTTTGTCCTCTGAAGCAGATATTACTTACCTGGACAGTAATTTAAGTTCCACATGTTTTGTCCCTATGAGTGCTCCACCATAAGATGTGTACACGCCCGTGCACTCTCAGTTGGAGATTTTAGTTAGCAGAGTCTGCATCTGTGCACTACGCACCCTTTTGCTTCAGTGCAAAAATATATAGGTAGGTGCAAATCCACAGCCACTCCAGTTCCTTCTCAACCACAAAGCCCAAAGAGACTCCACAGCAGACAGGAAGGAGACCTGGAGGTAGAGCACCTAGAGGGACAAAACACCTTGAGGAACAAAGTTATTGTAGAGGTAAGTAACCGCTCCTTCTTTGAGTATATGTCCCTATAGGTGCTCTACTGTAGGAGCCTCCCAAAACAGTATCTTAATGTGGAGGTGGGTGCTAAGGAGGGAGATCTGGAGGGCGGGGAACTGCCCTCACTGGAGGGTAGGGATAGGATACAGAGTGACCTAGACAAATTGGAGGATTGGGCCAAAATATATCTGATGCGGTTCAACAAGGACAAGTGCAGAGTCCTGCACTTAGGACGGAAGAATCCCATGCACAGCTACAGACTGGGGGCCGATGAGCTAGGCAGCAGTTCTGCAGAAAAGGACCTGGGGGTTACAGTGGACAAGAAGTTGGAGATGAGTCAGCAGCGTGCCCTGGTTGCCAAGCAGGCTAACAGCACATTGGGCTGCTTCAGTAGGAGCATTGCCAGCAGACTGAGGTAAGTGATTGTTCCCCTCTGTTTGGCACTGGTGAGGCAACATCTGGAGTATTGCATCCAGTTTTGGGCCTCCCACTACAGAAAGAAATTGGAGACAGTCCAGCGGAGGGCAACAAAAATGATTAGGGGGCTGGAGCACAAAACTTATGAGAGTTTGAGGGAACAGGAATTGTTTAGTCTGCAGAGGAGAAGAATGAGGGGGGATTTGATAGCAGCCTTCAACTACCTGAAAGGGGGATCCAGGGAGGATGGAGCTAGACTGTTTTCAATGGTAGTAGATGACAGAACTAGGAACAATGGTCTCAAGTTGCAGTGGGGGAGGTCTAGGTTGGATATTAGGAAAAGGTTTTTCACTAGGCGAGTGGTGAAGCACTGGAATGGGTTACCTGGGGAGGCGGTGGAATTTCCACCCTTA
The DNA here is from genome assembly GCA_007922155.1 of Mesoclemmys tuberculata. NCBI lineage: Eukaryota > Metazoa > Chordata > Testudines > Chelidae > Mesoclemmys > Mesoclemmys tuberculata. The sequence continues at coordinate 15,564,281 of ML677027.1, read as the reverse complement.
GAGGTTTTTAAGTGCAGCTTGACAAAGCCTGGTTTGGATGATTTAGTTAGGATTGGTCCTGCTTTGAGCAAGGGGTTCGACTAGATGACTTCCTGAGGTCCCTTCCAACCCTAATCTTCTATGATTCTATGATCCAGTATAGTACTGAGGATGGCATCACCAAAGGCCATGCTGATCTGGAGGCAGGGATGATATGTAATGCCTGGAGAACATGTGGACAGAGCACTATGTGGCAGCATCCCCATAGCATGCAGATGTCCCTGACAGGAATGTCCTTGAGAAGGGCTAGCAAGATGAGCAGCCACTCCCAAAGGATGATGCACGCAGAAGCTTTGTAGTAAGCCAGTAAGCCAAGTTACAGAGCCTGGCCTCTTACCTTCTCAGCAAAGCAAGTGAGGAGTCTGAGGGAAAAACCCTGAAAGACTTAGTTCTGTTGAGATAAAAGCTAAGTACTTGCCTTACATCCAAGGTATGGAGACTAACCGCTTCCCTCAAAGAATGAGGTTTAGGTTAAAAACACTGGAAGTCGAATGTCCCGGTTGATATGAAACTCTGGGGAGACCTTAGGCAGGAAGAGAGGATGAAGCCATAGGATCATATTTTCAGGTAGAAGGTAGTGGTGAGGGGGAGAGGGAGGAGATAATCCATGAGTGCCCCTAGCTTGCCCACCCTTCTGTCCAATGTTATGGCTACCAAGAACAAGGTTTCGATCAAGAGGCGGAGGAATGAAAAAGTAGCCTAGACTCAAAATGGAAGTTCCTTAAAGTGTTGACAACCAGGTTGAAGTCTCAAAGAGGGATGGCTTTCTTAAAATGAGGGAACAGACAAGACAAACCTTTAAGGAACCTGACTGTGGTGAGGTAGAAAAAATGGAAAATCCTTAGATAGGAGGGTAGAATACTATAATGGCAGCCATGTATCCTCTGACTGAGCTCAGCAATAAAACCTGTGTTTTCACCCCTAGCAGATAATCAAGAATATCTGAGAGGAGTGCATCTGAAAGAAATATGTAGTGTTGGGCACACCAGACCTGGAATCATCTCCACATTTGAAGGTAGGTCTTCCTCGTGGCAGGTTTCCTGCTGTCCTAGAGTACAGATTTAACTTCAGAAGAATAGTCCAATTCTATGCCTGAGAACCGTCTGAGCTTTAAGATGGAGAAAAGCCAAGTTGGAATGGGTTATGGTCCATCATTCTGAGTCAGGAGATCTGCTGACAGGAAGTGGGAAAGGCATTTGAAGGGAGGGCCTAAGCATTGGGAACTGCATTTTTCGTGGCTAGGCTGGAGCTATGAGAATCACTACTGCTTGCTCTCAGAGGGTAAGCATACAGGAGAAAGCAAGGCTAGGTGACAAGAAGGAATTGCGACTGTGCCCCAATCTTTGAGCAGATGTGGCTGCATTTTGCATTGGAAGGTATTGTGAAAAGATCCACCTCAGGAAGACCCTGGGACTGGCAGATGTTCTGGAAGGTCAAGTTGTTGAATTCCCACTCAGGGTCCAGGTGGAAGTGCCTGCAGAAGGAATCTAAGGTAGGTAGACCATTGAGCTGTCTATGTGTCGAGATATGTACCAGTTCCACGGCCTTAATGCTTCTGCACACAAGGACTGGGATCCTGCTCCCCCTTGGTAGTTCATGTGGGACATTGCTGCTCTGTTGTCCAGTATGACCTTGACAGAGCGGCCTTCAATGCTGGGAAGGAAGTGCTGACACAAGTAGAGAATGGCCCTGAGTTCAAAGGTACTGATATTGATGGATGTCTCCTGGGAATCCATTTTTCCTGGACTGTGGAGCCTGGAGGTGAACACTCCAGCCCAGCAACAAGTTGTCTAAGATGATGACCCTTGACAGTGGTGGGCTTGAGAAGGAAACTCACATGCAACCCTGGCGGGAGTCCCTCTGCAGTTCAGAGAGTTGAGAGTGTTCGAAGGTAAGGTGCCTTGCTTGATGGGCTGTCTCTGCTGGAGGTATAAACAATCTTCAGCCATGACTGAAGATAACAGAGTGTAGCAGTGCTGGAGTGCCACAAATGTGCAGGCTGATGTTGCCTAATAGCAGGAAAAACTTCATTGCTGTGGGTTGAGGATTCTGCTGCAGCGTGGAGATGAGACTGGCTGTCATGGCAAGCCTGTCCCCCAGAAATAAGACTTTAGCATTTGAGGAATCTGGTGTGGCTTCAGTCAAGTCTATGCTCTGCACCAGAGATAGGGCAGACTTTTCTTGGTTCAGGCAAAGGTTCTATGCGTGAAAGAGGTTAGAGCCTTGGCAGTGGCTAACTGGACTTTGGGAAGTGAGTGGTCCTTGAGGATCCAATCATCTAGATAGGGAAAGACAGTTATTCCCCCCAGCACATGTGAGTCACAGCAACAGAGAAGACTTTTGTAAAGACCCTCATGGTGGTCTAAAGGGCAGAACAGGGCCAAATAGGGCAATCTCTTGGATAAACCTTGTTGAAAATTAATTTACACCTTGTTGAATTTCGTTGAATACCTTTGGAGTCCACTGTTTTAAAAATGCGTTTATGTTATTGTGGAACTGTATGCAACTTCTTGAGGAAATGTGATTAATGTAAACCTTGAGAAACATTAGAAACTTTAAAGGACTATTTGAAACAATGTGAACTAGTGAAAATAAGTGAAAATCTCTAGGAGGAAGGGGTAGGCTAACATAACCTCGCTGGTTAGGCAAGAACTCAGCTTTTGAAAGCTTTGTTGTAAGGAAGAGACCCATTGCTGATCACCTATGGTCTCTTCAAAGACCTCCAAACTGGATAAAGGACTGACTCAGAGATTCATGGGGGTTCTTATTCTGAGCAAAGGGTGTTATGAACTGAAACCACTGGAAAACCTCTGGGTGGAGTGTGAAGTACTGCTTAACAGCCAGAGCCCATGTTAGAGCTGGGGTGATCTCTGGTAAACTTATTAGCATGCGTGTATGTTCTTCTATTGTTTTTTGGTTTTTTTCTGGGTATAGCCTTTACCTTAAAAATAAAATGTGCTGGCTTAGAAAGAACTATGTGGTAGATTAACTGTGGTAAATACATTGTTAACCATCTCCGAAGAGAAGGCAAAACAAGCCTGCTTAGGCAGCTTTGTCTTTTGCTAGGGATATCACAGTGTAAGCAGCAACAGATCAGCCTGGAAATACTCCAGTCGGAAGGGAGAGAGCTGTGTTTCTCCACCCAAGAGAAGCAATGGCTGGGAAGCCGAAAGTCTAGAGTGGGTGCCCTGGCTGGACCACAGAAGGGGAATACAGGTACAGCTGCCCTGAACAGTGAACAATGGTATTGGTAATGATCTATGCCAATGCTGAACTGCAGGAAGCGACTGTGGGATGGGTACGTAGCCACAGGAAAATACGCATCCTGTAGGTCGAGGGCAATGAACCAGTCTGTGGGATCTAAGGATAGGATTATCATGGCCAGGGTTACCATCCTGAAGTGCTGCGAAAAGATAAAGGTGGTCAAAGTCCTGAGGCCTAGTATCAGTTTTCATCCTCCTTTCCTTTTGGGAACCAGGAAGTACCTGGAATACAATCCTCTCCCAGTGAATTCTGTGGGAATTGGCCTGATTGCCCGCAGGAGAGAGAGTGGGCCTCCTGCCTCAGGAGACCCTTGTGAGAAGGTTTTCTGATAAGAGATGGAGAGGAAGGGTTGGGGAGCAGGATGGAGTGGAATTGAATGCTGTTTTCCATAGACATCACATGCAGGATCCATATGTCTGACATAATGCACTCCCAGGCAGGCTGCAAATGGGAGAAATGAATCCTGAAAGGTGGGTGGAGGTGGTTTCTTGTAGCATGAGAGCTGGAGAAGGGGTTGGTTCATGACCCTTGACCAAGCCATCCAAACTTCTGGTTGGCTGAAGTCGCCAACTGTGATGTGACTATTGAGGATGGCCCCTTCTTGTACAGTCTGGGCCTAAATTGGGGGAGACTCTGCAGGCCTTGTTTAAGCGTGGTACTGAATTAACGTGAGATGTTGAGCTGTCTGAGGATCTGTACTGGGACCAGTGCTGTTAAACATATTTATAAATAATTGGGAAAAGGGGGGTGAATAGCGAGTTGGCAATGTTTGCAGACAATACAAATTTACTCATGATAGCTACGCCCAAAGCAGACTACAAAGAGTTAAAAAGGGATCTCAAAAAAATGGTTGATTGGGCAACAAAATTGCAGATGAAATTCAATGTTGATAAATACAAAGTAATGCATTTTGGAAAAAATTATCCCAGCAATACCTACAAAATGATGGGGTCTAAATTAGCTTTCCCACTCAGGAGTTGTGGATACTTCTCTGAAAATTTCTGCTCAATGTGCAATGGCAGTCAAAAAAGCTAACAGAATGTTAGGAACCATTAGGAAAGGAAGAAATAATAAGACAGTAAATATCATAGTGCCTCTATAAAAATCCATGGTATGCCCATGCCTTTAATATTATGTGAAGTTCTGGTTGCCCTATCTCAAAAACAGACATATTAGAAATGGAAAAATACTGAGAAGGGTAACAAAAATATTAGGAATATGGGTCAACGTCCATACAAAGAGAGAGTAAAAAGACTGGGACTGTTTAGCTTAGAAGAGAGTCGACTAAGGGGGATATGATAGAGGTCTTTAAAATCATGACTGGTGTGGACAGAGTGAATAAGGAAGTGTTATCAACTCTGTCACATAACACATGAACCATGGGTCACCCAATGAAATTTATAGGCAGCGGTTTTAAAACAACCTAAGCAAATACTTCTTCACACAACACAGTCAGCCTGTGGCACTTGATGCAGGGGATGTTGTGAAGGCCAAAAGTGTAACTGGGTTCAATAAAGAATTAGCTAAGTTCCTGGAGGATAGGTCCATGAAAGGCTATTAGCCAAGAGGGTCAGGGATGTAACCCCATGCTCTGGGTGTCCCTAGACTTCTGACTGCCAGAAGTGGGGCTTGGATGCTAGGGGCTGGATCACTTGATTATTGCCGTTCCGTTCACTCCCTCTGAAGAATCGGGCACCAGTCAGTCAGAAGACAGGATACTGGGATAGATGGCCTATTGGTCTGACGCAAGATGGCTGTTGTTATACTCTCATGAGACTTACTGAATCATCTTTTCTTTGCAGGTGTATCTATCCCAAGGGATCACAGAGTTGCCCTAAGGCCCTCAGGGTGTGGAACAAGGCACTATTGTCACTACTGAAGAGGTCTGACCCTTCAAAATTGAGGTCCTCAACAGTGTTCTTAATCTCCTGGGGAAGGCCGGATACTTGCAGCCAGGAAGTTCTGTGCATGATGTGGTTGCCATTGAGGCTGTGTTGGTTGCATCAAGGACGGCCTGCAGAGAAGCTTTGGAGGACCATCTGAAATTGTTCTATTTGGCCCTGGAACAGATAGTCTATAAAGTGTGTGAATTTTGCACAATTCATGAAACTGTACCTAACTCTCAAGCCTTGAGAGTTACGACCCTACACTGAGAGACAGCTAAATAATAGCTTTTTCACCCCAGCAACTCGTCACTTGACTTCCTTATCAGGTGTGTGGTGTGAGAATTTGATATGTAATGATCTTTCATTGACAACATCCACCATAAAAGAGCTGGGGGAAACAAATGAAGCCTAAAATGACAAAGGAGGTACAAAAGCAATGGACAGTACTATAGCTGTCTCAGGACAAAGGCAGCTGAGAAGGAACTGAGTGATGGCAAGTTTGTGCCTCCCTATGCTCACACCGGAGTGCGAGAATGTAATAGTGTGCAGATGTGGACCTACAGACACTGCTAACTAAAATCTCTAATCAATAGTGCGTGGGTGCTCTTATCCTACAATAGGGTACTCATAGGGACATATACTCAAAGAACAACAAAGGTAATCTCGCACACACTATTCTGCATTTCATCTCTCCCAACCCATCTCTTCTGTTTCTTTCCAATGGAAATAGGAGCTGCCAGAACCATGTGACCAGCTAGCTTTCCACAGACCTGCAGAAACTATTCCAGGGAGAAATGACCTGTACCTGCTGATAGTGGGGTGACAGAGTGAGGGCAGCAGCTTCAGCAGATGTTACTATGCATGCTTAGTCCATATGAGCATGCTCAGTACAAGCCAGCAGCAAGTCTGGGGGGTATGTGACCTCACATGCCTCCCCATGTGGCACCTCTGACTCCAGGGACCAAGGTTTGGGATTCTCTAGTCTGGAGAAGTGTCAGGCTGCAACTTTGACTCCATACCTATTTGTCTTCCAGATATGAATGGTCTCAGGGTCCAGGATTCCATGATGCATTGCTTGGTCATCTAAGAGGTCAAAGAAATATTTGACAGCAAGAGGAACAGGACGGCTGGTGCTGAGGATCACCTGGAACAAGTCATCCACAAACTTCTGCAGCGTCCCCTGTGGACAAGCCAAAGTTAAAGCAAAACGAATAGGAGGAAAGTAAACCAAACTGTTCAGCCTCTGGGAAGGGAAAAGATTTTCATAAATTCCATGGCCAGAAGTGACCATTGTGATCATCTAGTCTAACCTCCTGTATAACACAGGCCAATACAACTTTTCCAATGTAATTCCTAGAGCAGAGTTTATAGAAAAAAATCCAATCTTGATTTATCCAATTTATCAACATTCTTTTTGAACTGTGGGCACTAGAATTTGATGCAGTATTTCAGCAGCAGTTACATCGGTGCCAAATATAGATGTACAATAACCTCTCTACTCCTACTCAAAACTCCTGTTTATGCATCTCAGGAACACATTTACCCTTTTGGCCACAACATTGCATTGTTCAGCTGAGTATCCACCATGGCACCCAAATATTTTTCAGAGTCACTGTGTCCCAGGATACAGTCCTCCATCCTATGATTACATAGGTTACATTCTTTGTTCCTTGATATATACATTTACATTTAGTAATATTAAAATGCATGTTGTTTGCTTAAGCACAGTTTACCAACCAATCCAGATCATTCTGCATCAGTGACCAGTCCTCTTCATTATTTACCATGCCCCAATTTTAATGTAATTTTACCGCATCAGTAATGATTTTATGTTTTCTTCTAGGTTACCAATAAAAAGGTTAAATAGCATTGGGCCAAGAACCAATTCCCACAGGACCCACTGGAAACAAACCTGCTCAGTGACAATCCCCTGTCTACAATTACATTTTGAGGCATAACAGCTAGCCATCTTTTAATCAATTTAATGTGTGCCATGTTCATTTTATATCTGTTTAGTCTTTTTTCCAATCAAAATATCATGTGGTACCAAGTCTAAATATATTACATCGACACAGTTACCTTTTCAATCAAAACTGCAATCTCATTAAAAAAATCAGATTAGTTTAACAGGATCTATATTCAAAAACCCATCTTGTTTGCGTAAATTATATTCCCCTCCTTTAATTCTTTATTAATCTAGCCCATATCAGCAGCTCCATTTTCTTGCCTGGGATCAATATCAGACTGACAAGCCTATAATTACCTGGGTCATGCTTTTGCCCTCTTTAAATTCTGAAATTCTTCCAATATTCTGGAATTTTCCCAGTGTTCCAAGACTTATTGAAAAAAATCAACATTTGCAGTCCAGTGAGTCCGTAGCCACCTCTTTTAAAACCCTTGGATGCAAGTTATCTGGATCTACGCATTTAAACATGTCATTTTAATAGCTGCTCTTTAGCATCCTCCTGAGATACTTGTAGAATAGGAAGAGCGCTATCATATGATATGACATCATCTGTTTCCCTTCCAGTACAGAACAGAGTTATTTATTGAACACTGCTGCCTTTTCTGGATTATTATTCATAATTCTGCCATTTCTATCTAGTAATGGACCAAAACCAGTTAGGATTCTTTTTGTTCCTAATATACTTTAAAAACTCCTTACTGTCCTTAACTCTGCTGGCCAAAGATTTCTCCTATGTGCCTTTGCATCTCGTCAGTTTTCTACAATTCTCAGTTTTTGATTTATATTAATTACTAGTGCCTTCCCCTTTCTTCCATTTGTTATATATTATTTTTTAATTTTTTTATGGCTGCCTTCACTTTCCCTCTAAGCGTGGTCAATTCTTTAACTCATATGGCCGTCTTCCTTGACTGTGGGATTATGGGATGGGTGGAATTAAGTTCTTAAGCAATTCCCAATTATCATTCACATTTTTCTGATTAAATCACTCCGTTGTTTTCTGCTCATTTCAGCTCACTTCCCTTCATTCAGAAGCAGCCCCCCACCAACTTAAAACCAGACTGTGTCTGGTGTTAGCAATAACAGGGAAGAGGAGGGAGATGAGGGCCATGGACTAGCAGAAACAAAATCCATGGAGAGGTTTATAAACAAGGGGAACATTAAACTTGATCCTCAAATGGCTGGGGAATCAAAGGAGGTGTCTGGGGGTGGATAAAGTGGTTTGATAGTAAGCAGAATCACGACAGGAAGAAATCAGAGATGGCCCATAACAAGAGTAACCAGAAGGATGGTACAATCCACATGCTGAAGGCTGCTCACAGATCAAGCAGAATAAGGAGGGAGAAGGATCTTTTGTCAGGAGCAAGGAGTTTGACACCTATCTGGGAAGAGCAATTTCCACACTATGGTCTGAATGAAATCCAGACTGAACTCAATAAAGACAACTGTTATTAGGGAAAGGCTAAAAGAGGGGGGAAAAAATCAGGATTCTTTGCTGAGCATGTCTATACTTCTGTAAACTAAGATCAGGGAAACACAAACTTCCACAACAGGATGCCTGTGAGGAAATGTGGGAAAAGGCGCTGGACTGAGACTCAAGAGATGATTTTCCCAGCTGTGCCACAGAATCCCTGCGTGAGGCTGAGCAAGTCACTAGTCTCACTGTGCCTCAATTTCCAACTGTAAAGAATGGTCACTTACCTTGTAATAATTGTGGCTCTGTGTGGATCCCACTGTAGGTGTGCATGTGCCCATGAACAGGAGATCAGAACATTTGAAAAGGAGCATGTTCCTTCAGCTATGACTGCACCATGCATGTCCTTGTGCCCCATCCCGCACCCAAGGGCATAAAGGGCACAGCAGCTACAACCATCCAGCAGTTCTGTCACTAATTCAGAAACCCAGGTAAAAAGGGGTCATGGGATCCGTGAGGTTGACAGCATCTCCAAGAACCACAATTACGATGAGGTAAGTAGCTATTGTCAGTTCTTCGAGTCCATGTCCGCGTGGCGCAAGGTCTTCGAGTCCATGTCCGCGTGGTTTAAGTGACTGGTGAGCAGTGGCCCATCTAGAAGATGGGACTGAAGAGTCCAAACTGCCACTAACTAACCTGTGATGCTACCTAACCACTTTGGCATCTCATCTTATGCCAGGTCAAGGGCACAGAGGGATGATTTCACACAGCTGCCTTACAGGTTTAGTCTTTTCAGGTTTCTACAGGAGGCAGAGGAAGCAGCCTGTGTGCTACTGCATGAGCTCTGATGTTTGACCACAAGCAGTAAATATGGCCAATGGCCTGTGCAGGGATGTTCGCATGCGGGGGTGTGTGTGTGGGTGTGGGTGTTCTGAGTTATTGCTGAGAATTCTTTCCAGGTGTCTGGCTGGTGAGTCATGCCCACATGCTGATCGCTACATCGTCACTTGCTGGTGGATTCTCTGTACCTTGTCTTTAAACCAGTATTGATGACTTCAATAACTCAATCATAGGTTAAGAGTCTATTACTGGAGTGGGTGGGTAAGGTGCTGTGTCCTGCTTTGTGCAGGAGGTCAGACTAGATGATCATAATGGTCCCTTCTGACCTTAAGGTCTATGAGTTTGGAGGGAGAAGTGTACCAGCCATATAACAGCAGATTGAAATTAACTGGGTAATCCCTGGAGGTATTCTCTGGGAGGTGGCCTGCCTCTCAGAGGCACCAAAGATGGGAACAAAAAGACAAGGAGACTATCTAAAGGGCTTTTTCCTTTTCAGATAATATAACAAGGCTCTGGAAACATCCAAGGAGCCCTTGGAGGAGAATGGGATTGGGAAAGAAAGCAGGGAGATTAACAGAGTCATTTAAATGGAAGTCTGACAACTATGGAAATAACTGGGAGTGAGGTTTCATCACCACCGTACCTCTGTGCAATGTTATGTAAGGAGGGCCAGCCCTGAGTGCTTGGGATTCACTGACCCTTCTGGCTGATGTGGGGATCTTTAGGATCGACCCTGGATCAACAAGGGGCAATGGAGGAAGTGATCTGCCTGTTGGTGGCAAGCCAGCAGCAGCAGTGCAGCCAGGCCCTGCTGATGCAGCTGATAGCGAGCCAGCAGAAACAGGAGGCCCAGTTTGCGCCACAACACCAGTGGTGCGTGATCCACTCCAAGTAGCAGGAGCAGATACAGGTGTGATGTGGCTCCAGCAACTCTAAAGTAGGAATTTAGCAGGCAGGAAGGCTGAAGCCCAGCCATGAAGATGCTATGGGTGTGGCCAGTTGGAGCATTTAAGAAGGGCTTGCCCTGGCAAGAACCAGGGAATTCAGATTCATATGGATATAGTCCTTACGGGTGGCTAACTCAGGTTCTGACATGGAACACAACTGGCCAAACAGAATCTTGGCTGCAGGCTGTAAATGGATCAGGCAGTCATGTTCCTGGTGAAGGGGTAGTGTTCTGCATTTCCTTTTTTTAATACATCTGAAACAGGGGTGTCTTATGGTCCCTGGAGGTGGCCTCGTCTGGGGAGGAGGAAGAGGACTGGTAAACTGGTCCCGTAAGAGGGACCTTCCCTGGGGTCCGTCTCCTCATCCGAGGAGGCAACCTTCTCCTCTGAACCTGGCATGGGGAGTGCTGGTTTCAGTCAGAGATGGGGCTGAGGTCGTTGTTTGCCCCATCTGTGCTCCCCAAGGGCCCCAATAAGGCCACTGCCAGGGTCCTCGCAGCCAACCCGGTGCCAGCATCGGCAGCTGGGCATCTTGGTGGTGCCGGTCCTCCCTCGAATCACTGGACCGGTGCCGCAGGTGCTGTATTCAGGTCCTGCTCCGACCTCTCGAGGAGCCTGAAGACAGGGAACACCGGTGCCGGCGTGATCGGTGCTGGTGAGATGACTCCCGCTCTGAGGAGAATGAAGATCGGAGCCGAGGCACCGATGACTTGTGGCACCATTTCCCCCTTGACGATCAGGATCGGCGCCGCCTCTGACTCCTCGGTGCCGAGCCTGACCATGAGGAGCAAGAACGGGAAGACAACCTCATGCGCAGTGCCGACCTGGAGTGATGCTGCCTGGAGTGTGGTGCTGAGAATCGATCTCAGTGGCGCTACACTGACAAGCTTGATGAGTCCGACTCGGAGCTTGAAGGGGAGCTCTCAAGCTCTACCCTCTGAGCCAGCCTGGAGGGAGACCTCTCCTTCGATCTTGGTCTCAACCATCCACCAGGGGCACCCAGCGTGGGTTTTCCCTGGGACACCGGCCCTCGACCCCTCAGATGGCGGGTGAGGGGGGGCAGAGGAATGGGCAAGGCCATCAGGTCCTGTGCTGCCTGGAAAGCTTTTGGTGTCGACGGCTGCTGCAGGGGCACTCCCCCACCCCAAAGAGTCGGAGGAGGCTCCCTGCGCAGAGCTGCGGGCCTGGAGGGTAGCTCAACGGGCTGCAGTTCCAGCACCTCCGGGCTCGACCCTGACCGTGGCCACAGTGCAGGGGAGCACAAGTGCTCCATGCGCTGGTGTCGCCTCCTCTTCGGTGCCGGAGAGGGACAGCGGGAAGACTCCAGTGCAGATGGAACACGACTCATGAGCACGAGCACGACTCATGAGCATGACTCAGAAATTATGGTGCTGGGGTCACAGGGAAACCAACAAATAAATACATCAGTAAGCCAGGCAGCAAGGAATTCTTTTCCCATGTGCAGTGCTACACAGCTGGCAAAACACACACAGGGGTTTGAGGGTTTACTGGACCTGGTCCAAAGCACCAGCTTTGGCCATTGCAGAAGGAAGTGTCCGAGGAATGACCCAGTCTAGCTAATCCAACACTATGTTCTTTCCTACCTTCATAGAGAGGAGACGTGTCAAATAAATTTCAGGAATGGCCTTGGCTCGCTCCCGATCCCGTAAGCTTCCTCGCCTGTGCTTTGGGAGCTCTGGTTCTTCAGTTGGTTTTACTAGGTGCCAAAGTTTCATTCCACCCTCATCTGCATCCTCCAGCATAGGAGTTTCTGAAACATAAATATTAATGAAGTCTCTAGGCTCCCCACACAGACTGGCCATGTAGCTCAGAGCCACTTGCCATCCTTACAAAACACAAGATTTCACTGCACTAAGGGAACATGCAGCAAGCTAAGGACAGTGTCCAGGCCCTAGGAGAGGCCTATTAGCTGTGGACTGCACCCATCCCTGGAAGTTAGCAACTAGAATATTCTAGCTCAAGTTGGACTCTCATGGCTCTGGCTCCTGTTTTTAGGGGGCCTCTGGCTCTCAGACACTTACTCAGCCCCTGAAGCTGACAGTTTCGATATACTGGCAATGCTAACAATGAAGAGGGCCTAACTCACCCAGTAGTTCTTGGGGGTTACCATAAAACTAAGGCTATTGCCTGGGAGAACAAAATCCTCACTTGCTAGCTGATGGGCTCTGTGAAACTATTTTATAAGAATGGAATGTTAAGGCCTTAAGTATCAGACTCACTCTCTCCAGGGATGTAATCCTGATTCTCTCTGGGGATGTATTTGGTCAGACGTGGGACCAGGGCTACAGTTGCTCCATCAGGCACCTGTGCACAAGCAGAAGTTAGGTTAACAATATTCTACACATTTCTCCTTCTGAGTATAACAGGCAGGCTTTATACAGTACAACAGCTCATCCCTGAGGAAGTATGGTCTCCTGGTTAGAAGAGGAGATTAGGAGTCAGGACACCAGGGTTCCATTCCTGGCTCTGCTACTGACTCACCCTATGAGTTTAGTAAAGTCTCTTCACCACTCCATGCCTCAGTTTCACCATCTATAAAATGGGGATAATGATATCTGAATCACCAGGGCTGTGAGAGAATGATGTCTGTCAAGTGCTTTCAGGCAAGGTATTTTAAACATTATTTTTCATTCCCAGAAGCCTGATCCCAGCTCAGGAGACCATCACTTCCTATACTGGGTATGTAGCCAGTATACTGTCTTCAACCAGCAAGAAGGGTACACGATGGCAGGCCTGCAACATGGTGTATTGACAATGACAGCAGTGAGGTACAGTCTAGTGCAACCCAAGAAAGAAAGGGGTGAGCAGTATAAGGGGTGAGTGACGGCAGATACCGTGGGGAAGGGTGAATTGGGCAGAGGCTAAAGGAGAAGTGGGAGATAATGGTCCATTCTAGCCTTAAAATCAATTACTCGGAGTGAGGTGCTGAGCAGCACTGCTGCTGTTTCCTAACCCCCCAAACATTCTAAATGCCCACAAAGGGACCCATATGACTAACTGGTTTCCTCATATTCCCACAACCCATGTGTGACTGCTGCTTGGTTCTCTGTGGTGACAAATCTATGTTAGGAATAGGAAGAGGTGCACCAAGTTTGCTTTCAATTATGAGTGAAGGTAGAATTTGAGCCTCAATTTCCAGAGTCAAAGGGCTCAGGCACTAACCAACAGATTTACCAACCCTGGCCTGATTACAGCATCTCCAGAAATTAGCTTAGGGCAATATATCCAAACATCAGACACCTGTTTGACTCCCCAGGATCCATGGCTCAGCTTGTCAGAGGTGAAGATGCAGTGTATAGAGGAGGTTACAGTGACTGAACAGCTGCTCCTGTGTCAGGAGCAAGTCAGAGCCTTGGCCACATCCCAGGTGGGGCTAGAAAGGTTCCTTAAATGGGATCAGGCAGGAGTCCCATCTAGAGGTGGAGTCTACATCTGGCATTGAAAGGTCATTGAGAAGATGAAGGGAAGAAGGATGCACAGTTCTGACCTTGTAGTGCTGGAGAGTGTTCAGGCGCTTCCAGGTTCCCTGAATGACAGAGGTCACATCCTCATCGGAAAGGATCAGGTGACCAGCCAGACCTGATCTCCACTCTACAGTCATCAAAACACAGAAAACAGAAAATAACAATAAAACCTTTACTGTGAAAGTTGAACTGTCTTTAAAACTCTCTTGCATATTTCACTCTCTGTATGCAGAAACTGATGTCAGGTAAGACTAACAACACTGTACCAATAGTGCATTGTATGAATGCTGAGAGTTTATCTAGTCATAGTTAGGAAACACAGGTGAAAAGTTCCTGAAGAACATTAACTCTACCCCTTTGGATATGTACATTGCAATAATGTAACTAAACAACTTCTGTGTTCTAATACAAAACAGTACAAATGTGCAGCATGTGTTACAGGAAAATAGTATTATGTGTAAAGGTCCTGTGTCTATTAGGATTGTTACTTACTATTTTAGAACATTATTAGACATAGGGCAGCAGGTTACTGTCAGAAGGCCTGGAACTTCACCACAGATATGAAGATATTGCCCATGCCCCAAAGACCGTTACCATGAGTAAAGGCATCCCAGAAACACCGCTTAGTGGGAATATGGACATCTTACCCCTGCCTGGCCCTCATTGTGCATAGGTTAAAAGTCTTCTAAAGCTGTGAACACAGCAGCCTCTCACTGCAGAGGAGAGAGGAGCCCAACAATCTGCTTGCTGCCGCTGCTGCCTTCTTTCTACTTATCCGTGTCATTTGTTAATTGCTGTAATGGTGATGAATGGTTTGAATGAAGAGTGGAGTTCTAAGTGCTACAGAATTCAATATAGGGGAAACTCATACTTACATTTTCATCCTTTCTTGCCAAGCAAAAACCTGACCTTTCAGCGTCAATATGGGAAATTACTCATTGGTAATTCTACTGGCCATAGTCATCTTCTCACACCCTACCAAGCAAGGGCAATTATAAAAAGGGAGATGGCTCCACCTCCAAGAGACAAAGAGGGATGGGAGAAGAGAGAGGTGTGACAAGGGAGGCCCTGTGGCCAGAGCAGACACTGAATTACACAATGCATTCCTGAACAAGAGCACATCCTACGAATACAGCTGTGTGCAGATGCCTCACTGCTGCCAACTGAGAAAAAGGAAAAAAGGAGGAGGAATAATTGGAGCTCCAATCCCCCAGCACGAGCCCTGCAGTTCCTTAGCCCACTTAGGGTCTGATCTTGCAGTGTTGAAGTAAATGGGAGTTCTGGCACTGCCTGCAATAAGAGCAGGATTGGGCCCATAACCCAATAGCACCCCTGCACCAGTCCCAAACTGCCCCCTACACTGCAAGTGCCCACCCTGATCCCATATTCTTTTCATAAACATCCCTTTCCTCATTCAAATCCTTCCTCAAAGACCACCTTCTTCCACACTCCTTCTGACAATAATCTGTCAGGCTCAGGAGCTATTTCCAATGACAAAGGTGAAAAGAACACAAGGTACCATGCAAACAAGAGGCGGCAGAAGCAGATTACAAGTATCTTCTTGTCTGCCCCCCTTCCTGCTATTATTCCTCTCCCTCCTTTATCACGTCACACTTAATCCAGACTACAGCGTAAACTCCTTGGGGCAGAGACTGTCGTCATTCTCTGTTGAATGTTCATTGTCATCACAGCAATGGTACCACATACACATATTAGATAACTCTACTCTTCAAACTCAACACTGAGTTTTAACATCAATGAATTGTGCTCACCAAGGTCCAGGGAGTCTGGGTCTGGTCGGTGACAATATGGTGTTCCTTTATAGATTTGATCTAGGATTTTCTCCTTCACCTGTGTTATTGTGTCACAGTCTAGCACTTTCACAGAGACGCTTTGGGAATCCTCTGCCTCTCCCACAGTAGCTCCTGTTTGAGTCAGAGCATTTAAAGTCTGGGGAAAGAAAAGATAGCTGATGCAGCTGCACACGGTGATGAGCCTGATTAGGAATCACACCTGGACTTCCCTCTCTCCACATTACACTGTCAATTAGCAAACACTAGTAATGACGAGCCCTTTACAATGGGGAGGGGAATCCCATGAACATAATGAGCCAGGTTTTCAGTCCAGCTTCAGTGGCATGAAGGGAATATAAAGCTGGTCCAACAGTCTTCCTGAAGGGGGGCCTCCTCAGGTGGCAAAGAGTTGGTGTAGCCACTCTCGTAGCCCTCCCCCTTCTCCCATTACCGCACAGTGGATGTAGTCAGAGAGGAGGAGATGTGGCTAGAGTATTGCTTTGCTCTGGCAATCCCAGGCTGCTACACCTCTTACTGCTCTTTAGGTAGCAGAGCAGCTCTAAATGACATTGGCAGTTCTGCCAACCCCAAATCTGGTGTAATGCCATGGCTTCCAGTGAGCAATGACAGGACACTCCTGTGACAAAGTGGGTGTGATCTTAGTGAATACTGTGTGTGTCTCAGTTTCCCATAGGTACTACTCAAGTACTGAGGTCACAGTGTTGGGTTAAAGGTGTGTGATCTTTGTAGTGACTACTAGAGGGTAGGTGTGGATGACTCTAGCTGCCCACAAACAATGGCCAGAGCCCATCCCTTTTCAAGGGGCCAGATAATTGTCAATGGGGAGACACTGTAGGAGTGGCGAGACTCTGGTCCAGAGAGAACCCTTGTCAGGCACCGGGTGATGCACCCCCACCAGATGCTGCAGGACTATGTGGCTTGGGTGAAGGTCCCTGGAAGGAAGCCATTCACCCTGCCTAAGGCTCAGATCCTGGTGCAGACACAGGAGGGATCAGGGTGTCTGGAGTTGGGGTCCTCCAAGATATCAGCTGTGCCATCCTTTGGAGAATGACTGTGTCTCATAGAGACTGGATCCAGACCCTGCACCTGTAACAGCCAAGGATTTTCATTTGAATCCAGGGAACCAATCAGCTGAGACTGAAGCGGTCAGTGTAAATGCCAATGACCTGGCTGGCTGCGGGAGGAGCCATTAAGTATACCATTGGGATACCTGTCTGTAACCAGACCTCTGGAGTTGAGTGGGACAAAGGGATGATCCCTGCCCCCCTGCACACGGAGGAAGTGGTTCACACTGGCACTGAGACAGCAAAGGCAGAGCTGTGTGAGGAGGCACCAACATGGTAGGATGGCTGCCAACCAGGGCTGCCTCATTCAGAGATGAGAAAGGCCCAGGAAAGGGGGAAGCAGCTGGAAGGGCGCTGCTGGGAACAGACACACCCAGTCAGAGGGTGGTCAAGGCCAAGATGGGGTCTCTTAACCAAAAGAGCCAGAATTGCAGCCATCTAGACAGGACGGTTGGTAGAAGACCTGATCAGAGTTTGAACCCCCAGGGTTGTGGGGTGGCAAAGAGGCACAGGTCACATAAACCTCCCCATATGTAGCCTGCGAGTGTCAGCAAGCACATCAAACCTAAGGAAGGGTGTAAGACTGGAAGGGCTGGGTGTAACTCCCACCAAGGGATGGGAGAGATGCTGACACATCCATGGAAACATCGGTGGGTTCGAACTTCCTCAGGTCACTGGCTAAAGTGATCCACTCAGTTTGGTCTCGAAGGGGAAAGAGGTGTGACAAAATAGGAATGTTCTTAATGAAAACTGCATGTGCCTCAGCTTCCCCTAGGTACAATTCAAGTATTTAAATGTTGGGTTAAGGGTGTGTGATCTTTGTAGTGGCCACTAGAGAGCAGGTGTGGCTGACTCTAGCTGCTTACAAATGGATAATGGCCAGAGGCCATCCCCTGCAAAGAACCAGCCAGAGGTGGTGAAGAACAAAAGACCAGGTGACCTGCTTTGCCCAGGAAAGGAACAAAGGAGGAGGACAGGTCAGCAGAGGCATGTCTGGTGCTGGGCAGCCAGAGGAGTCAATCCCCTGTGGGGGAACCCAAGGAGCAGAACCCAGGAATGGGGGCTCTGGCACTCCCCAAGATGGGCTTTGTTGTAACTTCTTGATTCATTTGCTTACAAGTTCTGTTACACGCTGTGATCCTAAGGACTAATAAACCTGTCTGATTCCCATGCTGGCTGTGAATCGTTTCTGACTGCAAGGAGGGGTGCATGGCCCCTCTGAGGGCATGTAAGAGCTCCCCAAGCATCCTCTCCAGGGGAACTCACTGTGGGGAGCTCACAGTGGAACAGGGCTGCTGAATCCAAGGCCAAATTCAGGAAGCAGCTGCACTGGTGGGAGGTGCCCGAGGGAAGACTCGCCCCACTAGAGTCCTGATTGGCTTCACCCTGAGTGGTTCCAGAACACGGTTCTTGTGGGACTCCCTCACAGCTCCCAGAGGTGGCGTTAGTTCTGATGCAGGGAGGATTAAGCCAGTGGTTTTTAACCTTTTTTCATTTGAGAAGCCCTGAAAACTTTCAAATGGAGGTGCAGACCCCTTAGGAAATCTATTGTCTGTATATATAATTGACATCTGTTCAGTAAGTTTTCAGTCAAAATATTTTGCAGACCCTTAGACATAGTCCGTGGACCCCCAGGACTCCACCAACCACAGGGTGAGAACCACTGGATTAGGAGATGGTGTTTCATTAGTAGAGACAAAGGATGGGAGAGAAGGCACAACGGGAGTTCTCACCAGACTCCGGTACTCCAAGTCCTCTCGCAGAAGACGGTTATCATTCAGGGTGTATTTGGCTTTCCCTGTCACCCAGTCCACTGGTCCCTTATCTACCTGGTGCTTGATTCCCCGGAACAGCATGTAGAGTGGCTCCCCGACAGAGTCCTGGCAGAGACAAAGAGGTTCAGCTCTTGGGAGAAGTCACTTTCACTCTCCTGACAGTGGCCTCAGGCTTCAGAATATGGACCCCTCTACCCAACAGCAGCATAGTCAAAGGCATAAGTCAGCAAAGCAACACAAGGACTGCAAGGCAGAGGGTTCCACCTACCCCATCCCTGCGCCACATGCAGGAAAGAAGGGCTGGTGGCTAAGGCACTAAACTAGAACTCATAAGATCTGGATTCAATTCCATCTGTGCCACAGCATCCCTGAGTGACCTGGGGCAAGACACTGTGCCTCAGTTTCTTCATCTGTAAAATGGGGCTCTGTAGCAGGGTTCACTTGGGAGCCTGCAAAGGCCTAGTGGGCAGGTTGTGGCTCAACAGTCCCTAACGTCCAGGATGGCCTGGCTGAACAGTCCACAAGCCAGGCAGCTGGGTTATAGTCCTTCATTCCCCAGTACTCCCCAGGTTCTCCCTGCCAGAGAGAGACATAAGGGGAAGGTAGGGGGACCCAGGTCCTCCCTCTCCACCAGGTCCCAGTGCAGGGCCCAAGAGGGAAGGGGCAAGGAGTGTCTCAGCTCTCTCTGGCCAATATATCAGACCAGCCACCTCCTACCTCCCCACTCTCTTCCGTTTGGGGTGTGGTCACAGCAGAGAGTTCCCAATGACTCTCAACGGTTCGAACAGCCCAATGGGTACTTCTCAGCTCACTTCTCAGGGTCCAGATACTCTCCCTTGTTAGGGAGCACAGGGAGAGAAAATTGTCAGGCCCCATGCCAGGTACTACCCACAGTCCAAATCTTTCCCTCTGGCTGCAGAAGCAACAATCTGGCATCCTCTCTCCAGACAGCCTCTCCTTCACTCTCCCCTTGCTTAACTGTCCCCCTTTAGGCAATTCCTCCATTTGGAACATGCTCATCAGCTGCTGAGGGGCAGGACCCTCTTGGCTCTATACTGCTCCTTCACTCCTTTAGCCTTTGTGTGGGGCCTGTACACTCTACCATAAGCATACACCTGCACAGGGGTGTTGGGCAGATCATCCCATTACTATATGTGAGACACTCAGATATAACAGTGACAGGGCTGTGTCTGCCAGACCTACATGTGGGCATGCCACAGTCCAGTTCAGCCTTTGGCTGCAGGCTTGTGGGAAGTGAAGATGAGAGGGGTGATGAAGTGCTGGATGCTGTGCAACCCAGCTCTTCTTTCCTGCTCACTGCAGCACAGGGGTAATTTCTGACACCAGTTTAGCAGGCAGTAAGGCTGCTGTGACATTCTTTTAATCTCCATTTCTCTTTGCTTCCGCACCATTCCCAGGAGTGGAGAATTCTTACCCTTACAAAAGCATACAGACAGATGGACATCCAGTTGGTGAGCAGCTTCTCTACTACTGTTTCTGTCCTGAAAGAGAATCCCAGGCTGGTTACTATATGAGACCCTCCATGGCGAGGCGCTAGAGCAGAGAGGGGTGGATGATCAGAATCAGGACATGCTTCCTAGGCAAAGCCCATTTGAGGAGCATTGTTGGAAGTGGTCAGAGATACAGAAAGGAGAGCAGGACCTCATGGACCTATATGGCTAACTCTTTAAACCCCACCCGAATACAAATGTCAGGGCTTTCACCTGAATGAGACAAAGAGTATCTGGTGTGTGGACAGTAAGACAAGCAATTAACCAGAGAAGCAGGGGCAGCCCCAACATGCCATTAATGCCTCTCCAGGCTGCCCCAAGGACCCAAACATAAGCTCCCTGCCATGAGACAGAACTCACAACAGGGCACTCAGAGGTCTGTGTCCCCTGCTCTAGCTCAGACCTCTGCGGGGTGGGATTTAGGAATAAAAGGACCATATCTCTTGCAAGATACCAGTCATGCCACCAGCTCATTGCAGAGGGGATGTGGTTTACAAAGTGTTGTACTCAGTGTTGGCCTAACCCT
>ML677027.1:15483259-15543743 GCA_007922155.1 Mesoclemmys tuberculata | reverse complement strand
CCAGTCTCTCTCTCACACAATATTCTATACAAAGCCCCAGTCCCAGTATCTCCCTCACGCTATACGGCATAAGATCACATACAGACCCACAGTCCCAGTCCCCCACCCTCCTCAGTATAACTCAATAGACAGCACAATTAAATGTCCCCTCTAACTGTTGCAGGGAGGGACCAGAAGGAGCTAGGATTAGAGAGGCAGAAGTCAGAGGGCATGGAAGCTGGTGGACAGATGCCAGTCCCCAGTGAGCTTTGAAAATCAGGGAAACTATTCAGAACAGGATTCAGAAATGGGCAGGAAGCTAGTAAAGGGGTCAAATGACAGGAGTGCCATGGCTCTGTTTCCTGAAGAAAGCATGTCTGCCCACAGCATTGCAGACCAGTGACATTTAGAAAGTGATGATATAAGGGGATTGTGCTTGACAAGACAGGAAGGGGCATATTAAGGTCAGCTAAGGGGTCAGCAGAGTCCAAGGCAAGGAGAGACAGAACAGTAGATAAGCTAAAATAGGGAAATGGGGGCCGAAAAAAGGCATTCAGTGTCCAGCATGAGCTTGGAGGAAGGAGGAGCTGAATGAAGGATTCTTGCTGTCTCACAATTGTCTACTGCTCAGAGAAGCCAGGGGTCTCTTATTTCTGTTGCCTCCTCTTTAGTAGAGCTTCATGTCTGGGCATCTGCCGGACTTGTGTCTGCTGCACAGCACATTTTCCCATAGTTACTACAGAGGGATTACAGGGCTCTAGGATTGCCAAGAAAGGCTCTGTGCAAGAACTAGCCATATCCAGTAGGGGACTGTAGGACTGAATCAGTCACTCACCTCCGCAACATCAGCTTGGGGTTCTTGGCCACATACTGTTCAACAAGGTCATTCAAGAGAGTCTTCAGGATGTCGGTAAAGTACTCTAGCTTCCCATGCAATGAGACAGTGAGAAGGGATGCCACATAGGCCCGGTCTCTTGGAGAGAATGTACGTTGGGTTTCTAGAGTGTGGATAAACTGAAGAAAGGGGGATTGTCAAAGACAAGCTAATGCTCTCAGCTATTAACCACATCTAGAGACTTTCCCAGTAGGGTGTGGCAAAGCATGGTGTAGATATGGGGGGCACCCAGCTACTCCAGGCTCTTGCCTGCCATCAGGAGGCACTTTAAAGAATGCTGTAAGTCCCTTATGTTTCTCTTGGAAACATCTGGTAGGGTAGTGGCACAGGAGAAAGTTACAGTAGGGAATGAAGGAAGGGAGATTACCTTGGTAAGGAAGAGTTTACTATTGAGGAGGTTGGACAACTGCACCAAGCCCTGCTCCACCGTTTGCCGCCGACACTCGGGCACGTCCAAGCCCCTCTGCAGTGGTGACTCTCGGTGTCCTGGAAAGAAAATGCGTTCTGCATAGGCCCTGTAATCCAGAAAGGGGATTCCGGTGCCAACAAGGTCACTGGTGAGATCCATCATCTCTGTCATCAAGTCTGGAAGTAAAGGAAGCTTCTGTGTTACAAAATAAGACCAAGAGAACATGTGTCCTGCAGTGCGGAACATGGGGATGTGGGCTGGGAGGCAAGTAGGGCTAATGGGATGGAATTGACAAAGGGAACAAGCAAGTTAAATAGTGAGATGCATCATCCTACGGAATCCATTCCCAAAGGAAGGAGTGGAAGAGATCACTATGGATCAGCCTCTGTTCCCAGTTACACACGTGCCACTCCACTGACCTCAAGGGCATGTGAGTAACTGAGCAGAATTTGGCTGTACAACTTTAATACACGGACAAGGGTGAGTGTTCACACAGGCAGCTATCGAGATGTAGGGGCTGGTAGAGGGAGTGAAGGGATAGAGATGGTTCCCCAACCTCTATGTGCAGCTGCAGATGTGTGAAGTTCTCTGAGTCTCTTACCCGTGAACTCCTTCTTGCATCTGTCCCGAACACTTGTTTCCAGATTTTCCAACTGGATTTGAACTTTCTTGTAATCCCTCAGAGCCTGTTTGCTCTTCCTCCTGTAATAGGAAGCAGAGCTGGAGACCACCTGGCTGACTCACTCCAGATGGGATTTCCATATGGCTGGGCTTAATTTAACATAATTTGCAAACTCATCCCTGTCTCCATGTCTCAGGGGAAAAGACGTCCTCCCCTCCCCCTGGCCAACAGCATTCCTCAATCTGAGAAAAAGATGGGCCTTACTATGTATGCTAAAGAAATGAGGGCTGATGGGGCAAAAGGAACAAGGGCAGCGCTGGATCACAAGATGGGCATGAGGGGCCCATCTTCTTCAGAAGAAGGGAGGAGCCTGGTCCCTCTGAGGCCTCAAACACTCCTTTGCTCTTCAGGAGATGACACAATTCCTGGCTAATAACTACAGGCTGCTCCAGACCCACCTGGTAATCAGAGCATCTCCCGCTGGAACTCTCAGGCTGATAGCCTTTATTAGACCAGATTATGTGATCACTTCTCCACAGAAGCAACCGCTCTGGTTTCCAGCTTCCTACTCTGTGTTGTATCTTTCCCTGAGTCCATCCTAAGTGCATTCCTGACATTGAGGGCTTCCAGACAATTCAACCATACATACAGACAAAGCATTTATCTGCAGCATTTTTTGGAAATGAGCTCTGGGCCCATATTCTCTTTCCATTGGCTTGTCAGGAAGATCTCTTCTGTAGAGTTGCTGGTGGTGGCAATGGAAGGTCTATGATAGTAAGTCCATAGCCCCAAGAGTTGTGAAATAAGGGGAGGTGTCTCTGAATACTAGCTAGACCATAACACCCAAGAGCAGAGACCAGTGGCATAAGTCCTTTTGCAGACCCTCATCTTACATTGGAAGGCGTGTCTGGGATCTCCTTGCAAACTCTGAACTCCAGAGTAAAGTGGCCTTTCAGGGGAGAGTTCTGTCACCAAGGCCAAATCTACACCCTCGGATGTCTGATGGGAAGGTTGCACAGTCTCAGGTCCCAAATGGGGAGCTGAGCTCACTGAACGTTCCTGCTGACAGTTACCCAGTGGCCTGAACACTACGCAGGCTGTCATGGAAGATACGTCTTCAACGCAATCCAAGGTAGGCTGCAGCTCAGGTGAGCAGACCCTCACACTAGCTTTAACCTCACAGAGAGGCAGTGACAGGGGTTCAGCATGGGCTGTGCAAGCCATCCAGGGACCTGGGTTCATACTCATGTTGCTAGCTTATGCTGACTCCTATGCTGCTATGTCTTCGCTGCTACCTTCAGCCATGCTAGCAAGATTGCCATTAGTCTGGGTACGCCTACCCGAACTGCAGTCACCCCCCACGCAGCACCTCTCACCTGTAGATGAAGACAATGATCAGGACAATCAAAGCCACAAAAGAGGCTCCGACACCCAAGCCAATCTGGGCCTCCAGTGGGAAGGTGAGCTGGCTTTCTGTGTCATACTGCACTCTGCCCAGCAGGAAGTTCAAATTCCCCATCTGCACCTGCAGAAGAAATGCAAGCGCAGGCAAGATCAGAGCATCAGACTCTCCTCATCCTGTAGACTGAGTCGTGGACTCCAAGGGGAATGCTTGATTATCTTGGTGTCCCCCACACCACTACCTCCCCCTCTCCCTCACCCCAACAGTGCCTTGGGCTCCCCCTCTCCCCCAGTATATCCCCTTCCCCAATGCCACTCTCCTCCTCCTGTGCCTCCATCTCCACCCATCCCCCCACCAGTGCTTCTGCAAAAAAAGACCCCTGGCAACAAGTCTCAGAACCTGGGTCAACTGACTCATGCTCATATTATGGGGCTAAGAATAGCAGGGGGAGGGTCTCAGAGCCCAAGCAGGAATATCTACACTGGTATTTTGAGGCCTGTAGAGCGAGCCCTGAAAGCCCTTGTCAGTTAACCCAGGTGCTGAGACTTGTTGCTCCGGGTTTTTTTGCTGTGTAGATTTCTTCCCCCACACTGGTTCAGTGTTTACACTCCCACCCCTCCTGCTGTCTCTGCTGCTTAGATGAGCTCTTACTGTGAACTCTGGGAGTGAGTCTGTGCCCTCCCGCTTTGTGCGGTGCCGTGGTGCTGGCTGCTCGGATGGGGGTTCACAGTACAGATGATTCCTTGTCAGGGTTTTTACAACACACACCCCTTCCCCAATCATGGCCACTACTTCCTCTTTGGAAATGGCCAGGTCCAGATTTTCCCCCTGGAATACAGGTGCAAAAGGATATCAAACAATGGTCCTTCTGGGAAGTCAAATCTGTATAACCCAGGGCTTTAGAGAGGCAAACCACTACAGGGCATACTGAGAGTTCTACAAAAGCCCTAGTAACTCCCTGGCTACTCTTACCAGAAAGGAAGCATGCCGTCTGTGAGTAGGCAGCATGAAAGTCTAAGGCCCAGTCTTACCTTGGCGATTCAGCAGCAGTTGACAGGAGATACGCAAGTGACGTAAATCACTTGCATATCTCCTGTCGACTTTGCAGCGTCTCCTCCGCGCGGCGTCCATACTGCGCTGCGTCAAAGGGAACAGCACTCCCTTCAATGCAGTGCTACGCCACTTACCGCGGTGGTTTTCCTGCATCACTTCTTGGATCGACTGAGCGCGTCTATGCATGTACAGGCATCCCCTGGCTTGGCAACTCTGAGATTTGGAGGTATTCAACATAAGAAAAGGGCCTGTCCATGGCATATAGGACTAGCTGGAATCTTTATTAGAGAAAAAAATATTTCACCCATCGTTACAGGATGTCACTGCTAAAACGTGCACCTAATTTCTAATTGGAATTGGTCTGGCTTCAGCTTCCAGCCATTGGTTCTTCTTCTGCCTTTCTCTGCTAGATTAAGGAGCCCTTTCCTCCTTGGTACTATCTCCCTGTGATGCTACTTATACACTATAGTCATGTCACCTTTCAACCTTCTTTTTGATAAACGGGTATAGCTCTTTAAGTCTCTCACTGCAATACATTTTCTTAGGCCTTCTAATTATTTTTGAAGCTCTTCTCTGCACCTTCTCCACATTTTTCAACAGTCTTTTAAAATGTAGACACCAGAACTGGGCACAGTATTCCAGTAGTGGTCTCACCAATGCCATATACAGAGGTAAAATCACCTCCCTCCTCCTACTCACTACTCCTCTGTTTATACATCCAAGAATCACATTAGCCCTTTTTGCCCTAGCATCACACTGAGAGCTCATGTTCAGTTTCTTGTCCACTGTGACCCTGAGATCCTCTCCAGAGTCACTGCTTTCCAGGACACAGTCCCCCATTCTGTAGGTATGACTTGTATTCCTTATTCCTAGCTGTATAACTTTGCATTTGGCTTTATTAATGCATTTAGTTTGAATGGGCCCAGGTCATCAATTGATCCAGATCACTCTGTATGACTGCCCTAGCCTTATTTTTATTTAATATTCTATTTTGTGTCAGCTTCAAAATTTATCAGCACTTATTTTATATTTATTCCCCAATCACTGATGAAAATGTAGAATAGCTTCAGGCTGCAGAACCTCACTATAAACTCTGATTCAATGACGATTTCCCATGACGCCTACAGGTCTTCTATGTGCTTTGTTGATATTGTATAGTGCTAATTTTTTTAATCAGAATGTCATGGGGTACTAAGTCAAGCGCCATACAAAGTTTAAGTATATCACAACTTTATCAACCAAACTTGTAATCTCAAAGAATGAACTCAGGTTTATTTGACAAGACCTATTTTCCATAAAATCACGTTGACTGGCACTAATTATATTAATATCTTTTAATTGTTAATAAATTGAATCCCAGATCATGTTTTCTGTTATTTTGCCCAGGACTGATGTCATGTTAACTGACCTAGAGTTACCTGGGTCATCCCATTGCCCTTTTTTGACTACTGGCACAACAGTAGCACTTGTCCAGTATTTTGGAATTCCCCCTATTCCAATATTTATTAAAAATTAACACCAATGGGACGGAGATCTCCTCCGTCAATTCTTGGGTGCAAGTTATCTTGGTGATTTAAACATGTCTGTCCCTAGTAGATGTTGTTTAACATTCTACTCAGTTACAAATGAATTGGAAGGTAATTTATCATCCTCATGTGATGTGAGTTAATCATCCTGTTTCTTTCCAAATACAGAAGATAAATATTTATTGAGCACTGAAGCCTTTTTAGTCTCTGTATTCAGCTGTCCTGTCTCCTCCTCACCCAGAATCTTCTTCCAGGCACAGTTTTATCCAACAAATGTAAAACTCAGGCGAAACCTCAAACATAAACAGTTCCTCAGCTCACTCTCAGCTACAGCTCTCATGGGCTTTTCCCCTTTGCCCTTCTCAGACACTCCTGCTTCAGAGCCGACTGCAGGAGTCTGTCTCTCTCCTGCCACTCCTCAGTCCTTCAAATCATCTGTCCATGAGTTACCCTTCTACAGCACCTAAACAGAAGCTACCCACTCTTCTGCAGCTGCCACCACTAACTCAGCATTCAGCAGACATACCAGCCAGGTTTAATAATTGAACAGGGCCACATGATCCTTAGCCAATTATAATCAACTGGAAGAGTAACTCATCTGCCACAGGCAAAGCTGGACATAACTCTCTTTCAATGGCAAGCCATCCTGTGACAGCATCACCATTAACAATTATACCATTCCATCTAGCAATGGGCAGATATTACTACTAGAATTTTTTGTTCCTAATATATTTTAAAATACCTTATTATCCTTTGCATTGCCAGTCCTGGATTATAAATCCCTGATGTCTTTAGCTTTCCTACTGCTTTTCTATACTTCATATCTTTCAATTGCTATTGATTGCTGTCTATTTCTGCTTTTTCCCATTTGTTCTATAGTGCTATTTTACGTCTATCTGTTCTCCTCAAGCTCCATATAACCCCCCAAGCAACTATGCACGGAGCTAACAAGCTATGCACTTAGCACAAGGCTCTTTTCTGTTGCACTCCTTCCCCAGCTCCTGTGCCATTTCTCATTATTCTCATATTGTATCTAATTTAGGCTATAAATTGCTAAAAGCAGGGATTGCCCTTCTTACCATACGCCAGTGAAGTGCTATTAAGCCCTATGGCATTGGTGGGATATCACAGAACAGTCCCAGGCCATCAGTGGGAAGTGGGTTTATGGGTTGTTTATTGTGATTTTGAGCTGGCTGTAGCTTTACCTCCACAGAGATGACACTTCCTGGCTTGTGCCGATATGGTTTGGCGGGGTCCTCAGGGTTCAGGGATTTCAAGATTGGATTGACTTCATAGGAGAAGGGTGTGGGATGCAAGGAGTTGAAATCGAAGCTCAGATTATCCAGAATAAATTCCAGTTTGACCTGGACAATCCGCAACAGCTGATTAATGGCTGGAGTTTTGCATAGGATAAGGTAGGAGGAGTTAATGAGACATGGTTCTTCAAACTAGGAGCAGAAGGGAAAATCGATTAGGAATCTAAAAGAATGGTAAGTCAACCTCAGTTCTAAAGCTCCTCCCACTCCCTTGTGGCATCCCAGCACCAGGGTTCTGTGGGAGCCCGCTGCACTCGCCCACCCCAGGGCCATCCCAGTCACCCACCCCAGATGCAGAGTGCAAGTCTGAGCTTTAAGTGACTCTCCAGGTGTCATAGAAAAACTTTCCTTCAGTGGATCTTTCAGTCCTTGGATTTACAGTGGTCTCCCAACTCGTCAGCAGTGCAGATCACCTGGAATCTCCTTGCCAACAGTCCCTGTATTTAAAATACTGCAGAGCTGGGGACAGTACATTCCTTTTGGAGAGCTCTCAGCTCTATCTGACAAAACATGTTTATTTACTTTCATGGCCAGCTGTAAAGCCCATTTGTTCACTGGAGCTTTCTGTGAGTAAGCTGCTTGCGAGGGGCTGGGATGCTAGCTCTTGGATTAATTGATGATTTTTGTTACCTTTATTGCAATGTTTTTATATTTTTTAACTCTGGCAAAAGATAAATATCTAAATATATAAAATAGCTTCTGTTCCCCCACTGGAATTCATAGCCACACATAAAACCTGCCCAGAGTGATGGGGATTTTCACTAAGGCATAAGAATTGTCACAATGGAGCAGATCAATGGCCTGTCCAGTTCTGCATCCTATTAGATGGCAGTCCAGGATGTACCCAGAGAGATTCACCCCATGGTCATGAGTGCTTTTTAGATTAATATAATAGTAATGCCCCACCACCTATTTCAGAGAAAGGTGGCCCTCTGATAATGTAACTTGCCATCTGTGCAATAGGATTTGGCAGGGGAATGGGCAGAGGTGACTCTAGGTCAGCATTTCAGAGAGAATGCGGATGTGCACCAAGCCTTCAATTACTGCGTTTATGCTCATCGGGTACCTTTGGAGGTCCAGCTCATTGTTGTGCTATGGCTACCAGGCTGCTAAATGAAATCCTACCACTCTGGAGCCCCTGCTGAGAAGGACTCTATATAGTCTGAGACAGTAGAGCAGCTGCTGAACAGGGACTCTTCTTTTGGGGTAGCCATGATGGCAGGTGAGGTTCTGTAAATAGTAGGCAGAACTGTGGAGATAGTAAGTTTATTTAACTTTGATTTTGTTGTCATCTCTTTGTATGGTGCAGGGCCTAGGTACTGCAAAGGCAGAACTGTGCTAGGACAGGGGGCTATCTGTGTTTTTGTTTTTTTTGTGGGGGGGGGGTTTGGGGAGGGGGAACTGTGCAGCCAGGCCTCACAATGTAACTGTAGATATCCTCATACTTTCTGCTGCTGTCATGTCATTTCTGCATAGGCTCTAGGGAGAGGTTGGATCTGGAAGCTGAAATTTTACAAAGCAGGACTGGGAGAGGTTAAACATTGAATCCGGGGGACAATGTCTCACCACGGCTTTTTGTTTCCCATGATCACTCCTAGTTTGTAGGACCCAAGAATGCTCTAACAAGAGGCACAAAAGCCTCTGACACAAGAGGTCTCTGGACAGCAGTACTTATAGTGGTCTTCAGCCTCAATTCTATTGCATGCTTTGCCAGCACAAGGGTCAAGATACCTGCTGGATGCTGCACAGAGCATTCTGTGGGCACTCAGTTTCTGGCACAATCCTGCGCCATCTCCCCAACCCTCGGCGATGGCGTTCTGATGGTGAAACCGTAATCCGGATCTTTGGACTTTGTACAACATCTAGGTTATGTCCATGAACTCGGATCACTCTCCCACCACTGCAACACACAGAAGCAGTCACAGTCATCCATTTAGTCACCACATACCAACCCATGGGCTCTGTGTCATCCCCTACCCATGGATGGTGCCAATCTGTTGGCCACCCATCCATCTGATGGCTCAATGCACAGGCCTGGACTCACCCTACCCAGAAGCTCACATACTAAGGTGATGAATGCAGTAAAAATACTTAGACATACACACAGATGTGGTTAATGCTCCGGTACCTGCTGTGGTAGTGTGTGAGCATGCATGTGCAGCTGTCAGTGACTCTGATGCCCTGTGGGAAGAGTGATGCACCTTCAGTGTCAGGTGTGCATCTCTCAGTACCTGAGGAAGCTCTTTGCTGGCTCTGCAAAAGTGACATTGGGATCCAGAGTGTATTTGAAGAGGAAACCTTCTAATCTCCGTTCCCTGTGTCCATACTTGATAGTTACTGGAAGCTCCACAGACACATTACTGGGGCTCGTCTGACACTGTAGCTGATTCTCCTGCATCTCAGAGAGGCTAAGAGACACACAGAGGAGAGACAAATAAAGGGTTAATGAAGCTGTTGCAGAAACACCCTCTGAAATGCTGTGCTTTCACTATGCTGAAAGGACTCCAAGCATCCCCCCTGCATTTGTTCTCAGGTTTAACACCCTCCTTCATAAAGGTTTTGTGTCCCATCTCCTGCCCTTACCAAAAGAAACACTCAAGATCAATTTCTGAGCTGGTCATCCCTACTGCCAAAGTGAATGGCTGAAAGGGTTTTATAATGAAAAGCCTGGACCAAACCTGAAGGGATTGGTACATGGGTAGTGTGTTGGCAGTTACAATCTGTAACTAGACAGCAGCTCTTACATGTGGCAAGGAAGGTCTCCAATTAGAATCTTGATCTCACTGGGGTGCCCCGTCAGCAGCTTGTAACCCTGCACGGTCAGACAGGTTCCTCCAGCTTTAGGGCCTTGAGGTGGAGCAATGGATTTCAGGACTGGGTTCTGAATGGAAAGAAAAGAGAGAAACGAATGAGCAAAATAAGTGAAGGAAAGACATGGTGGCAAGACCCTGAGGGTGAGTTCCACGTGCTCTGAGACTGCAGCTTGCATGTTCCAATCACACACGTATGTCTGTGTTCCAGCAGCTCTAATGTATAGAAGAAACAGAGACGGGGATTAAGGTACTAATAGGAACATGAGCTGTGCATCAAAATCTCTCTACTGGTAATGAAGAAAGATGGGCATTGCAGGCTGCAGAGATATCATGAGTCTGAGAATAACTGTTTAAACAGATTGCAACAACAACAGTGAAAATCAAGTAAAAATGCTGGCTACAATCTGGTGGATTCTAACTCCAAAATTGGATGTAAAGTGGATGGGGTACCCAGTAGGGGGCAATCTCCAAAACCCACTTGTCTGAAATGATCGATTCCCAAGCCCATCTGAAGTGATAAAGGTGGTAACTGTCCCACTCAACACAGCACTAATGAGGCCCCAGTTGCTGTACTGTGTCCATTTGGGGGCACCACAATTTAAGAATGATGTGGACAAACTGGAAAAAGTCCACAGGACAGCAACAATGATAAAAGGCTTAGGAAACCTGACCTATGAAGAAAGATTAAAAAAACTGGCCATGTTTAGTATTGAGAAAAAAAAAGACTGAGGGGTCACCTGATAACAGTCTTCCAATATGTAAAGGGTTGTTATAAAGAGGACAATGATCAGTTGTTCTCTATGTCCTCTGAAGATAGGACAAGAAGTAATAGGTTTAATCTGCAGCAAGGGCAGTTTAGGTTAGATATTAGCAAAAACTTTCTACCTATAAGGGTAGTTAAGCTCTGGAATAGGTTTCCAAGGGAGGTCATGGAATCCCAATCATTGGCAGCTTTTAAATAGCTGGACAAACACCTGTCAGGGATGGTCTAGGTTTACTTGGTCCTGCCACAGTGCAGGGGGCAGGACTCGATGACTTCCCAAGCTCCCTTCCACCCCTCCATTTCTATGATTCTATGACCTACGCAACTCTCCCTCTCCAAGAGAATCTGCAAACAGAAAATAGTGCAGCTGCAGTGTTTTACAGGAGCAATATGAGAGGGATTTGAATTGAGATACTACCTGATAGGCGAATTTGTGCCCAGAAACTCCATGTCCTCCTCCAGGTACTTCCACTGCAATGTGCCCCGATCTCTCAGCCCAGCTCCCACCAGTGATGCACACAATACTGCAGGGCAATCAGAGAACAACATCACTGTAGGAAATCACCTTCTGGTGCAATTCAGACCACTGAGAGGTTGTGTCACTGCTTGTTCTGTAACCTTGAGTGCCTTAAAATGCTCTGCTGCTGTAACTCCTTGTCTGGATGTTCCCAACCAGCATACAAGCATGCACTGTGTCTATGTGCTGAGCAGCACAAGTTGAGCAACTCTGAGTCCAGCAGCCTGCTTCTTACACAACAGCCACACACTAGTCTTTATCAGCTTAGATTACTACTCACTAACTGACCCCAACATATCCCCAGTCCTGAATTTCCCTAAAACCATCTGCCCTGAAATGTCCAGCCTTCTGCTAGACTAAGGCCTGTTGCTCCTTTAAAGAGACAAAACCATAGCAGCTTGTTGCCTTAACTGGGAGTTAACAATCACTTCAATTTAAAAAAAAAAAAAAAAACTGGGTTGATTTCAATTAAAAATGAAACAAGTTTATGAACAAACGAGAAAGGTTTAAGTGAGTTCAAGTACAAGGGATAAAGTTAAACGGGTTATAAGCAAATAAAAGTAAGGTACATTTGCTAGGGACTAAGACTTAACTCATCAAGGTACAGCTAGGTTCAAAAGAGATTTCTTATTCTTTACAACTATGGTTGACTCTCCTCAGGACCTTCCACAGTTGTACAAGGCACTCATTTTCATTGTGCTCCTCTGTGAAAGATCTTTGCCTAAGCAAGTTTTCCATTTATATTCTGTTGCCACATTCTTCAACCCCTTTGGTTGAAGGATCCATCTGGCCCCTTGTATCTGTCCAGTGATGAATGTCAAGATGGCTTCTTCTCTCTCCTTTTATCTTCCAGAACTGACTCGTTTCAATACTGACAAGTAATGTGTCATTTTGGCATTCAGCCATTAAATCTATGAGATAGAGTGATCATTTTCTCCTTCCACAGAACAAATCATGTTACCATGGTATCCTTACTGTGAGGTCTTTTCACGAGATGTGTCTTCCCTCACTACTTCTATTGCTTCAAAAGGTCCCTCCCATGATATTTGCATTTCATATTTTTTCCACAGGGCTTAGCACTAACACCAAGTCCCTTATTTCAAAAGAGCATTTACATATATGTTCATCATACCAAACCTTTGTTTGTACTGGCTGTCCCTGAGGTTAGTTTCTGCCTCTCCATTATGTCTTGTAACTCCTTCTTGAACCTCTGTACATATTCAGTTACCTGTTCTTCCTCAGCCTCAGTGGCCCCTTCCCAGGAGTCCCTGGTGAAATCTAGGAGTACTCTCACTTTCCCTCTGTACAGAAGGTCAAATGGGGCAAACACTGTGGGTTCCTGGAGAACCACCCTATAAACAGACAGGATGACATTTCATCCCCATCACTGGCTCTTGTTTGCATACATTCATAATGATTATTTCAGTATCCCATTGAACTCTCCACCCAACCCTTTCATGGAATCATAGAATCACAGAAGATTAGGAATGGAGGGGCCTCAGGAGGTCATCTAGTCCAACCCCCTGCTCAAAACAGGACCAATCTATTTGTCTCTGGGTGATATGGAAAGACCTTTAGGTGTTTCACTCCACACAACTTCCATAATTCACTCAACAGCTGAAATATGAAATTTGACTCATGATCTGATAAAATCTCTTCAGGGAAATCCACTCTGCTAAAAATTGTGCAAAGGGCTTTTGCTACAGAGTCAGCCTCTATGTTAGTTACAGCAACGACTTTAGCAAAATCCACTACCAGCAGAATATAATTTTTGCCCTATGGATAGAATGTGGAATAGGGCCTACAATGTCAATTTCTACCCTATAAAATGATTCCTGTATCACAGGCAAGGGATGTAGAAGGACTTTTGGGGTCCTGAAGGTCTTTTTATTTTTTACATAATTCACAAGATCTACAACAGTCTCTCACATAATTCTATATCCCATGCCAATAAAAATTCTTTTTTAATCCATCATAGTTCTCAGTGCCACCTAGTGACCAACAGAAGTGCAGTTATGGGCTAGCAACATTAACTCCTCACAGTGCTGGGTAAGCACAACTAGGTGTTTGTAAGGTTTCCCAGGACTTCTGTCCTTTCCCCATTTCCCCTCACTGGGGTCCCCTCTAGGACATGTCCCCTTATGCAACCTAAAGGGGGACCTGTCTGTCCTTTGTTCATCTGCAAAATGCTGGAAGCTGACAATGAGGACAGCTTCTTCAGTAACAGGAGTTAACTCCTCCCCTGTTAGCTCTCAGAGCATGCTACTTTCTTCTGCTACACAGAAGTTTAAATTGACCCTTCCCATACCTGAATGCACACTGCTTTCTTCTGCTGAGACAAAGGTGGAAGTATTTTCCCCTCCCACCACAGTACTTTCTGTGTTTTCACCATTCACTTCTGGGATTACAGAACAATACTCCCTTTTACTATGGGTTACATTAACAGCCTGAGTCATGGTTAAGAGTGTCCCACCAGTATTTCCATAGGAATACAATCCAACATCCCAACGTTTAAGGTACCTTCTGTGCCTTCCCACTCGAAATGCACTGGAGCCAAAGGTACAGGAATTGTGCATCGTCCCAACACCAAAATGTCACTCTCTCTAGGGCTGGGTCCACACTGATGGCAGCAAATTCGCCACCGTCAGACGGATTGCTCTGGATCGACTGAGCGGTCTGTGTAGGCCCGCTCAGTCAATCCAGCAAGCGATGCAGGAAAACCACCCCGGTAAGTGGCATAGCGCTGCGTCGAAGGGAACGCTGGTCCCTTCAACGCAGCGCAGTGCAGACGGCGCGTGGAGGAGACGCAGTGAAGTCGACTGGAGATTCGCAAGTGATTTACGTCATTTGCGTATCTCCCATCGACTGCCACCGAATGCCCAAGGTAAGTGTAGACCGGGCCTAAGTGTGCTTTCCCTGACCAGCAAAATCTGAGCCCCACTGTCATTCCATCCTATGCATTCTTTGCAATTTACCGTGGTAACTTTAATAAATTTCACATCCACCACATTTGGGTCAGACCACACAAAATTAATCAGGGGCCCTGTAAGCTCCTCTGTTAATGACAAATGCATTAATATGGGTTAGACAGGGTTGGGGCTTAGATTCTTTTAGTTTAGGGCAATTATTTCTCATGTGCTCAGTGGAGTTACACTGGTAGCATGTTCTTGGACCTCTCTCTTGAACAGGGGTGATGGTGATTTCTAGAAAGGGATTGAGTCTAGGGAGGTAAATTCCTGGCTCACAACTGCCTCCTCTTTTCTCATGGACAAAATGCCCCCTACCCCACCCCCACTTAACCCTGGGCTTCTGTTCTTCCCTCTGTGGCTTGCCCTCACTGGATGCACTGGCTTGTACAAAGGAATCAGCGAGATATGCTGCTTTTTGGACAGAGTCCAGGGGTTTATTCCAAATAAGTTGTTTGACTTCTTCAGAACATGCTCAAAAAGATAGAACGCCTTCTCATAACACTGTTTCCTTCCCCTTGACACACATTTTCATCAAATCACACAATTTATACACACATTCTCTATGACTCATCTTGTCATTCATTTGGAGGTTTCTAAATTTTGTTTTATACACCTCAGTAATCTGGAACCTTTGCAACACAGCCTTCTAAAATCCACCATATTTCAATGTTTGTTAAAATTCCATTTCATTAAACACATTAAAATCTGTCCCCCAGAGCTTGCTAATGGAAGTTGGGACTTTCTTATCTTCTGGATCTTTATGCACCTCACATAGACTTTCAAAAGCAGTAAAGTATTTTTCAGTACAGTTTGCTTCTTTGTATGCAGGGCACAGCTTGTCCCAGCTGGATGTTTCTTCAGGAGAAAGAGTACCTGTGGGCTGTGGAATTTGTTCATGCCTTTCCATTATGTCCCAGCTATACAGCCTTCTTCTCTTTTTCCAGAACTTTTTGTCTTTCTGTTCCATGGCTTGTTGGTGGGCAGCTGCTTCCGCTTCCAGGTCCCACCTGAAGCTTCTTGCTCTTCGTCTCTTCTAGCCATTTCCCATTTTTAGTATTCCTGATCTCTCTTCTTGTTCTGCTTCCCATTTCGGATGTTCTCATGCTGCATACTCAGCCTCTTTTTAGGGTTTTTTCTCCTTTCCAATGCAGCCAAATTTAGCTTAGTGATTGCTTCACTGTCATTCACTTTTAACTTTCTTTGTTCTATTTCACTTGCCCAAAATAAACAGAAAATAATAAAACTGCAACACTTCCATAATAGAAGTTCAATGTAAATGTATACCCCAAATTAAAACACACAGGTTTTCAGAATGGAGAGAGGTAAATAGTGGTGTCTCCCAGGGGTCTGTACTGGAACCCGTGCTGTTCAACATATTCATAAATGATCTGGAAAAAGGGATAAACAGTGAGGTGGCAAAATTTGTAGATGATGCAAAACTATTTAAGATAGTTAAGTGAAACTGGGTGACTGGACAGCAAAATGGCAGATGAAATTAAATGTTGAGAAATGCAATGTAATGGACATTGGAAAACATCATCCTACCTATACATATAAAATGATGGAGTCTGAATTAGCTGTTACCACTCAAGAAAGAGATCTTGGAGCCACTGTGGATAGTTCTCTGAAAACATCCACTCTATGTGCAGCAGCAGTCAAAAAAGTTAACAGAATGCTGGGAATCATTAGGAAAGGGATAGATAATAAGACAGAAAATACCATATTGCCTCTTTATAAATCCATAGTACACCCACATCTTGAATACTGCATGCAGATCTGGTCACCCCTCCTCAAAAAAGATATATTGGAATTGGAAGAGGTACTTAAAGGGTAACAAAATGATTAGTGGTATGGAAAAGCTTCCATATGAGGAGAGATTATTAAGACTGGGACTTTTCAGCTTGGAAAAGAGACGACTAAGGGGGGATATGACAGAGGTCTATAAAATCATGACTGGTGTGGAGAAAGTAAATAAGGAAATGTTATTTATTTCTCATGACACAAAAACTAGGGGTCACCAAATGAAATTAATAGGCAGCAGGTTTAAAATAAAAAAAAGGAAGTGTTTTTTCACACAATGCACAATCAATTTGTGGAACTCCTCACCAGAGGATGTTGTGAAGGCCAAGACTATAACAGCTGTCATGGGGTTTGTACACTCTTTCCCCCCTTTGGGGAGTGTGGGGCAGGCCATTGTGACCCCCCCCCCCCGGTTGGGTATAACTTCCTACCTTGCTTTCAGAGCAGTTTGGCCTAGTGGCCCAAACCAATATGGCTGCCCTTGCAGTCTGGGCTGTGTGGCCTAGTGGTCAGAGTCAACAGGGTGGCCCCAGTTCACAAAGCAATAAGGCATAGTGGCTGGAATCAACAGAGTGGCCCTTTCAGTCCAGGCAGTGTGGCCTAATGACCGGAGTCAATAAAGTGATCCTCTCAGACCAGGCTGCATGGCCTAGTGATACACTGGGGAAGAGGGGCACCACCAAGGGGGGTGTGGTGCCCAAGTCAACAGGGATCCTCCTAAAACACACTAACCGGTTTCCCGATTCCCACACTTTAGCAAAGTTCAAGTCCCCTGGACTACTTCCTACCCTTTTCATTGGTGAGTTTGTAGTTCTCCCTGATCTCTGGGGTCATCAGCGGCTACAGCTTCTGATGACTCTGTTCCCTCTGATCCTCCTTCAGGCAGTGCGGAGTCTGCCTGGGTTGAGGTGCTCTTGGCCTGTGCAGTCTGGAGCTCTAGCCGCTTCAGGGCTGGAGCCAGCATGGTGCATCCTCTCTCCTCAGCGGTTGACCGCACCTGAGCTGGGCTGCTCCCTTTTGTACTGGGGCTGTAGGTGGAGCATTCCCAGTAGAGCTGAGGGGGCGTGGCCTCCTCAGCCCACAAAGTGGGATTAATGCCAGCCAGACCAGCGTGGGGCTTTTTCACCCCATCACAACGGGGTTCAAAAAAGAACTAGATAAGTTCATGGAGGATAGGTCCATCAGTGGCTATGAGTCAGGAGAGGGAGGGATTGCTGTTTGCCAGAGGCTGGGAATGGCTGACAGGATGGTTCACTTGATGATTACCTGTTCTATTCGTTCCATCTGAAGCACCTGGCATTGGCCACTGTCAAAAGACAGGATACTGGGCTAGATGGACCACTGGTCTGGCCAAGTATGGCCATTCTTACATTCCTTTTACTGCTCCCAGTCTAATCACTTGAGAATCACTTAAAATTGTTTCGTAAGTGCTTAAAATGTAAAACTTCAGTCAAAACACCAAGCTGCGTGTAAATCCTACCAACTATGCCACTGTCACATTTTGGTGTTCAACTCAGACCAATGGAAAGTTGTATTGCCACTTGCCCTGTAACCCTGACAAATGCTTTGCTATAGCTCTCTGTCTAGGTGCTGCTGGCCAACACACAAGCATGCACCGAGTGTCTGTGTATACAGCATTTCTGGTTCAGCATCTCTGACTCCAGCAGCCTGCTTGTTATGCTACTACCGCACTTTGGTCCCCACCTGCCTTGGTTACTACTAGCCAATACACCCCACAGTCCTGAATTTCCCCAGTACCACATGCCCTAAAGTGGAACATTAGGGGACTAATAAGGCCTGTTGCTCCTTTAAAGAGACAAAACCACAGCAGCTTTGCTGCTTTAACTGGAGTTAATATTCACTTCAAGGCAAACACAGCACTGGGTTGATTTAGAATAAAAGTAAAACAAGTTAATTAAAAAAGGGGTTTAAAGTGAGTTCAAGTATAAGAGCTAAAGTAAAAAATGGCTACAAACAAATAAAAGTGAAAACACGCTTTCTAGTGACTAAGGTTTAAATAAAACTAGTCTTGGTTCAAGGTAAGACTTTTATCACACCTCCTTCCAGCAAGATGGAAAATGCTCAGTTCCTCTGTCTTCTCAAGTGAAAAAAGATTCACTTGCGGTTCTTTGCCCCTCTCTTCTACAGTCCAGTGAAAGTTTTAAATGTAACCTTCCCTGCTGTGAGGAAAGGACCATGGAGTCTGTTGGAGAGGGTTACATGCTGGTTTCTTCTCTGCTGGTGTTTTCTATAATGCACAATGATCTGTCCCTGTAGTCTCTCGTGTGCCAATGAAAGGCCACTTGACTCTGATTGCAGCTGGATGGAAGCATCAGCCTTGCCCTTGCCTGAAAACAATCCTCTTCACTCCTCAAGACTTGTCTGGGTCCAACCCATTTTTGACCCATATTTTCTTCCCATTTATATAATCCTTGGGGCATTTATCATACATACACTACACACTGATACCAGTGAGCCCCTTGTCCTCTGGTGCTGGGGTGCTCTTAGGGTCAAAGTAGGGCAGAGAAGTTGGAGTAGGACCTACATGACACCTGCACAACACAATCTGTTCTAAAACCAATTTAACAATCAAGATCCCACTTCCCAATCCATGACCACATGTTCAAAATATACAGCTAGAAATCAGGAAGCATCCTAATAAAACCTAGTCTATACACAACGGAAAAGGGACAAATCCAGTGTGGAGGACAACCCCTTCAGGTATAAATGCCCAGGGTCTGTGAGAGGAAGCTCACTGAGGTGTAAACACATTATGGACTAAGAAATATTACTGGGGTATCTGGAATTGACTTCAGTGGACATGACTAGAGGTTAAGAATCTGAGGTTGATGACATAATCTAGATAGCTAGTTTAGAGTTTTATACTGCTTAAGGTAGGATTTTTATTATTATTTGTACAGGGGAAGAGAGGATTGGTTGATGTTGAGAATGTCATTCTTGTAACATGGAAAAGCTTTATTCAATAGGAAGGCTTTGCATCATTTCCTAACAATGTATTCCTCTAATCGACTCTCAAAATTGGTTCCACAGGTGGATCGTTGGTAATGGAGTACGCTCAGGCAGAGTTTGAATGCTCTGTGATCTGCATTATCTCAGAAGAGTGCTGCTCTCTTGGCAATTCATAGATGGAAATGAGGGTTCTAAGATAGCTGGGATCTGGTCCATTAATGGCCTTGGATCAAAACCAAAGCCTTAAACTGGCAATGGAAACAGTCTGGGAGCTCTTGGTGGTATCAGAACAGAGGGATGATGGCAAGGAGGAGTTAGTTGTGTTCGTGCCAGCTACAGTCTATGCATTGCTTTCTTTTTCATCTTCAGATACAGTGACTCACAGTAATCCAACCTGGAGATGACCAGTGCATGGATCAGTGGCCAGGTCCTCCCCCAGGAGGAAAAGGCAGAGTTTCCTAGTGAGTTGTAGGTGAAAGATTTTTTCAGTCACTAAGGCTATCTGTCATGTAGGCTCAATGATAACTCAGATAGGATCTTAACTCTTCACACTGCTCTGGTGAAAGGGGCTAGATGCTTTCAACCAAAGATGGAGACAGTATACCAGCTAGCTCTTCAAGTCGCTTATTCTTCTGACCAGCATCACTTCAGTCTTGCCTGCATGTTTGTAACAAGGCATTTGATATAGGGTGTCTGTGACAGCTTACTCTGTGCAAGGTGTCTCATGCCATGAATTTTTACTAGCCCTCTAATAGTAAATTAAACTCAAAGAATAGGCCAACTGGGCCTTTAAATTTCAAAACAGAAATTACTGGGTGGTCGCACCATTTAAGTGAAGGCGCCCTGATGTCAGGACTGGGCCCTAGACCTTGGGTTAAGACGGTGAAGCTCCTCTTTTAACTTCAGTCCACCCAGCACCCCCCCTTAGATGAAGCATGCAAGACTTCTTAACTTGCTAGTGGTTTCTGATTGGCTATGTCACCCTCCTGACTCTTCTAGCTGCTGAGGGACTTGGTCTTGCTGGTACCTGAGCTTGAGTGGCTTTTCTAGGCAAGGGGTGTCAGTGCCAAAGCCTCCAGCAGGGGGGCAGAGAAGTCTGGATACACCCCCTCCCCCCCAATGGCCCTCCAGGTTCTACTGGATCCCTGTAATAGGATAGCTTACTTGTGGTCTGGAGAGCCTGAGGCTAAGCCAGCCCTGATTATAAGATGAGTCCCATTTGAGGTGAATCAGGGACTCTAATATAAATAGCAGCAGGAAGCTGCAAGGAGGAATGTTGTTGAGTGAGTAGCTGAGACTGCCAGAGGCAGGAAGCCTGGTGGTAAACTAGGGAAGAGAGGAGATTCTGTGAAGTGTGACAAGGTGGGGCAGGGGGGGAAGAGGTATCTTGCCCTCGTGGGTCTTGCGCTCTCCCGGGCTGGCCGGTGGTGCAGCTGGGGGAAGGTCCTGGGAGGGGCCGGGGCCCACTCTGCCCCTGAGTACCGCTACCTTCCCTGGGCTCAGTCCATGGTCCACTCCCTGCTTCCCCAGCCAGGGAAGCTGCAAGCCTCTGCAGACTGCTGGCTGCAACTACAGGCCGCAGCCTGCCAGCTCCAGGTCGCCAACTCCGAACTGCAGGTCTCAAGCTGCCAATCTCCAAGCTGTAAACCATAAACTCCAAACTGTAACTCCAACCTCCTTCCTCCACACCTCCTCTCTCCAAACTCCTCACTCTACTACCACCACTGCCTGCTTGCACTGGAGGCTTTTAAGTGTTTGGGGCGGGGCTCCTTGATTGGCCCCAGGTGTCCTAATTGCCTAAACAGCCCCAGGTGGCCTAATTAGTTAAGCAGCCCCAGGTGGCCTAATTGCCTAATCAGCCCCAGCTGAATCACCCAGGGAATAGGGCTTTGCTGAGCCTGGGGCTAATATACATGCCTTCCAGCACCCTTGCATATCCCTCTGGCCTGACCCTGTCACAGAAGCTAGTGGAATGAGCAGCTAAGAGGAGCAAGTGCAGCTCCTGCAGAGCCCTAGCAACATACAGACGGTGAGTGGGAATTAAAGAAGGGAAGATAAATTGAAAAAAACTGTTTGCTTTGGAATGTTGAGGTCTGTTCTTCTGACAAACTTACCAGCCAGAGAAGAGCTGGAGAAATTAAGACCGAACTTAAAAGGTCATTGGAGACTCTGAGTTCTTAAAGGAGCCCAGATGAAATGAAAGCAGAAGGATGTCTACACAAGCAACTCTACTGACAAGGGAGAGCCACCGTACTACAATCCCCTGAGTATACGGCCTCTTGGCAAGATATTTGGTAAATGCTACATAAAGAGTCATCTGTTCACTGATAACATGCAAGTGCACCTCCTGCCCCATACGCCCCTCAACTGGCGCTGGAGCAACAGCTGATGGCAGGAGTCCCCAGGGCCACTTCCCGGAGGAACTTACTTGACTCCCAGGGGAAAGGAAGCTGCTGACATGGGACAGAAGTCATGTAAGTGTAACAGTTCTTGCCATAAGAGGTTACTGAGGCCTGGTCTACATTTACCTTCCAGATTTGGCGGCAGCCGATGGAAGATACGCAAGTGACGTAAAAAAACCTGCGTGTCTCCCGTTGACTTTGCTGCGTCTGTTCTGCGCGCCATCCACCCTGCACTGCGCCGACAGGAACAGCGTTCC
Organism: Mesoclemmys tuberculata; assembly: GCA_007922155.1. Classification (NCBI taxonomy): domain Eukaryota; kingdom Metazoa; phylum Chordata; order Testudines; family Chelidae; genus Mesoclemmys; species Mesoclemmys tuberculata. The sequence goes on along the minus strand of ML677027.1, from coordinate 15,522,050 downwards.
CATTGACACAGCGCTACGCCACTTACGGAGCTGGTTTTCCCCTCCGTCGATTTCTGGATCAACTGAGTGGGTCTACACAGATCACTCAGTCAATCCAGAGACTTCGATCTGACAGTGGCGAATTTGCCACTGTCAGTATAGACATAGCCTGAGACACTCTGCTTTGATCTTTGCTCCATTTCCCTGTCTGTTCAGTTCTACTCCCTCCCTTGCCTACGTGTCCCAGCTGCTGCTCCCTCTCTCTGCCGTGTGCTGCCCTATCCCTTGGTTCCCTTCTTCCTGCTCCCTTGCTTGTGCTTCCCAGCACTCCTGCTTCCCTGCATTTGTTTCCCTGTGGCTTAGGCCTCCTCCCATCTGCCCATGTTGACCAGCCACATTCTTACAGCTTCTTCCTGAAGCTGACCCCCTAGATATGCTGTCCAACTGCCTGATCCCCTTCTCCATGGACATTCCTGTCCTACTTCTGGCTCCAGCCTCTGAAGACGGTTCTTGTCCGTCCCCCCCCCCGGTCCTCCTTTAAAGACACCTTTACAGGTCTTCAGGCTCCAGCTGGTGATGAATCATGGAGCAGGTCCTCAAGGAATCCATTTTAAAGCACTTGGAAGAGAGGAAAGCGATCAGGAACAGTCAGCATGGATTCACCAAGGCTAAGTCATGCCTGCCCAACCTGATTGCCTTGTATGATGGGATGACTGGCTCTGTGGATGTGGGGAAAGCGGTGGACGTGATATACCTTGACTTTAGTACAGCTTTTGATACGGTCTCCCACAGTATTCTTATAAGCAAATTAAAGAAGTCTGGGTTGGATGAATAGACTATCAAATAGGTACAAAGATGGCTAGATCACCAGGCTCAACAGGTAGTGATCAATGGCTCAATGTCTAGTTAGCAGCTGGTAACAAATGGAGTGCCTCAGGGGTCGGTCCTGTTCAACATCTTCATTAATGTTCTGGAGAATGGGGTAGACTGCACTCTGAGCAAGTTTGCAGATGACACTAAGCTAGGGGGAGTGCTAGATATGATGGAGGATAGGGATAGGATGCAGAGTGACCTAGACAAACTGGATGATTGGGGCAAAAGAAATCTGATGAGGTTCAACAAGGACAAGTGCAGAGTCCTGCACTTAGGACTGAAGAATCCTATGCACAGCTACAGACTGGGAACCGAAGGGATAGGCAGCAGTTCTGCAGAAAAGGACCTGGGGGTTACAGTGGACAAGAAGCTGGAGATGAGTCAGCAGTGTGCCCTGGTTGCCAAGAGACTAACAGCATATTGAGCTGAATTAGTAAGAGCATTGCCAGCAGATCGAGGGAAGTGATTATTCCCTTCTGTTCAGCATTGGTAAGCCACATTTAGAGTATTATGTACAGTTTTGGGCCCCCCACTACAGGAAGGATGTGGATAAATTGGAGAGTCCAGAGGAGGGCAACAAAAATGATTAGCGGGCATGGGCACATGGCTTATGAGGAGAGGCTGAGGGAACTGGTCTTGTTTAGTTTGTAGAAGAGTGAGGGTGGATTTGATAGCAGTCTTCAACTACCTGAAGAGGAGGGTTCCAGGGAGGATGGAGCTAGGCTGTTCTCAGTGGTGGCAGATGACAGAACAAGGAGCAATGGTCTTAAGCTGCAGTGGGGGAGGTCCAGGTTGGATACTGGATATTTTTCACTAGGAGGGTGGTGAACCACTGGAATAGGTTACATAGGGAGGTAGTGAAATCTCCATCCTTAGAGGTCTTTAAGGCCCAACTTGATAATGCCGTTGCTGGTTTGATTTAGTTGGGGTGAGTCCTGCTTTGAGCAGAGGGTTGGACTAAATGATCTCCTGAGGTCCCTTCCAGCCCTCATTTTTTATGGTTCCATGAAGAGTCTTGACCCAAGGACCAGAAGCCAGCATCATGTGCTCTGTCAGCCACTTGCTGGCCACTAGCAAGTTATCTGGGGCCCACCAGGGCTCCATGGAGAACAGTTTGGTTCTCTCTGGCTGACAGAGAGCTGCCTTATTCGCACCCTGGTTGTGATGGTAGGTGGAGGCTGTCATTATGATGATGCTCCTGCTGTGTTTGGAGGCTGTGAGCAAGAACAAGAATCACGGTGTCAGCTCCGCCAGCACTACATCCATACTAAGCTACACGTTGGCTGCCATATGAGAGAGTGTTTTTTCAGCTGTGCAGCTTTCACTAGCCACAGCCTTTTCCAACAGCCTTGCAATAGCAACACCTGGCCTTGGGATCATATGACTCAGTTACTGCAATTCACTTCGCTGGTGCAGCACTCTGCTGGCACTGGCAGCTTGTTCAGAACAGGGCAGCATGACGTGCTCACTGGCTTGAGCACACGTGACCAAATTAAACCTGTTCTGAGCTCTTTGCATGTGACGCCTGTCAAGTGATGGATTAACCTTGGGCTTGTTGGTCTTTAAAGCCTGTAGAACTAGGCCCTGGCTGTATCTCAGACTTCCTCTTTGAGGCTCAGGAAGCCTGACTGGTTGTACCCTGGCACCCTCTCCCTATAAGGAATCCCAATTTCTCATCTCAGGTAATTGGGTCTTTACTGCAGAGGAGCTCACGCCCCATTCCATGGGGTCTCAGCCTCTTGCCTCCTAACATTTAACTGATGCCTGCAAAGGTGTTTTGGCCTTTCTTGGACAACTTGCTCCTTCCCCCTCTCCCTGTTTTTCAGAGTGTATTTTTTTCAGTCTTACATTTTTATCAAGATTGTATCACGCTAGTTGTTTTTGTTGTGCGTGATGAGTGCCAGGGATCAGGCTTCTTTAAAAATAAACTGAGCAGCTGTTCAAATTCAATGCCCAAGTGGTGAATGGGTGGGCAAAATTGCTTTACTCAGGTGTCACTGCCCTTCGGAAGGTGCAAAAGGTAGCACAATGCCTGGGGCAGACGATTGTGATCCAGGTTACTGAAGCTATGGAGGGAGAGGGAAATTACCCCATGCTGATGTCAATGGCCAGGTGGGAAACCCAATGTCTTATTCCCTGGGGGAGTTTCACAGATACTCTACCTGCTGGAGATTTCATATTCTCGAGCATCTACAGCACAGGGAATTCCTGCAACAGTAACAGTTTCTGCAATGTCCTGATGTTTCTGGCCAAGGTTTGAGCCAGCAATGGTGAGTCTAGTGCCACCTTCAACTGGTCCAGACAGGGGATAAACCTGCAAAGACACTCATGCATGTGTACATTTCATAGCACCTGAGATCCCCACAGACTGGCAGCCCAATCTGGTGCTGGACCCAGAGCAGCCCCATCTCTATCCCCTTCCTGGACTGAAAATAAGAGACTGTTTTTGCTGGCCAAGACTTGTGTCAGGTTCTCTTGCTATAGAGTAGCTGCTCTCACATCACAAGCATGAAATGCTATAGATGAGAGTCCTAGGATCTGTGTTCTCCTCAGTCTTATCACTGATCTCCACAAAGGTGTAATTCCATTAAATGCTCCTTTAAAACAACTGTGATGGCCCACCCTTTGCCTACTCGATGCACTGACTGCTTCTCTGGGGGCTCTGGTAATGGGGAGCTTTTGTATAAGCTGTTATTTATTACTTGTATTGCAGCAGTGTCCAGAGACTCTCCCTCCCATAGATTCAGTGCCCCACTGAGCTAGGTGCTGCAAAAAAACACAATAAAAAGATAGCTCATGCCCCCAAGAGTTTGTAGGATAAATTAAGAAAAGAAGCATCAAGTGGATGTAACACACAACTGGAGGAAGGACAAGGTGACAGCAAGGGGGACACAGGATTGCAGACACTTACTCTGTGGTAATCTGCAAGGGACAGGTCAAAATATATTTTTAAAAATAAACCAGAATGATTGTTATTAACCCCGATCCCTCTCCCCCGCTTAGCCACAGTCACTGCACTTTGTGCACCTTAATCATTTCAGGCTCAGCTATCACCACGCTAGCCTATCCCAGTCCCTGACTTTCACATTTGGGACCTATCCCCAATCCCTGGATCCAGCTGCCTCCTGCACGTTGGTCTGAGGTGTAAACTGGTCTGCGGTATAAATTTGTTGTTTCTTTCATCTTGGCTGCCACTTCTGGGACCCCCATTGCCCTGGAGGGCAGTACAGTAATGAGCAGTGGTTACTTACTGAATAAATGAGGGGTGCAGGACACATGTCCTCTATCTCTTCTTTGCAGGATCCTCGGAAGATGCAGCTGGGCTGCTCCCCTCCACACCATACACAGTGGTACTTGGAGTCAGTTGTTTGGCAGCGGCTGCAATCAGAGTGTCCCACGGAGCAGTTATAGAGAGTCACTGCAGAGGAAGAACATTCAAAAGGGCATCTGTGAAAATCCCAACAATGCACAGAATGACCCCAACAACCACACATCTGGCACCGACACACAAAATAATAACCACTCAGAGCCTCTTACTGTCCAGGTTTAAGGGCTGCCCCCATGGGCGGCAGGTGAAGCTTCACCTCAGGGGGGCTAGCACCTTGTCCTGCCTCTTCTGCCCATGTTCACGCCCACACTGCAGCCCCACTCTGCCCAAGGCCCCACTCAGTTTCCTTCCCACTCACTGCATGTGTCCCTTCTCTCCCACTTCCCTCCCTGCTCAGCCCCCTGCCATTGCTCACAGTGTCCCTCCCTCCCTGCTTGGCCCCCTCCCACCCGCACACCTCCCTTTCTCTGAGGCCCCTGCCACTTGCGCTTTCCACCCCTCCCCTGAGCTGAGCTTATTTATTATGCACCATGCAGGTTCCCAGGCGGTTGAGGAGGTGGTATCTGTGACTCAGCCTTCCGGGTAATCTCCCTGTGGAGTCCAAGGGATCCAGGAAGCTGACTAGCAGATACTGCGGCTTCAACTACCCGGGAACCTGCCTGGTACATAATAAATAAGCCCACTCCCAGCAGGAAGGGGAAGTGGCAGAGGAACCACAGCCCAGGTATTGTAGGACACTCTGAACACGAACCATCTCTTACATTTTCCCAGCTACCCCATTTCCCATTCCCCAAATCCCTCTTTTGCTGGTGAGGTGTCACTCTCCTACCATAGAGATCTGCAGCACTGTCCACTCGGAGGTGTTGCTTCCTTTGCACAAACACCACAGCATTGAATTCGAGTTGAGGTGCCAAGTAACTATACTGCAAAGAGACCAGAATGCCAGAGTATCAAAGGGACCACATAAGGCCACTAACAAACCAGCTGAATAAACAGAAATGCCTTAGTGATTCACACAGCAGTAACACACACACTGCAGCATATAACCTTCGTCTTTCATGAAGAAAGAAAGGACCTGATTCTCAAAGATGGGTAAGGTAACTGTACATGCAAATGTATATAAGCATATGGCTATTTGTGTGCCTAACTGACCACCTGCAGATGCAAAAACCCAACTGTGTGTTCACACATTATTTGTGCAAAAAACTCACTCCAGCTGAGACATCTTGTGACAGAGTCACAGTAGCCTAAAGCTGACTGACCTCTGTGTGCACTTGGTCAACGTCCCCACATGAGCCAAAGTGATGAGGTTACTGATTAAGTACCAGGTGATTAACCAATCAACAGTGGATTCAGCTCATCAGCTGAGGATGGGTGAAGGTGGTGGTGGTTCTCAAATGAAAGGCTAGAAAAGCCCAAGATCTCAGACAACTGCAATCTCTTCCCACCTCTCCACTCTGTGCTTTGGTAGTAGGTAAAGACTTGGGGAAAAGTGTGTGGAGCAAACACTTGTAAAATGCATTGTAAATAAAGCACATGGTATTGAAATTGCCTTTGGACTGCATGAGGATTCTCTGCAGTAAGGAATCCCAGAAGTGGGGACTTGTCTGAGATCTTCCACTCTCTAGTGTTGGAGAGGGCTGGAGAGGGGACATGACTAAAAGGGGCAGTGGACCAGGCACCAGGGCAGAACTTGTGCGCTCGGCAGTGGAACACCAAAAGAGTTTCAGAAGATCTAGTGACAAGCAAGACAGTCCTTGTTATCTTGTCAGGCAGAACAACAATAGAACCTATAACCATTTATTACACACCAGGTGCAGCAACAGCTCCGGGAAAAGCTGAGGAATGCCTTGGCAGGGAGTAAGCAAGAACTGGGTGTTGGGCACATGGCTGTGCAAAATGGGCCCAATGGATGACCTCAATGCCTTTTTGTGAACATTCAAGAGGGTGGCTTGAGGAGCAGGCTGGGAGAAGAGACGATGAGATAATTGATTAAGTACCAGGTGACTGACCAATCAACAAGGAGATTCAGCTCATCATCTGAGGATGGTTAAAAGAGAGACAGGAAGATGCAGGAGGGGAGGGGCAAATGCTGGAAGGAAGGGCCAGGGAAGCCTAAGATCTCAAAGAGGTGAGATCTCCCCCTTTCTTCTGCTCTGTGCCTTCGTAGTACATAAGGACCTGGGGAAAAGCCCTATGGTGTGGGGAACAAACACTTGTAAAGTACATTGTAAATAAAACAAATGCCAATGGTGCATGAGGACTGTTTGCAGTAATGAATCTAGGGTGAGGGAACCCCACCCTGCGTCACACCCACATGGAGATGTTACATTTACAATGATAACTAAAGTAAAACCACAGACCCATGAAGACATGCCCATGGCTAAGGCATCTGAATGCTACTTGTGGAATGTAACCTGTGTCCTACCTCCCACTGCCATTCTGTTAATTACCTCACTTGTGCTATGTCTAAAAATTGAGACAGAGCTCTTGGGGAAGGCCCTGTCTGACTAGTTCCGTACCTCTGGATTCTAAAAATAAATAAATCCAACAACAACAATTATGAAATTTCCCCTAAATCAGAGATTCACAGACTTTAACGTCAGCAGGGAACATGATGATCATCTAGTCTGACGTCCAGCATAACACAAGCCATAAAGCCTACTCCAGTAATTTCTGCATCAAGACCATAACTTGTTTGAGCTACAGCATCTCTTTCAGAAAGACAAACTGACTTGACTTAAGACTGTAAGTGATGGAGCTCTGACCACATCCCTAAAGTAAAATGTTCCAATGGTAAATCATCCAGATTGTTAAAAATTTGCACCTTATTTCTAATTACAAAAGGACTGGCTCTCCATAAGGATCAGAATAATTAATATTATTTGATTTCTTTTTTAAGCGTTTATCTATTAATGACACCAAAAGCAACCACAAAAGATGCAGACAGATGATTCAGAGTGTTGCCAGCACCTGAGCTGAGCCAGAGGCCCCCGTGGTGACAGGAGGTTCTTTAGCAGGTCTCTGAACACTGAAATCACCAAGAAAAGCCAGTTGGGGGCCCTAAAGTCACAATGGAAAGGAACTAACAGCTAAAGCAGGGCCACTGTAATCCATAAGAGTAATCTGAAAAACAGTACCAGTCCCTCCCCACCCCTCACATGGGACTCACCTAGGAGGTGGGATCAGCTAGACCTAGTGTTGGGACAAGAAACTGCCTGCATTTAAGGTCAGATAAAAACAATACAGGTATAGCCCCCCCAAGACCCCTCCTGGTTCATGCTGAACTGAGTTGTGCACCTGGAGCTAAGTGGCCAATGCTGGATCCATCACATCTTTAATGAGACCTTGGCTGACAATAGGTTTGTTAACCAGTGACCTAGCACTCAACAGAAGGACAGGATCCCTGCCTGTCAACACCAGGCAGTCTTTGGCTAACATTAAAGTGCAGCTCTGCTCTGAAAAGTGACAATGAAAATGGCCCTCCCATGTGAGCCTGAGCCCCCAGCTTGAGGGACTAAAGGAAGATGGTGCTGCTTTTTACTCTTGTGAATCCTGCAGCCCACTGAGCTTCAAGAGAATTGCTTCATAGCTCCCAGTCAGGTCTGAGCAATACTTAACATTTAGATTGGCATAGCTATGTCACTGCAAGGTGTGCACATTCACACCTTGAGCACCACAGCCATGGTAGCCTGACCCCCAGTGGGCAGGTGAATGGAGGAATGCTTCTGTCGACTCAGCTCCCACCGCCTGGGGAGGTGGATTCCCTACAGCAATGGGAAAAGCCCTTCTGTTGCTATAGGAAGCATCAACACTGGTACTCCAGCAGCACAGCTGCAGTGTCATAGTTGTGCTGCTGTAGCGCCCACAGTATAGAAAAGTCCTCAGTGAAGCTGGGACAAAGCCCATGGCTGAAGGCAACGACATTGCACAGGTGCCAAGGGGCTGCATGGGCACCATCAGGGGAGAGGTGTGAGCAGCATAAAGCCAGGTGTGACTGAGTCTGGGTTGGGGAAGTATCGCACAGCCTCTTCCTGTGCAGCTGGATCCCCTTTGCCCCAGTGTCACTGAAGTGACAGACAGAGCCCACACAGCCAGTGTCAGAGCCACTTTGCAGAACAGTACTCTTTCTGTTCCCACAGTCCAGAACAGAGAACTCTCCCTCCCCGCACATCCAGGGCAGGAAGTGGAAGAAGCTGCTGCTTCAGAACTGAAAGAAGATGGCCACGCAAAGGATCCTCTCCACACCTCCTCCAGCTAGGGGAGAAGGAACCTTTGTACCTAAAAGATATGCTTTCATTCAACCAGGAGTTATGGATTCAATGCAGGTGCCACTAGGGAGATGTCTGACCTAGGAGGCCAGACAAAGTTATCATAATGGTCCTTTCCAGCATTAAAATCCATGATCTTTACCTATGGTGCCTATGCCTCCTCCTGACAATACCCTCACTTAGCCTCCGATACCCAACACTGGAGTCAAACGACTCCAAGTCCTCACCCAGTGCCTATTTTTCAACTCTCTAGGCCTCTCAAAGGCAGCCATAGAAGCTGCTACAGCAGTTTGATGCCCAGATAGGGACCTCTAGGGACAGCTGCAAGCACCATTCACTCCAGACTATTTACAAATCCTCTCCACATGCCACACAGCAGTACAGACCCCTCCAAAACCACCATCAGATCTCTCATCCTGATAGAAACAGCCCACACTCTCTGGGCCCATAGTCCTCTGTCTCTAGTTGCAAAGCCCAGGAGTAATACATTAGTGTTTATATCTATAGCACCATCAGCAGGCTGGAATGGTACCAGATACAGACCCCATGATTGTGTCTATCTTACTTTTTGTTATTTTGATTTTCTGTCCCCAGTTACAGAAAAGCCCACGAACAGCTAAACAAAGCCATTGCTAGCAGGAGTGACAGAGAGCTAAATGAAGGGGCAGTGGAACTAACTTGATAGCACAGGGATGGTAGTGAGATATGGTACAGGGAGGCATTATTCTCTGCCACAATAATGGCATTATCACCATACTAGGGCACAGATAACACTAACTTGCTGCCAGTGGAAAACTTTTAATTATTATTCATTGTCTTAAAGCAGCAACAGGATAGAGCCCTGTTGTGCTAGGCACTGTACAAACACAGAACAAAAAGATGGTCCCCTACCACAAAGAGCTCACAATTTAAGTAATTTTTAGTCTCTTCTCTAGCTAGACTAAGAGGATCAGCAACAAAAACCTGGATGAGATTGGACTGGTGTGAAGTCTGGAACACCTTCTGCCATCTCAAATACTTACCTGCTGTAGCTGACACGTGATGTAGCAGAGTGATCGGTTTGCTTCCTCCCACTCAACATAAGCATCCATCACCACTGTCCTCCCTTCCAAAATCAGGACACACTCATAGTCCCATTGCTGATCCTACAGCCAGGAAAAGACATACCAGCTTCACCAGTATCCATGCACATGGTCAAACATACACACAGAGACTTCCATGCACACACCACTATGCTCCTCCATATAACTTTTCCTCCTGTTCCCATATCAGTGCCCTTTTTTATGCCACTTCCTATGCATGCAACATGCTCCAAGTTCCCATTTGCCATGCCCTCTTCATCCTGTGATCTAGACCCTCCTTCTTCATGATCCCCATATGAGAGGAATCAAATCAACACCACAAACAAAATAATACCCAGAAGACAAACACTGTGTGCTGAGGAAAGGAGAGGGTCCCTATCCAGAGACTTTAGCCCAGAAACAGGGAGATTAGAGAAAAAAAGTCAAAAGAATAAGAAAAATGAGCCAGTGCATGTTGATCATCAGCTGTGCTTGTATGAGCAAGACACTCTTCAACAGAGAAAGGTAACAATTAATCTGTAATTGAGGGAAATAGGCTACGTGCCCTGAACCTGTTGAATTCCAGCTGTGGTTTCTATGTGAGTCTTTCCAGAACTGTCATTCCAGAGGTTATTAAAGTAGTCTTTGATCTTTGGAGACAAATACGAGTTTCACTTGCGGCTGCAAGTGCAGTCCAAAGGAACCAGAGTTTTTGAGGATTTGTAACCCTTAATTTTACCTCAGTTGTAGAAGCTTCAGATTTGGCACAAACACACAGACATTTTGCTATATCAGGAGGAGGGAACAGGAGAAGGAGAAATGGAAGAACTGTGCTTAGTTTTTGAGATTTCAAATGGAATGAGAAGGGATTCAGCAGGAACCAGTCTGGGACAGACAGCCCCCACGTGCAGAAAAGTTTAAGGATAATCTCCCCAGTGCAGTCTCCCCTGACTTACTACTGCTCCAAAGATGAAAATGCCTCAATCCCCCTCACCAGCCACTGAAGTCTCCCAGAGATGAGGTTCAAATCCTCATCTTGTTACCAAAACAATCCTGAAGCTTGCCAGCTTGCACCTATGACAGCACCTCAGCAGTGTAGGAATCTCAGACCTCAGCAAAGTGTCCTTAAATTTGATGCATCTAGGAATTGAGGTGCCAGAGGCTGCCTACAGGATGTCTTGCTCTAAGCAAACCTCTTCTTACTGCTAAAGGGAAGTAACAGCACATACCTGATACAGATGGAAGTTTTTCCCCAGCAGGGTTATCTTCCGCTCTACGTTGACTGGCAGCAGAGAGGATCCCTCAATGCCCTGCACACAGGGACAGGCTCTGGGACCCCAGCTAAACTCCTCATTCTGAAAAGCAAACACTCATAGAGAGCACCCCACTGCCAAGGCACAGAGAATTGAGGTTGACTGGAGCAATTAACGCAGGCAAATACAGAAATGAAATCTCAGTCTAACACAAAGGGAAGCTGGATTCACTGGGTATGTCTGCACTTGCAGATGGGGGCGTGATTCCCAACTAACGTAGAAGTACTCACATTCATTGAGTTAGCATGCTAAAAATGACAATATAGCTGGGTGGCCCAAGCAATGATGGGCTAGCCATGCCAAGAACACAGTGACAGGCTCAGATGGGTTTGTAGTAAGCATGGCTAGCCTGTCCTCAACCCCTGGTACTGCCCATGCTACCACAGCTACATTACTATTTTAGCATGCTAGTTCAATGACAGCTGCAGTAAGCATGTCTATGCAAGCTTGGCATCACAGCCCAGCACCTCCTAGAGTAGACCCAGCCATTTACTACAGGGCTAAGGAGTGCAGTATAAGAACCGAAAGAGAGTGAGCAAGAGAAAGCAGATGTTATGCAAGCCGTAGGAATGGTGTACCAGGAACCCCTTCACGTGCGCACTGTATAGCTCCCAGGAAACTGCAGGACTCCAGGTAAATGGCCATGTAACAACACCAAAGACCTCTTCCCTCCTCAGGTTGCCATTTCCCCTTCTTGTGATGTAACGTCTCTCAATTTAGTGACGTGCACCTGAATTTCAAAGTAGACCATAGCACTAAAGGAAGGTCTGAGAGCTGCATCAGAAACTTACCAACTCCAAAAATCCCGGGACATCATACTGATAGTCTAAACCAGGATGAAGGATTCTGGGGAAATCAGGGGCATCCCTCTCCGAAGAGTCTCCATCGCCTGAGAGAAGAGTGGAAGCAGAGAAGGCTGACGTATCATTCTCAGTCTGCAGTGAATCCATCCAATCCTCTGTGTCCTTGAGCTCTGTGCCTTCCCCAAGTAGCCAGTCTGGAAGGACTGAAGATGGGGCCTCAGAGGCAGCTACTTCAGTCTCTAGGTCTCCTGGGAAATCAGCAGAAGAGGTGGAGGCACTTGGAGTTCGGTTGGAGGTGATAGGAGATGGGATGGCAGATGTGGGTGCCTCAGAGGTTGGTAAAGACACAGTGGGAGGCCAGGTGGAATTGATGGTATCAGGGAGAGGGGTTAATGCTGCCACAACTGGCTGCAAAGTATTGAAGGCAGCAGTGGTTGGTGGGTCAGTGAACCACATTTCTGGGACTGTGGCTGGTTCAGAGGTAGGCAGAGCTGTGTGATCTGCAGTCTCTGTTGGGTTGGTAGTGATAGGCACTACAGTAGGGTTTGTGGCAAGGCTGGTAGTAGCGGGCTTGTCTGTTAGGGGTAGCACTGTGAATTCAGTGGTGGCCCCAAGAAAAGTGAAAACGGCTGTTGTTGGAGTTGCTGTGTGGGTGTGGCTGAATGTCCCTATGGGATGAGCAGTCACTGCAGAGACTGCTGGCAGAGTGGTGGGGCCTGACTCTGTGCTGGGGGCATTGGTAACCACCACAGTGACTGGGGAAGTGATGGGTTTTGTGGCCACAGTCAGAGTGTTAGTGGAGGACATGGTGGTGGAAGCAGCTGAAGAAAGAAATGGACTTGAGGTTGGAATCTGTGTCTGAAGGGACCATTGACATGGGGATAGACAGAGAGAATCACAGAGTGAACATGAGAACAGCAGCATGACAGAGAAAGACACAAGTGAAAAACAACAGACAGTTAGATTCCATGGCGAAGGGGAATTCCCAGGAGGCCATTTGACCCTTCAGAGATTTCTAATGGGATGGAGATGCGCCTCTCACACCAGTTGGCTCCATTGAGTGCAGAGAATAAAGGCTAACACTGCACATCCTAGAGAGAGACCCTGCAGGGCCGAAACCCTGAGAGTATGAAGGATTAGCCCAACTGCCAGCTTCTTCTCTTGAACAGCTTCATCCACCCTTCCTTACACCAAGAGACACATGTCCCTCCCAGTTGGTACTCCCTGCCTATCTCATTCACCCTGCAATGTGCCCCTCTCCTGAGGTCAATTCTCTCTTGCTCCCTACCTGACTCCCTTCTATCAGCTCCCCAATGGTCTCCTCCCAGCCTCCTGATGCCTCAGAGCTTCCTCAGATGCCTCACCTGAGGATCGCAGGTTCGATGAGTCATGATTCACTTTGATCAAGAGGCCCATCCTGCCTCATTGCCCTGATGCTGGAAACCTTTTCTCAGCCACCACCCCACAATGACTTGTGAAATCTCTACAAAGCAGCCAGTCTCTGATGGCTCAGGAGTCCCCCATGAGTATCTGAAGGGGACAGAGGCTCCTCTTGACACTCTCAGCCCCATGGTAGCAAGGTAGCTGCCATCCAAATTTGAGTAAAAACCTAATCCTTCTGGCATTCTTTGCAGATAGGACCTATGCATGAGACAAACCCTCTCATTGTAGATAATGGTTCCCTCTTCACAAGTTGCTTTGTGAGTGCAGTGGTGTTCATGGATACACCAGTTACATCCCCAGTGACTGCTCACACATCCTTGGCACCTGAAACGACAGCAAAAGAAGAGCCGCTGAGGAGGTCCAATAGATAGAACGGAATGGCCAAAACCTTGGGTAACTGTATACAGGGAACCAAAATGTACTCACGGTGCTGACTTCCACTGCAAGGCCACTGCAGCACAGTCGTAGAAAGAGAAATCCACTGAAGCAATGAAGACATCATGGAAACGCACCACTAGCTTTATGGCTATGTGCTCTGAAAATAGAAATAAAAATGGCACCTCTAAGATACTGGAGCTGCAACAGGTCCCCATGCAGCAGTATTATCAGATAGACATATGATACTTTATGGAGGGACACACTGTCTCCATAGTTTAGCTGGAAAGCAAGCCTCCCACCATAAGACTGATTTTCATACTCCCTTAACTTAATTAAAACCAAATCAATGGAAATCCTATATATGTCACATCCTGCCATTGCCCAAAGAGGTTTATTGCACAAACTTTGAGGTAAATCAGGAAAGGCATTTACAAGATCTTTGGATTCAAATTTGTTAGAGGCTCAAGAAGTTTTGTCAGGCCTGATTTCAGGTATCCTTTTACAATCAAACCCCAAAAGCAAATTCTCAAAAACTCATTCTCTTTGTCTCCTGGAGTGTTGGAGCATTTTCACTGGTTTCTTGCAGATTTGATGGCTGAAGAAATATTCACACTTGTTACCAAAGACACAGCCAACGCCTCATTAAGACACGTTTAACACAGGTTGTTTTTATAAGCAGTTTCCAGTGTTACTGCAGATGTGTTAGTCCCAGGATATGAGAGAGACAAGGTGAGGAGTAATATCTTATATTGGACCAACTTTTGTTGACGAAAAAGACAAGCTTTCAAGCTCTGTGTAAACTTGAAAATCGGTCTCTCTCACCAACAGAAATTGGTCCAATATAAGATATTTCTTATGCACTTTGTCTCGCTGTGTTTACAAGCACATTTATCACCTTTATTCAGAAAAGGATCTTCTCACCACGCTGGACACAGACACTTGCTCTCCAAACAAACGGGAAAGCCCCAAAGCCAGCTGATCTCCAGGGTTTGCCATAGCTCAGGGAGCTGGCCAGCCTACTCAGCTACCAGTCTGGAGGCTGGGCTGCCCGACCCATGGGAGCAGTTCAGTCAGCTGTTCACACCCTCTCTTCCAGGCAGGCTTTATTTCTGTATCTGGATTCAAACAAACCCTAAAATCTCCTCTATTCCTGCATCAGGGAAAAGGCTCAGTATGGCCCAGGCTGGGCTCTTCACGGGAGAACAGAGGTGAAAGGTACTGCTGAGAAAAGATCCGGCTCAGGGCTGGGCTGCACTACAGAGTTTTGTCAACACAAGTCAGCTTTTGGTGATGTACATACTGCAATGCCCCAGCCACCGACAACATTCTCCTGCTCTGGCATCAAAATAAAACCACCCTGATGGGAGGCACAGAGCATTTTGTGGCAAAGTTAGAGTGACAAGCTTCCAGTGTAGATGCTTTACACTGTAACTGAGCTCCAGCAGCTACCCCACAATGCCCACCCTGACTGCTCTGCTCACTGGTTTGAACGCTGCCACACTGCCCTGCATCCAGCTACACAGGCCTGAGCCCCTGCCCTTTTAAAGCCCCAGGAAGTTTTGACATTGCTCAGTGTGGAGAGCTCCCACAGTCACTACCCAGCTGAGCTCGCCAGCTCGCAGCAGTAAACGGGCTCCTTATGGACTCAGACTGTAAGGTCAGAAGAGACCATTCTGATCATCTAGTCTGACCTCCTGCACAACGCAGGTGACAGACCTCACCCACCCACTCCTGTCATAGACCCTAACCTATGACTGAGTTACTGACGTCCTCAAATCATGGTTTAAAGACTTCAACGTACAGAGAATCCATCAGCATGTGACCCATGCCCCATGCTGCAGAGGAAGGCAAAAAAAAAAAACAACCTAGGGCCTATGCCCATGTGCCCTGGGGGGAAATTCCTTCCCAACCCCAAATATGGCGATCACTTAAACCCTGAGCTTGTGGACAAGACTCACCAGCCGGCACCAAAAAAGAATTCTCTGCAGTAACTCAGTACCTACCCCATCTAACATCCCTTTGCAGGCCACTGGGCATATTTACCACTAGTAATCTAAGTTTAGTCAATTGCCATATTAGACTGTCCCATCAGACCATCCCTTCCATAAACTTATGAAGTTCAGTCTTGAAGTCAGGTAGGTCCCCTTGGAAGGCTGTTCCAGAACTTCATTCCCCTGATGGTTAGAAACCTTCGTCCAATTTCAAGTGTAAACTTCCTGATGGCCAGTTTATACCCATTTGCTCTTGTATCTAGATTGATCTTCTCCCTCCCTGGTATTTATCCCTCCAGTGTATTTAGAGAAAATAATTATATCTCCTCTGTCTTCTTTTGGTTAGGCTAAACAAGCCAAGCTCTTTGAGTCTCCTCTCATAAGGCAGGTTTTCCATTCCTCTGATCATCCTAGCAGCCCTTCTTTGCACCTGTTCCAGCTTAAATTCATCTTCCTTAAAAATGAAAGACCAGAATTTCACCCAATATTGCAGATGAGGTCTGACCAACGTCTTGTATAATGGGACTAAAAGCTCCCTCTATTAGAAATACCTCATCTGATGCATCCTAGGAACGCATTAGCTTTTTTCATGGCCACATCACATTGGCGGCTCATAGTCATCCTGTGAACAACCAATATGCCCAGGTCCTTCTCCTCTGTCACTTCCAACTGATGTGTCCCCAACTTATAGCAAAAGTTCTTGTTATTTGTCTCCAAGTGCATGACCTTGTACTTTTCACTATTGAATTTCATCCTATTTCTACTACTCCAATTTGCAATGTCATCCAAATCTTGATGTATGATATCCCAGTCTCTCTCTCTAATAGCAATACCTCCCAATTTTGTGTCATTTGCAAACTTTATTAGCATATTCCCACTTTTTGTGCCAAGGTCAGAAATAGAAAGGTTAAATGAGATGGGTTCAAAGACTAATCCTTGAGGAACTCCACTAGTAACTTCCCTCCAGCCTGACAGTTCACTTTTCAGTATGACTACTTCTAGTCTCCCCTTTAACCAGTTCCTTATCCACTTTCCAATTTTCATATTAATCCCCATCTTTTCCAGTAAAACTAATAATTTCCCATATGGAACCATATCAAGTGCCTTACTGAAATCTAGGTAAATTAGAATAATAGAATATTAGAGTTGGAAGGGAGCTCAGGAGGTCATCTAGTCCAATCCCCTGCTCAAAGCAGGACTTACCTCAGCTAAATCATCCCAGCCAAGGCTTTCTTAAACCACAGCTTAAAAACCAATAAAGGTGGTGATTCCACCACCTCTCTAGGTAACCCATTCCAGGGCTTCACCCCTCTCCTAGTGAAAAACTTTTTCCTAATGTCCAACCTAGACCTTCCCCACTGCAACTTGAGACCATTGCTCCTTGTTCTGTCATCTGCCACCACTGAGAACAGCCTAGCTCCATCCTCCCTGGAACCTCCTTTCAGGTAGTTAAAGGCTGCTATCAAATCCTCCCTCATTCTTCTCTTCTGCAGACTAAACAAGCTTAGTTTCCTCAGCCTCTCCTCATAAGTCTTGTGCTCCAGCCCCCTAATCATTTTTGTGGCCCTCCACTGGACTCTCTCCAACTTGTCCATATCCTTTTCATATTGGGGGGCCCAAAACTGGATGAATTACTCCAAATGCAGCCTCACCGATGCCGAACAAAAGGGAATAATCTCTTCCCTCCATCTCCTGGCAATGCTCCTACTAATCCAGCCCAATATGCTATTAGCCTTCTTGGCAAGCAGGCCACACTGCTGACTTATATCCACCTTCTTATCCACCATAACCCACAGGTCCTTTTTTGCAGAACTGCTGCCTAACTCATTGGTCCTCAGTCTGTAGCTGTGCATGGGATTCTTCTGTCCTAAGGGCAGGACTCTGCACTTGTCCTTATCGAACCTCATCAGATTTCTTTTGGCCCAATCCTCCAATTTATTTAGGTCTTTCTGTATCCTATCCCCACCTTACAGGGTATCTACCACTCCCCCTAGCTTAGTGTCATCTGCAAACTTGCTGAGGGTGTAACCTACCTCATCCTCCAGATAAAAAATGAAGATGTTGAACAAAACCGGTCCCAGGACCGATTCCTGGCACACTCCACTTGTGACCGGCTGCCAGCTAGACATGGAGCTGTTGATCACTACTCGTTGAGCCCTATGCTCTAGCCAGTTCTGTATCCATTTTATAGTCCATTCATCCAACCCATACTTCTTTAACTTGCTGATAAGAATACTGTTGGAGACCATAACAGAAGCTTTGCTAAAGTCAAGTTATATCACGTCCACCGCTTTCCCCACATCCACAGAACCAGTCACCTCTTCACAGAAAGCAATCAGGTTTGTCAGGCATGACTTTTCCTTGGTAAATCTATGTTGACTGTTCCTGATCACATTCCTCTCTTCCAAGTGCCTTTAAATGGATTTCTTGAGGACCTGCTCCATGATTTATCCAGGGATTGAGGTGAGACTGACCGGTCCGTAGTTCCCTGGATCCTCTTTCTTCTCTTTCTTGAAGATGGGCACTATATTTGCCTTTTTCCAATCATCAGGGACCTCCCCCAATTGCCATGAGCTGTCAAAGATAATAGACAATGGCTCTGAAATCACATCAGTTAACTCCCTCAGCACCCTCGGGTGCATTGCATCTGGCCTCATGGACTTGTGTATGTCCAATCTTTCTAAATAGTCCTGGACCTGTTCCTTCAGCACTGCGGGATGTTCACCTCCCTCCCATTCTGTGCCACCCAGTACAGTAGTCTGGGAGCTGACCTTGTCTGTGAAGACAGTGGCAAAAAAGGCATTGAGTACCTCAGCTTTCTCCACATCCTCTTTCACTAGGTTGTCACCCCCCTTCTGTAACAGGCCCACACTTTCTCTAATCTTCCTCTTGTTGCTAACATACCTGTAGAAACTCTTCTTGTTCCTCTTCACATTCCTTGGTAGCTGCAACTCGAAATGCGCTTTGGCCTTCCTGATTTCATTCCTGCATGTTCTAGCAGTATTTTTATAATGCTCCCTAGTCATCTGACCAAGCTTCCACTTCTTGTAAGTTTCTTTTTTGTGTTTAAGTTCACCAAAGACTTCTTTGTCACGCCAAGCTAGTCGCCTACCATATTTGCATTCTTTCTGCACATCGGGATGGTTTGTTCCTGTGCCCTCAATAAGGTTTCTTTAAAATACAGCCAGCTCTCTTGGATTCCTTTCCCCCTCATATTAGCCTCCCAGGGGATCCTGCCCATCAGCTCCCTGAGGGAGTCAAAGTGTGCTTTTCTGAAGTCCATGCTCCGTATTCTGCTGTTCTCTTTTCTTCCTTTTGTCAGGATCCTGACTCGACCATCTCATGGTCACTGCTGCCTAGGTTGTCACCCACTTCTACTTCATCTACCAAATCTTCCCTGTTTGTGAGCAGCAGGTCAAGAGGAGCACAGCCCCTAGTTGGTTGCTCCAGCACTTGCACCAGGAAGTTATCCGCAACACTCTCCAGGTGACTCTGACAAGTTTTTTGAATGCCTGTGGCTGGCAGCTTCCTTTGCTACTCCCTACCAAGATGAAGATGTGAATCCGTCTCAGGGGACCTGAATCTACGAAATCCTGCAAGTAGATGCCATTGAGTAGGGGTGGCCAACTGGCTCGTGAATCTCATGAGGCTCTTTTACAGTTAAAGTGCAGCTCACGGAGCCTCCTATGTCCCCATTCTCTGCCTACCAGAGTAAGGTGGGGAGCTGGGAGCTTCCGCCCTGCAGCAGGGTGATGTGGTTAGAGAATTCTGCCCATCGGGGAGGGGCCTTTCAGGTGGTCAGTAAGTTTGCCAAAGAGTAACAAAATTATAAATGTTACTAGTTCAATCTGTTCAATGGCCCTGGCAACCCAACTGACTGTTCACTCCAGTGCTGTGTCGCTCTAATTTTCAATCATTCCTATGATGGTGTGCCCAAGCACTCCACTGGAGAGAGGATTCAAAATGCTCATACAGATCATGGGCAAGAAGTTTAGCCTGATATTAAGCCTACATTTTCTTGACTTATTTCCATTCTATTGCTCCTGCTGTTACCCCATTTCACCACTCCCTTGGTTCTTATCCTTTGAATATCAGTGCACAGGTTCCTAGTTTCCCCTCAGCCTTATCTCAGCCAAGCTGCTTAAATAAAATCCTTTAAAACAAACCTTTCCAGTCCGCTAATCATTGTAGTTGATCTTCACGGAATTTCAATTCGTCAGTATCTTTTGGTCCAGTGGTGTCCAGACCTGAACACAGAATTCAAGGCACTGCTTGAGTTGTGTTGGATAGAGGGATACTGCACCCTTCTTGCTCTGCATTCATAACCAAAGGCTGTTAGCGTTTTCTGTTGCCATATTACATACCAGACTCATGTCTAATGTGTTGTCCATGATCACCCTGGGGGCCCTAGGTCTTTTATAGCCTTTGCTTCTTCATAAGTATTTCCCTCCTATTGAATAGGAACATAAGATTGGATGAGATCTCCTGGGTCACTGAGTCCAGTCTGCCACCACTGTAGGCAACCACGTCATATAGCCCCATTCATTTGTTTGCCCCTACTATTTCTATTGGGGGGCTGTTCCAGAACGTCGCTACCCTGATGATTACAAACCTTCTTCTAATTTCCAACCTAAGTTTATTCATGACCAGTTTATACCCATTTGTTCTTACACCAGCATTGTCCTTTAGCTTAACCAGCTCCTCTACCTTCCAGGTGTTTACCCCTCTGATATATTTATAGACAGCAATCATAACCGTCCTCAGCCTTCACTTTGCTGGGCTGAACAAGCCAAGTCTTTTAGGCCTTGTCTACAGTAGAAAGTTGTGTCAACGCAAGTTACAGCAATGATTAAAAAATGCTGTAATTTTAACACTTGTGTCTGTCCACAGATCACTCACTGTGTCACTGAAGCATGTCCACAGTTGGTACTCTGGCATCGACAGTGAGTAGTACACTGTTAGCTGCTATCCCACTGTACAACTCGCCACCTTGTGCCACTAGGCATTTTGAGAAGGAGGAGAGGATCGCAGTGCATCATGGTACAGGCTCAATGTCCCATGATGCAGTGTTTTCTCTCCCATTATTCCATGGGTTTCTGACAACATTCCACAGCATTTTTTAATGATCCCAGTTTTCTGGGCATCCATGATCTCTATCTGAAATGATGAATTCTGCCCAGCTCTCCAATGTTGTTGTCAGTGTTCTGAACACATCGTGGCCCACCATGCAGTATATCATGAGCTCCCAATTGCAACAGGAATCCAAGGTGCCTGACCTGCTGTGTGCCATGCAAACAAACAATTCTGGATTACTGTTTGCATTCATGGAACATCTACACATGGTGCACCAATACTTTTGGTGCATGAAATAAGCACTGAATGGTGGGATTGTATTGTTATGCAGGTCTGGGATGATGAGCAGTGGCTGCAGAACTTTCAAATGCGCAAAGCCACCATTATGGAACTCGCCCCTGCTCTGCAGCGCAAGGACACCAGAATGACAGCCGCCCTCTCAGTGGAGAAACATGTGGCAATCGCTGTGTGGAAGCTGGCAACTCCAGATTGCTACCAGTTGGTCACTAATCAGTTTGGAGTCGGGAAGTCCACTGTTGGAGTTATGTTATCACAAGTGTGAAGAGTCATTAATTGCATTCTGCTACAAATGATAGTGACTCCTGGAACTGTGCGTGAAATAGCGAATGGGTTCTCAGTGATGGGATTCCCTAACTGTGGCTGGGCAATAGGTAGTACATATATCCCAATTTTGGTCCCGGACCATCTTCCAACAGAGTACATCAATAGAAAGGGGGTACTTCTCTGTGGTACTGCAGGCCCTTGTGGATCACCATGGGCATTTCACTGACATCAGCGCAGGTTGTCAGGGAAAGTGCATGACACACACATCTTCAGGAAAACTGGCCTGTATAGAAAGCTGCAAGCTAGGACTTTCTTTCCAGACCAAAAGATTCCAATAGGGGATGCTGAAATGCCCATAGTGATCCTGGGAGACCCAGCTGACCCTTTACTGCCATGGCTCATGAAGCCTTATACAGGCAACCTGGATAGCAGTGAGGGGAGCTTCAGTAACAGGCTGAGCAGGTGCCGAATGATCACTGAATGTGAGTTTGGCAGATTAAAAGCTTGTTGGCAATGCCTTTATAGTAGATAGACCTAAATGAGGAAAATATTCCCAGGATTATAGCCGCCTACTGCATACTCCATGATATTTGTGAAGCTAAGGGTGAAAAGCTGCCCCCTGGGTAGAGCACAGAAGTGGATCGCCTTGCAGCTGAATGTGAACAATCAGATGTCACAGCCATTAGAGGGGTACAAGGGGGGGCCATTCAAATCAGGGAGGCCTTGAGGAACTATTTTGACAATGAGCACCAATAAGGCGTCTCTGTTATCAGCACTGTGCCATGCTATGACTGCTATCCAGCTTGCACTGTGTATCAATGTGAAATGCAACCACCATGTGGAAGAGACAAATAAAGATTGCTTATTCTTCCCAGAACATGCCTTTATTAAATAACAATTATTCGCAACACACATGAAAAGTTGAGCAGGAGGGGAGAAACTTGTCAGGGGCAGTGTGAGCTATGACACCTGGGTGTAAGTCCAGTTATCATTCTGGAAACTGTCTGAAGGAGTGGAGTGAACGTGGTACCGAGACAGGCCAAGAGTTTGGTAGGAATGTATGGTGGAGTTTGGGGAAGGCATGGAAAGCAGTTGTGTATTGGTTGCAAGGGAGGGCAAGCATGCATGAATTAAGTGTGCAGTGTTATTATAGTGACTTTAGCAGCTCTGCTTGCACCTCCTTTGCTTTTATCATGCGCTCGTAACCTGCTATCACTCGCTCCTAGTTTCTTCCTCCTTTCCTGCCTGTCAATTTTCTGATACAGTGTGTCTCCGTGCCCTTTTTCTTTTTTTTTTTTTTTCTGCCTCAGAGGACTAGGAGAAGTTCTTGGAATATCTCCTCTTTGCTTCTCTTTGGTCATTTTCTTATCAGCTGCAGTCACTTGGCAGGTATGAAGGGGTTTTCCCTCAAGGGCACTTCTGTAGAAGCACAATAAATAATGAACAGAAGTGCTATTGTGAGTGCAATAACTGCATTGCTGCATTACTGTAAAATACATCTCTTTCTCACTGTCCCTGGCAAGTGCACAGCTCAACAGTCAATCAGGGCATGGTGAGTTGTGTCTGGGGGGAGGGGACACTCAAGGTGGGGAAAAGGTTCTGGGTGGTTGTTTGGGGGTACTGATGCAGGTAGATAGGGTCAAAATTTCAAATTGTGCCACCATTTTCCACAGGCGGGGGGAGAAGAAAATCTCTCACTCCTGAGAGGAAGGGTACATCTCCTCCATGCGAGCAACTTCAAACTAGGTCCCTATGCTGCTCACTTGTGTGCGGCATTGGTCCCTACACAAGTGATTGCAGACTGGCGAGGGAAAGTTTCCCACATCCAGGGAAGAAACAAAGCAGTTCTGCCAAGGAATCTCCAGCAGAGGATTGGCGAGTACCTCCAGGGAAGTTTCCTAGAGGTCTCTCTGGAGGTTTCCCATAAAATCTTGGTGTGCATTAACACACTTTTCCACCACACTGCCTAGCAAACAGGAATGGAAAGCTCATGCAAACACAGCTACTCTTGTGCATTTCTGTGTGTCTAACCACCTGTATAAGGCAACAAAGCAAAGGACAGCCTCATGTAACCAAGCACCATCAGCTCAAAACAATCACTTATCTAAAGCTCCCCTCTCCCGCATCCTGCACGCCAGAGCTGGAGCGATAGGACTGGCTCAGACCCTCCTGGGTCAAGAAGAGGTCCTGGCTCCCCATGTGAGCAAACGACCTGGTCCCCTGCTCCACATCATTTTCCAACTTGACCTCCTTGTCCACAACTTCTTCATCAGAGTTGAGTCTGGTGTCCATTGCCTCCTGGCACAAAGAGATATTCACAGGTCTCTTGGCAGTGGAGGTGGGGGTCGCTGCTGAGGATGGCTTCCAGATTCTTATAGAAGCAACAGTTTTACTCCCTAGCCTTTTGGTATCCCTGCTGCAGCTCCTTGATTTTTGCACAGCACTGCAACATGTCCCTTTCATAGCCCTTCTCCGCCACTAAACAAGAAATCTGACCATACATATCGAAGTTCCTTCGGCTGGAGTGGAGCTGGGACTGCACAGCCTTCTCTCCCCAAACATCGATCAGATCCAGAAGCTACAGTGTGCTCCAAATGGGAGAACATTTGGTACATCGAACCACCATTGTCAGCTGGGAAGATGCAATGTGAGCTCTCCAGGTCAACTATGCAGGAAATGGAATTTCAAACATTTCAAGCAGGAGGAGATGGATGCAAGGTAGCAGAGTTCAAACTGATGGCCAGAGTGGTCAGGATGGGCATTGAGGAACACTTCCTGGAGGCCATTTACTGTAACATAACCAAGCCTGGTGTCCACAGTGACGCTTTGTTGCTAAAAGTGTATTGCAAAAAGCTCTACGCATCTTGTTGAGGTGGTTTCATTTTGTTGCAAACTCAGGGGAGTTGGGTTGGCGAAGGGGGGATTGCAGTGTGCCCACTATCACTGTTTTGGCACAAAAAGCTGACTTTGGTTGACAAGACTCTAGTGTAGACCAGTCCTTAGTCTCCTCTCCTACAGTAGGCCCTCCATTTCCTTGATCATTCTAGTAGCCCTTCTCTGCACCCATTCATATGGGAATTTCTTGAAAATGGATGACCAGAACTGTACACAGTATCACAGATGAGAACTTACCAGTGCCTTGTACAATGGCATTAATACTTCCCTATCTCTACTGGAAACGCCTTACCTGATACATCCTGGGATCTCATTTGCCTTTTCCCTCGCCGCATCACATTGGTGGCTAATAGTCTTCCTGTGACTGACTAATATAACCACAAATTTCTCCTCCTTTATTGTTTCCATCTGATAAGCTCTCATCTTATAATAGACATTCTTGTTATTAATCTCTAAATGCATGACTACGCATTTTGTCCAATTAAATTTCATCCAATTTTTATTACGCCAGTGTTCAAGGTCATCTAACCCTTCCTGTATAATATTCTGATTTGCCACTGTACTGACGATGCCTCCCACCTTGTGTTATCAGCAAGTTTCATTAGCACAATTCTACTTCTTGTGCCAACGTCATTAGTGAAAAGATTAAATAGGATCATCCTCAAAACTGATCCTTGAAGAACTCCACTAGTAATCTGCCAACAGTTCTCCCTCCAGAACAACTCGTTTTCCTCTCCCCTTTAGCCAGTTCCTTACCCCCTTAACAGTCCGCATCATCTCATCTTAACTAATAATTTCCCATGTGATATGGTATCAAATGCTTTCCTGAAGTTCAGATAGGAACACAGTAGATCTAATCTCTTGTCTAAAGAATCAGTTAATTTATCAAAGAAAGATACGTTAATCTGGCATGATCTAGTTTTGGTAAAATCCATGCTGCATTTTATCCCATTTTCCATTTACTTCTATGCCTTTAATCACTGTTTCCTTTAAAATTTGTTCTAAAGCCTGGTATACCACTGAGGTCAAGTTAACAGGTCTGTTGTTTCCAGATCACGTCTTTTCCCTTTCTTATATGTAAGTACTATATTTACTATTCTCCATTCATATGGTACTGCCACCAATTTGATGGATTAAAAAATCTCATTACTGGATTTGCAATATCATAGACCAGTTCTTTCACTATTCTGGGATGGAGATTATCCGCTCCCTCTGATCTGAATGCACCTCTGATGTGGTATTTCCATTTTTATACACTCATTCCCATCAGCCATCCTACCTTTGCCCCCATGTCCTACATTATCATCCTTATTGAAAACCGAGACAAAATATTCATTTAGTTTTTGGGCCATACCTCGATTATCCTAAATGTCTACCACATCCACCCTACATAGCAGCTCCACTTCTCTTCTTGTTCTCTTTTTATTTATATGGTTAAAGAACCCTTTGTTTAATTTCCTTTGCAAGGTCCAAGGTTATTTTTTACAATCAGCTCTTCTGAATGTCACTGGTTACCAAAACCAAATCTAAAATTGCATCACCTTTTGTTATCTTAATTACTATTTGGTAACAAAATGTGTCAGCTATCACTCCAGGAGTAACTGGGCCCTACCATTATTAATAGAATTTGTTCTCCAAACTATATCTGGGAAATGAAAGTCTCATTGAATGACAATTCCCAGTAGTATTTATCTACCTAATTCAATGGCAAAAAACTAAGTTACCACAGAGTTAATGTTGCTTGGTATTATGTTGTCCCTTTGCAGAAACTGAGCTGAGCAAAACTCAATGCACAGTTAATATTGTTCATACAACCTTAACTCTTCCCTCTTTCAGAAATACCCCAATACGCCCATTCACATGCATATCATTCTTCCACCAATCATTGCTGAAATGCACAAACTCTTAAACTGTTTTACAACCCATTCGCTCTCACCCACAGGGCAAAGGGATGAAAAGGAAAAAAAGACGATTGCACCTTCCTTTTACCCTTTTTGAGCAATGCCTCAGTACGTACATGGATGCACTCACACTGGCTCTTGGTACTTTAAGATTCAGGCTGTTCCAGATCCTGGTGAACACTCACATTTAACCAGTTCCTCAGAAAGAATGCCACACATGTACAATTTAAAAACATGTGACAGACTTTTAAAACTCCCTTATACTTACTCACAGGGTATCAGCTCAACCTACACTTTCACTTAACCATCATTAAAGCATTAGAATCCTCTCATATTCCACCTCACCACTGACATTCCAACAAATTCAGGTGTTCTTTCTCCTGAAGATTTTGTTTACCGGTCGCTTTATTCTTCACTTGCTGAGAAAGTTTAACTGACCTGTTCCTGTTTGCAAAGCTGGTGCTTGGCTGGGATCTGGGGAAGGACACATGATGCCTGACTCTGTCAGCACTGCTGGACTCTCGTAATCTTCAAAGAAGCATGAATACGATTCTTCCTCATGCAAGGATGGCAAATCCAAAATAGTCAGGAAAATCTGCCAATCAAATATCGACCAATCCATAACTTGTTCCTTCATAATTTACACTTTTCTAGTTAATGTACTCTCATTTTCCTAATCTCTCCTTTTTAGAACCAGAGAAACATATTATGGATCC
The DNA here is from genome assembly GCA_007922155.1 of Mesoclemmys tuberculata. NCBI lineage: Eukaryota > Metazoa > Chordata > Testudines > Chelidae > Mesoclemmys > Mesoclemmys tuberculata. The sequence continues at coordinate 15,495,461 of ML677027.1, read as the reverse complement.
ATCCACTGTCTTTCTAAAATGCCTCCCACTATTGTATCTAATCTCATTATCTTTGCTGCCCTTTTCAATGCCTTGTCCCATTCCTTAATGTCCTTCCTGTTAGCAAGCACCCAAAGCTGTGTCTAGTTTGCTAGATGGAAGCTGGGTTGTCACCAGCTCAGGGCACACGGACAGAATTCTCATCAATGAGACCCCTCAGCGTCCTGTTGGCTTGTCTAGCAGATGTCATATACTGGACTGATGATTTTAACTTTCTGTCACTATTCGTTTAATAATCAGCATCATAAAGCTTTAGCAATCTACAGACTTTGCAGTAGCAGCACAAGGCCATAAAGAACCCCCCAATTTATCATTCTGATATTAATGTAGGCACAAACACCTGACTTTAAACACACTCATGATAGAGTCCATCCTTCCTCGGGCCATCATGACACACAAGCATCCTGAATAAGGCACACCCTGAATGAACTCCAAAGCTTAGTGATTCAGCTCCCATTGACGTCAACAGAAGACTTCCCTGTTTACACTGGAACTGGAGGTGACCCACCATCTACAAACATGAGAGGAGAAAGTCACCATTCTTATCTCAGGGGTATATTTTCCTAATAGAATGTCACTGCTCACATTTCTCTTTTCTTCTCTGCTGATATTAGCTGGACTTAATGACTGGATGGACAAACACTGCTGTGTAGAATTAAAGCTCCAGAGCCACTGCTCACTCACTGTGGACCTAGAACACTCAGATCGACGGCTGCACCTGAAGAAAAACATATAGGAAACCATCAGCACACTTCCCAAAACTGAGGAGGGGATGCATTCTTTGCTACAATATGGCTGTGAGCAGGACCTTCCCCAGCCAGATTGGTAGGCAAACCAGACACACGAACTACAGTAGAGACAACAAGTTGAAGTATGTAGCCTCAGTAGCACCAGTAGAGCTATGGGAATCCAGACTTGGGCATGAATGGGAATCTTGGCCTCATTGGGTACCTGAGATATGGCATAACTTCATTTAGTAAATTATATATACAGTTTACAGTTGAGTAAACCTGCTACTAAGGTTAAAGGTGGAGTGAGAAAGCTGAGAGAAAGAAGGGACACAGAACATAACAGAAGGTTATGAACTGAACACTGTGGCACTGCATAGACGGAAATAGAGAGAAAGATAGCCAAGTGGAAGTAAAACCATGTTCTGATGTGAGCTGGAGCTTACAGAATTGCTGGATCCACTAGCAAAGATTGAGAGAGAATGTCAAGGTTGAATAAAATGAGAGGGTGAGCCAGTAGCAGCAGAAAGGGGAAGGCTGTTAGCTTCATGGAACATACTGGTTTCCTTGCTGTGGTCACAATGAAACAGATTGAGATCCAGTGAGGAGAATACAGTGCACGGTGACGGAAGAGATAAGAGCAGAACGGAGTGAAATGCAGTGGCTCTAGTTTGCAAGGATGGGTAGGTGCCAGAGAAAAAGCAGTTGTTGACAACAGTGGCATTTCAGGGAGGTAGTGTGGGGAAACAGAATCAGATGATAGAAGGACAAGGGATTAAAGAAAGAATGAACACAGAGGAGATGTATGTACCACATGCAGCAGCTAAAAGTATTCCAAGTAGGGCTAAATCAGCATGTTGCATAAGATCACCTAAATGTACGAATAGAAGAGTTATCATTGCATACTGTACCTTATTGGAATTTTCCATTAAAACTGATAGAACTAAACAAAAGAAAATTAACCAGATAATCCCAAATCATCTCCTCTCTGGAGAGCCTTGTTGAGGAAGTGATTGGAGATCTTACCGTCCCTGGAGAACACACCAGCCACAGTATGGATCTTTCAGTGTCAAACACGATTCACAATCCAAGTACTGTGAACATTCTAATATGGGAACCTTTACCACCTGCCAGAGAAAGACAAATTAATCCAGTGAAATTCCAGCTCAAAACCCAGCAGCTCCATCCACAAATCCTACTACCGTTGTTCTTCCTAATGATCTTCACTACACTGAGGCTCATTAAACATCCTGTTACTACCAATATCACCAGAAACTAAAGAAATAGGTGCCAAATGTTCAAAAGTGGCTGCTTCCCATGTCAATGGAAGAGAAACATGCCCCAGTGGATGGTGTTGGCTGCTGCCAATGCAGAGCTAAAATACAGATGCTGCTATTATATAAACTACCACTACAACAATCTTTTTCATAAGCAAAAATCTGGTATTGTGAAAGATCTGATTTTATTTTCACAGACAGATTGATGCACAATAGATCTTATACCTCATCTCACAAAAGTTGCTGCAGTGCAGAGTTATGCAATGGATCCCTGACGACCTTGTGCAGAATGTGCTTCAGTTTAGTTCCTAATCAATGTTGCAGTGGACCACCAGGTTTACAACAGTTAAGTATAGACTAGCTGTTTGTTTAAACCTCAATTCTTCTAGGTGCTCTAAAATCTACACGATTACTCAGACTGCCTTGAAATTTGATATGGTTCATGAAGCACTGGCCAGGACATTCTAAATCTGTGGTCATTTTGACCAATGGCTTCCCAAGATACAATCCCACAAAAAAGTATTTCTTAAGGTTGATATATTTTTGCCCAGACCTGGGGATCAAACCATTGCTCTGACCTGATACAAGGGTCTCATTCATTTGAGGGTTACCCCCAAAGACTGCATGGCACCCCCTAGCTTTCTGGGGGGACAAAATTCAGAATGGTATTAGCCAAAGAACTTGTCTCCTAATTTACACTCCTACCTAATACTCACAAGCATGCACAGACAGAGGAAGCCAAGACAATTTGTAGTTTAGGAAGTTTCATGGCTAGCGCCCTGCAAATCCACAGATATCTGATTTATATCCATAAATACCACATCCATGGACCATTTCTGGTGGATGGTGGATCAGATGAGGATCTCAAAGGCGGGGAAGCAGCTGTCTGCAGCTCAGAGCCTTTGAGATCCGGGAATGGGGGCTGGCCACCAATCAGCTGTTTGGCAGTGGCCCCTAGGGTGGGCAGCCAATCAGCTGTTGGGCATGCCTTCCCCTCCGCAGGCCGCCTATCAGTTGTTTGGCATGCCCCACACAGGTTCAGCACCCCCCCATGGGACACCAATCAGCTGTTTGGCGCCTTCCCCCACAGGACCCCGATCAGCTATTCCGTGGGGCTGCCAATCAGCTGTTCAGCAGCTGCCTATAGGTGCTGGCCCCCCCAACAGCTGATAAGTGGCGGCTGAAGTGGGGCTGCTCTCCAAACAGCTGATTGGTGGGCCCAGAGCCACAGGTGCATGCAGGTGTGGCTGCCATAGAAGAGCAAGACAGATCAAGAGATAGTAGATCAATTTACATCTGACTCTCGCGGATGCAGATCCACATTTTTGTATCCATGAAGGGCTCTATTCATGGCACCTAGCTAGCTCAAGGGGAGAAACTGAAGACTGAGATCCTAAATGGTGCCCAGCTAGTGACAGCTCAAATTGTCTGTAGGGCAAACATCTGGAAAAAGTCTGAGTTAGAAGTGTTGGTGGAAGGGCTACATGTTGCTACATGTAAGGGAGAGGCTGGAGAAGAAGAGCAACACACCAGTCTTCTTTTATAAATGTAAAGTTAATAAGCCAATGTAATAAAGCTCTCAAGATTTTGGGACATGTAGGTGATGTCTGAGATTTCTCTCACTGGCGCTAATAACAACTTCACACTTAAAATCATGACTATTATCCCCATTCCACTATCACAAAATTTAAAGGAGAGAGAGAAGCACTTAGGACTCACAAAGCAATGGTGTCGCCAAATAGAGAGACCCCCAATCCTGGGACTATTCCTAGCTTTGGCACTGGCCTGCTGAGTGACTTTGGGCAAGTCTCTTCACCTCTCTGATATTTTCCTTAATCAACAAGTGTTGCATACAGTATGGAGAAATTCCATATTAGACCTTGACAGATGAAGAGAATCTGATCACAGAATTAAAATTAATGGTAATTTAGGTACATGTGACCACGATTTGATCACATTTCTAATGTGCAACCAGAACAGAGTCCAGACCAGATATAAATATATTTGGTGTTTTAAAAATGCCAATTTCACAAAGTTAAAAATAATTGTGAACCAAGTCAGTTGGGGGGAAGAAATTAATGAGAAAAAATGTGACTGATAACTTGAAATTTTTTAAGAACACTTTACTAGATGCCCAAAAAGCCCAATACCACAATTGAGGAAGAAGACCACATTGGTTAAAAATCCGACCTGGTTTAGAGGCAAAGTAAAGGCAGCTATTAAAAATTTGAAAAGATCTAAATAGCAAATGGAAGAAAGAGGAAGTCGACAGTAATAAATATAAATCAGAAGCTAGGAATTGTAGAAGATTGAAAAGAGAAGCAAAGGGACACACAGAGACATCTATGGCCAGCAGAATTAAGGACAATAAGGAGGAGTTTTCTGAGTATGTTAGGAACAAAAAGAATCCTTTTATTGGTCCATTAGTAGATGGAAATGGTAGAATTATCAATAACAATGGAGAAAATGCATGTCTTCAATAAATATTTCTGTTCTGCATTTGGAAGGAAAATAGACAATGTAGTCATACCATATAATACACTTTCCATTCAACTAGTATCTCAGGAGAATGTTAGACAGCAGCTACATTTTAAAATCAGCTGGTCCAGAGAATTTGCATCCAAGAGTTTCAAAGGAGCTGACTGAGGATCTGCTACACCGTTTATATTGTTTTTCAATAAGTCTTGGAACACTAAGGAAATTCCAGAAGATTGGAAGAAAGCTTTAAAAAGGATAAACAGGATGACCCGGGTAATTGGGACTCAATTAATAAAGAATTAAATGAGGTTAATATATTTAATGCCAATCAGCATGGATTTATGGAAAATAGATCCTGTTAAACTAACTTGATATCAATCAAACTTGTAACGTAGATGGAATATACCAAGACTTGTGTAAGTCATTTGACTTGGTACCACATGACATTTTGATTTATAACTAGAATGATACAAAAATAAAATGGCACACATTAGATGGATTAAAAACTGGCTGACAGGTCTCAAAAATGTAACTGTAAATGGGGAATCACCCTTGAATGGGAGCGTTTCTAGTGTGGTCTCATAGGGATTGGTTCTTGGCCTTACGCTATTCAACATTTTTATTAATGACCTGGAAGAAAATAAAATCATCAATGACAAAGTTTGCAGACAACATAAAAATGGTAAATAACGAAGAGGACAGGTCACTGATTCAGAGCAATCCAGATCACTTGGTAAATTGGGCACAAGTAAACAAAGCGCGTTGTAATATGGCTATATGTAAATATCTAGGAACAAAGAATGTAGGTCATACTTACCGGATGGGGGACTCTATCCTGGGATGCAGTGACTCTGAAAAAGATTTGGGGATCATGGTGGATAATAAGCTGAACATGAGCTCCTCCTATGATGCTGTGACCAAAAGGGCTAATGCAATCCTTGGATACATAAACAGCGAAAATCTGGAGTAGGGGTAAAGAGGTTATTTTACCTCTGTGGTTTGGCATTTGTGAGACTGTTGCTGGAACACTGTGTTTATTTCTGCTCTTCACAATTGAAGAGATGTTGATAAACTGGAAAGGGTTTAGAGAAGAGCTTCAAGAATGACAAAAAGATTAGAAATAAGTCTTATGGTGATAGACTCAAGGAGCTCTAATTATTTAGCTTACCAAAAAGAAGGTTAAGGGGTGACTTGATCACAGTCTATACGGACCTACATGGGGAATAAATATTTAACAATGGGTTCTTCAGTCTGGCAAAGAAAGATGTAACACAATCCAAAGGCTGATGGTAGACAAATTCGGACTGGAAATAAGGGGTAAATTTGTAACAGTGAGAGTAATTAGCCATTGGAACAAGATACCAAGGGTCATGGTAGATTCTCAGTCACTGACAATTTTTAAATCAAGAGTGGATATTTTTCTAAAAACTATGCTTTAGGAAATATTTTGGGGAAAATCTATGGCCTGTGTTATGCAGGAGGTCAGACTAGATGACCACAATGGTCTCTTCTGGTCTTGGAATTAACAAATTTGTGAATAATCTATCAATCTGTACCTTAATGGGGATAATGATGCAAATTTTTGAGATGTACTGATGAAAACCATTATATAAAAGCTAGGTCTGTTTATTATTACCTAGACACACTAGTTTATCTACTGCAAACCTAAGTGAGAACTGTGATGAACTGGGGTTATGTCTGAATTCTAACTGATGTTGTAAAGTTGTGTTTTGAAAACCTGTTGTAACATGAACACTTATATGTATGTGGATCCACCACTGTTGACAAGGCCCAAAGCAGTTACGCACCAGACAGATACTACAGAAGGTGCTTAGGACCTAACAACCCTAGTCTGGTAAAAACATCTGGGACCAATTGGTAAGCAACATCCTTAGGAAACTGGTTTAGCTGACTCTTCTGAAGTGAGGGTGGGGAAGGGAGAAGCAATGGCAATTTATGAGGAGTAGAATAAGAGAGACCAGGTTGGAGGCCCAGTGCAATTTGAGTTGCCTGACCACAGTTTTGAGGCCTAGCATAATTTAAGTTGATTGCTTGACTATTCCAGCCTCCGCAGCCTGACATCTTCCAGTTGACAGAGACAAACAGGAATACTGAGGAACCTTGCAGATGTCTCAGTTTCTGAATACCACAGCACATACTAAAACGAAATACATAACATGTATGCTTGCAGCTGCACATAGAATACGGTGACAGGAATAATAAATTATCCTTGAAAAACTGGGTACGCTTTTTCACTGCCAAGGGGCATATTTTCTCATGGCCCCTCCTATCACCAGATGTTGTTCTGACAACCTCAATTATCAAGGTGAGAATGGAATATAGTCAAGGGTGAGAACCTGATGTAGGTAATAGAACATGTAATCATTAGCAGAGAGGTAATTAGGTGAAAGCTGTGTATAGAAAGTATAAAAAGACACCATTTAGACAAAGGGGAGTGTTCCATCAACATCTGATTCCACAGGAGGTGCTGCCAGTCGGACCAGAAGATCCACTGACTCCCTCGTGGAGCCCCTGAAGAAAGCCGTTCCTGTATACAGCCTTCTGAGTGACTGCTTAGCTCTCCAGGTTTAGTGATTATGATATATTGTAGTTAATTTTAGGCTTTGTATCTAACTAATATATTTATAGAAAACCTTGCACATTAAACCTTATTGATATGAGGGAATGGATCAGAAGCAGACCCTGTTGATCAGAAGGCAAGGGATGCATTGTCTTAGGGATGGGGGTCCCACGACCACCACTCCCAAGAGAAAGAGAAGGGTGATGGCGGTCAGGGACTCCCTCCTAAGGGGGACGGAGTCATCCATCTGCCATCCAGACCGGGAAACTAGAGAAGTGTGCTGCTTGCCTGGAGCTAGGATTCAGGATGTGACAGAGAGACTGCCAAGACTCATCAAGCCCTCAGACCGCTACCCCTTTCTATTTCTCCTCATGGGCACCAACAACACTGCCAAGAACGATCTTGAGCGGATCACTGCGGAATATGTGGCTATGGGAAGAAGGATGAAGGCATCAGAGATGCAAGTGGTGTTCTCATCCATCCTCCCCATTGAAGGAAAAGGCCCAGGTAGGGACCATCGCATTGCGGGACTAAATGCGTGGTTACGCAGGTGGTGTCGGAGAGAGGGCTTTGGATTCTTTGATCATGGGCTGTTGTTCCAGGAAGAAGGATTACTAGAAAGAGACGGGATTCACCTAACGAAGAGAGGGAAGAGCATCTTCGCAGACGGGCTGACTAACCTAGCGAAGAGGGCTTTAAACTAGGTTTGATGGGGGATGGAGACCTAAGCCTGAAGGTAAGTGCGGAAGTGGGACACCAGGAGGAAGCAGAAAGAAGAGCATGCAATGGGGGAGGCCTCTTGATTCATACTGAGAAAGTAGGGCAATTGGCTAGTTATCTCAAGTGCCTATACACAAATGCAAGAAGCCTGGGAAACAAGCAGGAGGAATTGGAAGTCCTGGAAGTCAAGAAACTATGACATGATTGGAATAACTGAGACTTGGTGGAGTAACTCACACGACTGGAGCACCGTCATGGATGGGTATGAACTGTTCAGGAAGGACAGGCAGGGGCGAAAGGGTGGAGGAGTTGCACTGTATGTCAGAGCACACTATGATTGCTCTGAGCTCCTGCATGAAACTGGAGATAAGCCAGTTGAGAGTCTCTGGGTTAAGCTTAGAAGCAAGAACAATAAGGGTGATGTCATGGTGGGAGGAGGACGAGGTAGATGAGGCTTTCTTCAGTCAACTAGGGAAAATTTCCAGGTCACAGGACCAGGTTCTTATGGGGGACTTCAATCACCCTGACATCTGCTGGAGAAGCAATACAGCAGAGCACAAACAATCCAGGAAGTTTTTGGACTGTGTTGTGGACAACTTCCGGGTGCAAGTGCTGGAGGAACCAACTAGGGGCTGTGCTTCTCTTGAACTGCTTCTCACAAACAGGGAAGATTTGGTAGGCAAAGTAGAACTGGCTGGCAATCTACACAGCAGTGACCATGAGATGGTCGAGTTCAAGATCCTGACAAAAGGAAGAAAAGAGAACAGCAGGATACAGAGCATGGACTTCAGAAAAGCAGACTTTGACTCCCTCAGGGAGCTGATGGGCAGGATCCCCTGGGAGGCTAATATGAGGATTGGACATTGATACACATTTTGATACACAACTTTTGACTATGGCTTAAGGCATCCCAGCTGGGCTTGAGCAATTAGGGGGTTTTTGCAGCAGGGTATATTGTAAAGTGCTGCCTTACTTGTATGCGGAGATTTTTTAGCTTTTTTTAGTTGTTTTAGACTTTTTAGTTCACTAAAAGAATTCTACTGCAGCCATTATAGAGACTATTTGTAACATACACATGACCACAATGGGATACAGTGCTAGATTCAAAATTTTAGTGGCACTGGGGGACTATTTTAATAGGGTTTTGGTTTTTTTTTTTTTTTACCAACTGTGCTTTGTGGCAGTTTCTGCAGCATTTAGGACTTTAATTATATTAGTTTTTTTATGTTTGATTATTAAATGTCTAGTTATTAGTTGTTTTTGAATGTGTGTAAGCAGGGCTATTATATTTGAGTGTGTTAGCATGCGTTGTATTAAATTCGTGTTGATTTTTAATATTACAGGTTTAATGTATTTTATATTAACATTTATTATTAACTGAAATATGTTGGTATTTTATACATTATATAATTTTAATATAGTAATATTACAATCATATTTGTTTTGGGCAAGATTCATATTTATAAATAAATGTTATTAATTATAACTTGGGTATATTGTGTTCATATAGAAACAACTGTTTAATATACACAATTGTAGAATACTATTAGGTAATAAGGTATATGTAAATTGTATTAGTGTTCTTTTAGAAATATATTTTAATTTTGATTTTAATATGGTTTTCTGTGTAGTTTCGCAAATTAATTAATTTTTAAAAAAATGTTATGTTAGGTGTTTAGTAGTCTGATACTTTAGTTTTTGTTTTGAGGCCTAGAGGACCTACTTCGTGTATATTTATGATGCAAATATTAGACAATATTATTATATACACTAATTATTTGAGCCTGGGCATTTACTGGAAAATTTAACATTTTTTATTAATGGCTTAAGGCTTTTTTTGGGTGGTGGCATTATTTTACATTAATTTTTTTATTTTATTAGGTAGGATTTTATTAATTTTTTGTTAACTACTACTTTGGCTTATTTTTTTTAACCCAATGCTGTGTGCTTATATGCATCTTAGCGCTTTGGAACATGATGCTGCACCACTACCGAGCAGGATGTTGACCTTGGCACCGACTTCAAACAACCGGTCCCCTGGGACTCCCTGGGAGCAGAGGATCGAGACTGCACTGGTTAGGGTGTCATAATCTTCACCCCCTGATGAGGCAGTTGCAGGGTCACCACCAGCATTGGTCACAGAAGACAGAAGGGCCCCACAGAAGTTGTTACGGAGAGTAGAGCAAAATCTGGGGCTTCAAATGGAGGAGGTCTCTGATAACACATTTCAGGAAGCCCTAAGCAAACCACCAGCCAGGGCTTGTGATGAATTTGCTGAGTACCAGGTGGGCGGGGTGCTCAAAGCACAGTTAAAAGCTCAAGAGTCCCCTCCCAAGGAAAAAAGGGAAGGAAGAAAAAGGACTGAGGCCTGGCTGTGTCTGAGAGTAAAAGCTAATTAAATTAGCTCAAATGTTTCAGTGACACCTCCCAGGCCTGTGAATGCTGGAAGATCTTGAATCACCTATAGCAAGGAGTGAGGAAAAAAAAAAGATCATGATCTTTGTTTTGTGGGTTGTAAAAGATGACCAGGGAAAAAACAAAAACATATAAAACAGTAAAATTGGAAGCCTGTTTTTTTGTTTTTAATTAAATTAAATATGAATGCCCTCCAGCCACAGAATGCGTGTTTGGAAACCGAAGACGACAAATGCCACTATGCTATTGTAGGGTACCGGAAGACAACTGTAATGCAGATACAGGCTAGGTGGCAAAACTCGGCCCGATGACCTAGATATAAATTCAAGATAAAGCAGAAGTAAGCTAACCACAAAACTGGTATAAAGCAATTTGAAAGCAGCTCAAGTTGTAAACAACTAACCATCACTTGTCGTTAACTGGATGTCAAAAATGCACCAATAGTATAAGGAAAGACAGGGGTCAATGTCCAATCCTGGAACTGATTAAAATTTGACCAATAAGGAGATCGGAGTGAACTATATCATAGCAGGGATAACAGACGGAAATTGAAGCTCGCATGGACCCTGTGCACAGGCTGCTGAGTGTTAGGTCCGCTCCTGATCAGCTGCTTATCGGGAGAGAAATGGGCTTCCCCTCCCAGAGTGTGGTAAGCACCTGATTTGTGTGTGCGCGCTTTCAACTGAGACATGCTTGTAACGGAAGTATGCTTTAACTACAATAGAGAGCTTGTTAGCAACACTACCTTGTCCTTGTGCACCAGCCTCGCCACTGAGATCCCAAACCACGAACCGCTCCATTGTGGCAGAGTGGCACAGCTATTAACCACTTTGACACTATTAGCTCTGTTTGTGTATGTAGATGATCAGTGTGTGTCTCAGAAGCTGGTGTTTTATGCTTCTTGTTGGCTACATACATCAAAGAAGATTAGAATCCTCATGAAAATAGATGTTTCTGTAGTATTGTAGCAATTAGGGGATGTAATTTTGAATTTCAAGTGCCTGAACTTAGATATAATCATTTAAAAGTGATGCATACTTTTTATTCTGCTGTGAAACCTGTACCATTTGGAATGAATTTGACTGTTTTATAAATGTTGCTTGAACATCCTAATTTGCAGAACCAGTTGCATTGACAAACAGGAAGGGCACAGAGTCATGGTTATTGTGCCTCATAACATCAAAGTAGGTATTTGTAAGAATTGGCCAGGATCTAAAACATGAGCAGTGGGAGGTATTGTTGCAATGGCTCCTTGCTGGCATGGGAATCTTGAATTTGGCCTAGCCCCATTGTAGTGATTTTGGGGTTCCAAATAATAGTTGTTCTCTTTACGAGCTAATGGTATGCTGAATCTGGTGCAAAATTTGACAACGTTCCCTGACAGAGGCGCCAGGGGTTATTGCCACCCTCGTTCTGTCTTGGAAGGGAGTACATTGAATTTGTCACCCCTCTCTTGAATGGGAGTTAGGGGAGAAGGCTGCTCATCAGTTGCTGGTCTAGTGTGCTGAGTAGGGGTTGCCAACAAAATTATCATTTACCCGGTCTCAGGTGAGAGCCTTGAGCTTTCATTGGATCACAGCTCTGGGGCATCCAGAATAAATGTGACAGCAGTTACGTATGGCCCTGTCCTATGAAAAGTGACCTTTTAAAGAGAGGAACTGTAGAGGGAAATTTTAATTATATTTGTTGCTAACAGCAGCCAAAATCAGTAGGCCTTTCTGCAGGCCTGCGCAGCTATGACATTACTAAACCAGGAGGGGAGGGGAGCCTCTTGCTCAACCTTTGCCTGACTCTGCACCCTTCCCTGATGCTCTGGTAGATGTGATGTGATTTGTGTTTAAAAAAATAAATAAATTTAAAAAAAAAAAAAAAGACCAATAACCTTATTTATGAATGCCCTCATGGAATGGACACCCACAGCCAGAGGAATATTATCCATAATGTTCCACCCATTGTTGATTGTT
>ML677027.1:15443949-15478259 GCA_007922155.1 Mesoclemmys tuberculata | reverse complement strand
ACCATCACTGGTAAAAAGGGGTGTGGTATTTTTAGTTGGAATGTGTTTACCTTCAGCTTCGATCATTGGATCTTCATCTGCTTTTGACTGATAGATCAGTGGCTTTCAACCTTCCCAAACTACTGTACCCCTTTCAGGAGTCTGATTTGTCTTGCGTACCACCAAGTTTCACTTCACTTAAAAACAACTTACTTACAAAATCAAATATAAAAATACAAAAAAGCATCACCACTGTTACTGAAAAATTGGTGTAAAACCAGGCAAATATGTACAGGAGTTGATGCACCCCCTGGAAGATCTCCACATGCTGCTGGTTGAGAACCACTGAGAGACTACAGAGCCCTCCACTATCAGAAATCATCCCACCATGTAGAGACTGTGATCAAGTTTACCCTTGTCTTGGATAAACAAAAATAGACTGAGCTCCTCACATCTTTCATTATAAGGCATGTTTCCCATATTTTGATCCATGAGGGGTCTCTGAACCCTCTACAATTTTTCAACATCTTTTTTAAAGCACAGACACCAAAACATGGCATTCAGTAGTAGGCTCATGAATGCTGTTCACATGCAGAGGCAATACCATATTCCTGCTCCTATTAGATATTTCCGTTTCTGTATTAAAGGACCGCAGTAACCTTTTTAGCAAAAGCATTGCCCTAGGAATTCATGTTCAGTTTCCTTTTCAGAGTCACTGCTTTTCTGTATGATTAAATTACAAAATGAGCAGGAGGAGGAAGTGCAGGAGATGGGATATATACACAAGTTAGTAAGGTAGCTGACACAGCATCTTATTAACCTCTCTTGGATAGGACACTATCACTTGGACTGAAAATTGGATGACAGCCTACACAATGGACAGCAAGGCTGGGCCCTGTCTTACTGAACACTTCTGTATTATTGTATCGCTAAGGTTACGATCTCGTCTCAGTTATTTTTGTAAAAGTTAGGGACAGGTCAGGGCAATAAACAAACACTTACAGGAGCCGTGACCGATCTGTGACTTTTACTAAAAATAAATGGAGTGGGGGAAGAGATGGGGAGGGAAGGATTGAGGGGGAGGAGGGGGCGGAATGACAGCTGGGGCCTCATGGAGAGGGGACTGACAGCTCGAGGCCTGCTGCCACGGGACAGTGGCCCCAGCCGCAGCAGCCCCAGCTCCAGCCTCAGCCAAAGCTGCAAGGCGGGGGCACACAGCCCCAACTACAGCCACTGACATGGGGAGGCAGCCCACAGCCCCGGCTGCAGCCATGAGGGGTGGGGGGCACAGCCCCAGCTCTGTCCCCAGGAGAGATGCGTAACCCCACCTCCAGCCCCAGCCAGCTGAAGAAGTCACAGAGGTCCAGTAAAGTCACAGACTCTGTAACTATATCATATCCTTATGTATCGATCACCCATGATGGTTAGTTTTAGCTTCTTATTTGCAGCTATGTTGACAATTACTTCTTAATTGCCCAAACCATTTTCTGGTTAAAGAGATTTTAAAAAGTCATTCAGTTTCTCAGCTATTTTGCAATAATTGCAAATTTAATCTACTTCATTTATTAATAGGCCTGGTGATGGGGTACATACACTGCCTAGGAAGGTGCCAGTGAGGCCCTGGGTGTACCCTTCCAGACCTGTCAGTCATACATGGTATAGAGGGGATCTTTAAAAGTGAGGAAACTTCAGGCAGCTGGAGGAGGAATGCCCTAAGCAGAAGACTGCTGGTGGGACTCCTGGAGCCACAGAGGGAACTTCCAGCTCAGAGTCCTTCACCCCAACCCTACAGAGAGTGCAGTGAACTCTCAGGGAAAGCCATAAAGACTTAAGAAGGCCTGCATAGGGCCAGGGCTCTTGTCAAGTTGTAAGGAGCTGGTACCTGGGCTAAAGACACCCAGTATAAATAACTGGTACCATGTGGGCAAGAAACATCAGGGGACTCTTTTGAGCTTGCTCTCCACCACATGCTGTTGTCTCCAGTATATTAGTATGCCTCTGACCACATTTGACAGCAGTAAGTTATTCTGATTTTCATGCTCTGATCTTTTCCTGTACAATTTTAGAACTGTGTATTCTATTTGGCTCCCATTTTTAACCTCTAATTTCTGACCCAGTTCTTTATGAAGGCATGTTAGCCACATATTTGTCGTCTTCTTTATCACAGGAATCATTACTTCTTGTGCTTTAATTTGGGATTCTCCAACCTTCTTCTACTCATGGATTTGAATACCTCCTCCCAAGCTTTAAGTGTCTAGTTCCTCAGATTTGCTTTCCTAAAATCCTTACATTGCTGTGCTTACTAGCATCAACTTCTTCTATCATGCTCACATTTTCAGTCTGTTCTTTCCTACTGGTAAGCAATCACTCCAGGGTAGTTTCTCCTTTTGTGGAGTCTTTTGCTTTCCAGCACAAGAAACTGGACTCTTCCTAACATAAGTCATGCTTAGATGGATTTTTTTTTATCCCACAGGTATCACTATCCTGCATTTCGAAGCTCCTCAAAAGTTGTCCCTAACCTAGGGACTGTATGAGGGAGGGCATGTGGCACAGCTGGAGCAGATGATCACTGTGGTTTCTCATTTAATTTTCATTCCTTTTACCTTTATCCCTCATCTAATTAGATTGAGCTTCTCATTTCCGAAGATATGTTTGCCACCCAGCTTTGCTTCCCTGGTCTCCCTTTTACGCATGGATTGCAACTGTTCCAGTTCTGAGAATCCTTTTCAGGTTTGAGCCATTGATCCCAACTCTTCTTGTTTATTCCCCACTTCTTATATATGGCCACAGACAGTTTCATTCATTATGTCTCCTAATTATTCACGTTCTATTGCAGAAGAGCCACATCTTCTATTTCACTACTGAGAATGAAAGGTCTACACTATAGTTTGAGTTAAATAAAGCTACCTTCCTCTCTCTTTTCTATTTAGTTTAAAGCCCATTTAACAAGTCCTGTCAGTTTTGAATCAGGAGGTTGGTCTCCTCCTGCTAAGTGGAGATAGTCTAATGCCCGGTCTACACTTACCTTTGTGATTCGGCAGCAGATGACGGGAGATACATAAGTGACGTAAATCACTTGCATATCTCCCATCGACTTTGCAGCATCTCCTCTGCGCGGCGTCCATACTGCACTGAGTCAAAGGGAACAGCGCTCCCTTCCACGCAGCGCTACTCCACTTACCGGGGTGGTTTTCCTGCATCGCTTGCTGGATCGACTGAGCACGGCTATACAGACGGCTCAGTCAATCCAGAGCAATCGATGTGACCGTGGCAAATTTGCCACCATCAGTGTAGACCCAGCCTAATACATAGTCATCCCAAGGTTCCAGTGCTCCATGGAGAGAATGCTAAGAGTCAGCAGCTGACCCAGCATTCTGGTCACTTAGCACTAACTGGTTCCGCCAGAGAAACCCTGATTGAGGGGTGGAAGACAATTACCTAATGTGATTGTGGTCTGATGAGTTCAGGGGCAAATTATCCCATCAGCTGAAAGGGTTGTTAACAAGCACAAGAAGGAAGTGAAAGGAGCAGAAAGGGGCTAGCAGAACCTGGGGAAAGCTAGGTCTCCAGCTGGTGAGATTGCCTCCACTCTCTGGGGAGAGACTGAGGATTGAAGGACACTGTAGGTAGAAGTGCTGCATGGGGATTATGACAATGGCTTGGTGGTGGCAACATAGATGAAACCTCACAGAATGTTGACAACCAAGAGGCATCAAAGAGCATTTAGGAGCGAACCAGGGTGGGAAAGGATACTGCCCTCTTATAGACCCTAGGCCTTTTTCTCTGCACTACTAACACATCCATTTCTATCTAACTATTGGTCTCTGCAGTGTAACAATTCCCATTTAAACTTATCCATCATTGCTGACAACCACATGACTGATGCACGAGTGCTGAGACACCAGTCCCTGGAATGGCAGGATTCCCATCATATTTCACAGCCACAGCATGACGACAGGCTCCCAAGGCCATGGCACGTGGCTGCCTATAGACACCACTTTCCCACAGGAAGTACTGGGGGCTCCAAAAGCTTTCATTCCTTCACAGTAGGGATTTTGTTGCTCTCACCATTGACTGGGTCATGACGTACAGGTGCTGCTCCAACTGGTCAAACAACAGGTCTCCGCTCACCATGCTGTTCAACTGGATGACTAGAGAAGCATATGTATTAGCATCTTCCATTGCTCCTAAGTACACCTGTAAGAGACAGAGCTGCAGTCCGCAGACAGGCAAAAGTAAGAGGGTAGTGGGTGTCTAGACAGGTTTATGGGCAGCTGCTGTCTGCCTTATCTCTGAGTTACATCTTGTAATAAACTAGATTGTAAACACTTTGGAGTAGGTTTCTTTACTGAGTGTCTGTCTGTACAGTGTCAAAAACAATGGGCTTCCAAAGCTTGACTGGTGGCCTGGTGCTACAGAAATGCAAATTTATAGTAATGGAGAAAAGGAGGCAGAATGAATGGATGAGCAAGTAGGTATGTGGGCAAGTGAAAGGGAAGGTGTGCTTTTGCAAACAGGTTTGAGGGCTGATGGGCAGACAGCTGAACAGGAAGAGGGGAGTGCGAAAATGAGTAGGTGAGTTAATAAGTGAACAAGTGGTCTGGTGCATGGGAGGAAAGGGAGTGATAGAAATTAGCAGGGTAATAATTGCCATGTCTTGGACAAAGCTGTTGACTGATATAGTGCTTAAACGCCAAGATTTTTCAGGATATTTTGCATGTTCACAGGATGTAGGATGATTCATCCTGACCAAACCAGTCCCATGAAACCCCTGACAGAAGAATGGCAGTAGTCAGTCGTGGATGTTTGGGCACCGTAAACCTGCTGTGGAAAGAACTAGTCATTAATAACTGAACAAGTGATCTGGTGCATGGGAGGAAAAGGAGTGAATGAAATTAGCAGGATAATAATTGCCGCTCTTCTTTGCCACTTGGGGCTATGAAACTGGGACCCTCTTGTCAGCTGCAAACTTCTATGCCTTGATAGAAGACACTGCAACATGCTCTCCTGGGGCTATGTCCTTAAATTAACCCAGAAACTGAAAAGTGTGGAAAATGATATAGCTTAATTGCTACGTGCTGTTCCTCTTGCCAGCAGCATGTGAAATCTTTGTAGTGGCTGCCTACTCATTTTTAGGGGAAATGTATAGGTGTTAAGATTGACCTAAATGTTATATATTGCAGTGTGGTGAGGCACTTGATTAGAACCCGGGACACATTATTCAAGACTCTGTCAGAAGCTTCCTGTGCGACCTCACGCAAATAACTCTGCGCCTTAGCTCTCCATATGTACAGGGGAATATTCTTTATTTCAGGAGATTTCTGAGGCTCTAGCAGCATGGCCAGGACTATATAAGCAGTTAGAGACATACTGCTGCAACTGTGGCCAGCAAAGACATCTGAACGGTATGAGAAAGCGGGAAGTGCCAACACGGTATTCTCCATGAGGGGCCTCCATTTGGAACATATTCCCCTGGTTGATATCAGATTACCCTAACCTGATAGCAATATGACCCTGCTACAAGGCCTCATCTTTTTACTCAAGGAGGATTGTGATATAAGATACAAAAGGGATAAAGGCTGGCTGAGTGGCTAAATTGGCACCCTGGAACTTAGGAAACCCAGAGTCAATTCCCTGCTATGCAAAAACTCCCTATACGAGACTGTGTAAGTCACTTCAGCCCAGATTCACAAAGGTATTCAGGCTCCTAACTTTCATTATTAGGAAGTGGGTCATTTGTGGGGCTCAGCCTTAGTTGCTCTGTGCCTCAGTTTCCCATCCGTAAAGTGGGATAATAGCATTAGACTATCTCACTGGAGTATTGAGAGGATAAATGCATTAAAGGTCTTAGGTGCTCAGATACCATGGTAACTGATGCTGTATACAGATCGTGATATTTGTCAGTGTGCTGGGATGTTGCTAATTTGATATCTATGATTGGTTATTTTGTGGTTCAGGGAAAAAAATGGTTTCTGAAAGTAAAATTAGCATTTGATTCAGTCCCTAGGCCAGAATAGAGGCTTTTTCTGTTTGTCACTAATTTATGTATTTCTCTGACAATCAAACAAGCAGTGGCAAGCATAGAGATGGACACTTTCAGAAGAGATTAAAAGCAAGAGTAGTGTACAGTTCTTAAGAGCCTTGCAGGTAGCACCAGCATAGGCTCAGAGAAGTTTATAACTGAAAAAGTTTTGTATAAGCAGTTTTGCTTATTCTTAATTAAGAGTGTGCTAAATTTGAGCAAGGGTCATCAGATGGCACTGCTGTCCAGCAAAGACTTCTGTTGAACAATGAATGGGCAAGATAGAATTTGTTTCAGCCTGTAGCAATACATTGTGGAATGTGAGTGAGAAACATCAGAGGGAGGCAGGACAATTCAGTGTCCACTCTAGGTTTGTCACAATAATTAATCTGAGTGACTAAACAGCTCTACTGTGGGAATTATGATTCTTTGGAGTCTTTCCAAACCTGTCCCAGCCAACTCCTACCTTGTGCAGATGGCCTCTGCTGTCCCCCAGAAAAGCAATAGTGTGGCCATCTTCCACATTCACAGCCACAGCAGTCAGATGGGCCTCCGGCTTCTCCAGAAGGGGAGCTGTTTCAAGGGGCACACGACTGGCCATGGGACTCGGGGTGTGGTCCGAGCCACAGGGGTACGCATCCAAAGTGTCCTTTGTGGGGGAAGAAAGGAGAAAGAAGAGACCATACCAAAAAGGAAATCAGAATCTTTAACATCTATCACTCCTTTGCCCCCCATCCCCTTCCACCCAGGCATCTCAATGTGCATCCCAAACCTAAATTAACTGAACCTTAAACCTCCTTGGAGGCAGATCAGCATTATCCCCACTTTACAAAGTTTACATATGGGGACCATACTGGCATAGCTATGGCACTGTAGCTATATTGGCATAATGCAGACTACACCAATGGAAGTGACTTTCATTCATGTAGGAACACCACCTCCCCAAGTGATAGTTGCTCGGTCAATGGAAAGCACTCTTTCATTGACCCTGTTGCACCTACACTGGGGGTTAGGTCTGCATAGCTATTTCACTTGGGCGTGTGGATTTTTCACACCCTTTGCAATGTACTTCCGTTGATCTAAAATTTAAGTATAAACTAGGCCTAATTGTAACCTTAACTCTGAATTCCCTGGGTTTGTAACATTTAGTTTTGAGATAATTCATGAATTCCAAGACCAGAAGGAACCACTGTGATAATCTAGTCTGACCTCCTGTATAACACAGCCTGGAGAACTTCTCTAGAATAACTCCTGTTTGAACTAGAGCATATATTTTTAGAAAAACATCCAAGGTTGATTTTAAAATTGCCAATTTAGAACAATCAATCTCATCCCTTGGGAAATTATTCCATTGACTAATGACCCTCATTATTAAATATTAATGCCTTATGTCCATCTTGAATTTGCCTAGTTTCAGCTTCCAACCATTGGATCTTGGTATACTCTTGCCTACTGGACTGCAGAGCTCATTATCAACTATTTTATCACAGTTCATAAGTATCTACATGGAGAATAAGTCCACTCCTTAACCTTCTCTTGGTTATGCTAAGTAGACTGAGCTCCTGGAATCTACCAGTACAAGGCATATTTTCCAATCCTATAATCATGCTTCTACCTCTTCTATGAATGCTCCCAGGCAGAATTTCTAAGGCTGCAGATATGGCTCCCAAGTCATGGTGTCCTCCCAAGAGTAACCATCCCCCACATGGAAGCAATGGGGGCACCTGCCTCAGGGCTTCCCACAGCACCACAGACCCAGCCGGGTACCACACAGAGGGGGTTGGCACAGCCAGCACAGCGTTGGGATCCCCAGGATGAGCTCAGCTCAGAGCTGTGCTCTGTGCTACACTGCACACACCCCACATCCCAGCCCGGCACATTCCCCTCCCCTTGCCGATGCCAGGCAAAGAGCAGCTGGGTTCCTTCCAAGCCCAGCATCCTGCTGCTGCTCCCACACACCTGGCTCTGAGTGCAGCCTTCAGGGAGTGGGGTGGGACCAAGGAGTGTTCGGATTTCTGTTGAAGAAACACCAGAGGCCTTGTGCTGGGACAGAGCTCAAAGCTGCCTCCATGGAGTAGGCATTGGAGACTCCCAGCTGAGCAGAGCTGAACCCTTCCTGGTCCCCTCCTAAGCACACAGGAGACAGAGGACTGGGCCTAAAGAGCTAAGCACAAGCCTACATGCCAGGAGCTCCACCCTCACTGGCCCAGAGAAGTCACTGCTTCTCCCGTATTACTGATTTATTCCCAGCTGGAGTTGTGGTGGAGAGTGTTGCTCATGACTTAGGGTGAGCCCATTATAGGAATGGTGTGCTTACCTCAGAACCAAGTCTTACAAGCCTAGGAAATTCAAAGTTAAGGCTCCACTCTGATCCCAAACAGTGTTAGGTAAGCCAGGTGTTCCCAAACTTTTTTCCCCCAAGGCCCACCTGTGCAGCTGCAATAGACATTGAAGCCCACTATTAACATTTCTGAAGGAAAATTATTAATATTAATTATTTCCACAGCATACACATTTTGATAGTGCCTCCACCCACCAGGCTGGCAAGCTATCCTCCCTTCAAGCTGATCCAATGGGAAATCAGACAAGGGGCTGACAAGCACACAGCCTGGCCTCTCTGGGCCACCACACACCCATCAGGGAGATGGGCACTGAGGGGCATGCGCAGCCCCATGACTCAGCAAGGACAAGAGTCGGTGAAGGGGCCAGGCAGGTGCCACAGCCAGCCCCCACTGACACCCTCTGCCTCAGCAGGCCGCTAAGAGCCTTGAGCTAGTCATTTGGCAGCTCTGCCCCAGTCACACTCACACCCACCCCCCAGGATCCTGGCACACCTCACAGGCACCCCCTGCCTGGGAATGAGGAAAGGACTTCGGGGCTGCCAGTCCCAGGCAAAGGCAAGTGCTTGGGCCAGGCCCAGCTGTTACCTATGATGGTCCCAATTACGGTGTTTTCCAGGCAGAAATAGAGTGGTTCCACCAAGTCCCTGGGGGGGCCACGCAACCAATACTCCAAGAGGCCCAACAGCCATGGATTGAGGGATGTGATAGCTTGGAGCAGAAATGGCCCTAAACCCTCCAATCTCCTCCAGCTAAAGGGTTGCCACCTGTCCGGTTTTTACCCAGACAGTTTGTTTTTTGGCTTCTGTGCTCGGGTGCCATTTAGGGTTACCAGGTGTCTGGTTTTCGGGGACCTGGCAACTCCAACTTTGGCACCCAAACCAAAAGTCTGGTTACCATGGGGGAAGTGACAGGTCCTTAACCTGTGCCAGTCCCTGCTCAACCAAGGCTGCCTCCTATTCACAGGCAGGCATCTTGAGATGATCCAGCAAGCAATGAGGGTGGGGCTTTGGAAGGAGAGGCAGGGTAGGGAGTGGTGCCTTAGGGATCTGGTTACCAGCAATTAGAAATGTGGCAAACCTACCAGCCACCCTGGGGAGCTGCTGCTTTTCAGGGCCTGCCCCTTCTCCTCACCCACCATCCAGCAGCTCCACTTCGCCCCCTGCCACCTGTTGAAGGAGCAGGAGAGCCAGCCCCACCCAGAAGTCCTGCCACAGGACTCCTCGTCACTGTCTGCTTCCCAGTCGGACATAGAAGTGCTGGGTGCCCTGTGGGTGGGTGGGGACCTGTCCAGGAGGCCATGATGCGCACTGTTCGGGGACCAAACCTTTAAATTGTGCCACCCACTATCAACATATACTGTTGAGGTGGAGGACAATGCCTCCCAAATTCCATCCACGGTTGGCTGGTAGACCACTTGGGACTGTATCACAGCCCACAGGTTGGGAATCCCTAAGATAAGCAATGTCCATCTATGGGCCCCAAAACCTCTGCCATACGGAGACTCCAGGCAATAGTCAGAGGCCTAGGGCTACTTTTTTCTCCCAGATTTGATTAAACTGATGTTTATACACAAGTTCGATTGTTTTCCTCTTCTCCCTTCCTGGCATCAGTGCAGGGGACAGAGTGAAGTGTTTTTGAGTGCCCTAACTGTGTGCTATTTACCTTAACCTGTGTGAAGTGTAACCTTAACTGAACTTCCTGGAGTTAGAGACACACTATGGGAGAGAAATCCTTTATTGGACCAACTTTTGTTGGTGATAGAGACAAGCTTTCAAGCTTCCAGAGAGCTCTTATTTAGGTTTGGGAAACTTCCTCAGGCCTTGTCTACACTAGCCCTTATGCCAGCAAAACTTTTGTCATTCAGAGGTGTGAAGATAACACCCCTCTGAGCGACATAAGTTTTGCCTGCATAAGCACTTGTGTGGACAGCGCTACGTCAGCGAGAAACTCTCCAAATGACATAGCTACTGCCGCTTGTTTAGGTAGTTTTATTATGTCAATGGAAGAGCTATCTCCTACTGACATAATGCAGCTACACAAGTGCTCTTACAGAGGCACAACTGTTCTGATACAGCTGTGCTGCTTCAAAGTATTAAGTGTAGACTAGTCCTCAGAGTGTCACAGCTAAATACAAGGTGGAATAGATAGGTTAGTATAAGTAGTTAACACATATTTCAAGATATCATTCAAGGTGAAGTGACATGTTTCCATGCTGCCAGTCATGGGGGGGGGAGCAGCTGGGGGATGTTGTTAGTGGGTTATAGATTGTTGTAATAAGCCGTAAAGTCCTAAGAACAAGTGTAATTTTGGGTAGGGTAGGATATGCTGTATTTTTCAAACAAAGAGGTGGGAACCCCTGCTTTAAGTGCACAATTGTTACCTGGCAGCTGTGTTCTTGGGGAACCAGGGCGCAAAATCCCTACTCTCTTTCTGGCTCACCTGAATCCCCCCAGCCTCTGCTTGAGCCAGAAACAAAAGCAATGAAAAGGCTGTGGGAGACACACTTAAAACCATCCAAACAAGGGTGATAGGATTAAGACAACTCCCCATGCCTCATCTACAAAGATGTAGAAAGAGGCATCTCAATTAGCACATTGAATGGAGAACAGGAGCCTCATCTACATGGAAGATGGAACAAGAATTAGCATGAAGAATGGAGAATCAAAATCCAAAGCAGGGACCGCACTGAACCCTGGGATTGGCAAAGCAGGGATACACTGCATGATGGGAGATCTCTGCTCATGATGTAAATGAACTCACACCTGCACCCATCCAGCTTGGCAGTTATCAGACCATTCTAGTTATTGATATGCAAAACACTGAATCTGCCTGATTACATTGTGAGCTCCCTCAAGGAACATTGACCATAGCTGGGAGTGATCAGCTCCTATTGTCCAGGATAGAGAAAACCACTCTGGGGTACTTCATTGAGACATTGTTTACCCATAAACAAACCTGGTTCTACAAAAAGCCCCTACCCAAGTTCAAACCCGTTCTGATGCCTGGATCCAAATGCTGCATGCTTCCCCTTTTCCTGACTGATCCTGTTGTGGGCTTTGCCTCTCTCTCAAGCGCTCCTGACCTTAAGCTGAACAGCCTGTCTCCTGGGAACCCCTGAGCTGCACAGAGTGGTGAGACCCTCTCTTTCCCCTTCTCCCCCCAAAAATTCTCTCTCTCAGTCCAGGTATAACTTTCTACTTTTGTAATCAAACCTAGGCTAGCCTTCTCCAATACGCCTACTGTAATGTTGTTGTATTGTAAGTGTTCGACTGTTTTTCTCTCCTTGTCTGGCATCACTATTAGTATCATAAGTTTTATATACCTGGCAATAAACTAACTATTATAATCAAGCTGGTTGCTAGTCTATCTCCAAATGCATTTACTCCTTTGTGTTCTTGACTTCCCTATCTTGCTCTGCAGCAATGCTTCTTTTACCTAAGCCAAAGATCCCTGGAATGCCCAAAATCCTATGGGGTTTGCTTATCAAGGGGGTTACTACTAGAACAATTGTAGAGTGAGGTGGCAGGCAGCTGAGAAGTGCCGCTCTGCCTAGCCTATGGAGACCAGGGGCATATAAGGGGAGCAGCTGAAAGTGCTGTTTAAACTCAGCCTGCTCAGAAGCGTGCTCTATTCTGGTGTGTTGCAAAGAGGCATATAAAGGGAGCAGCTGAGAAGTGCGGTTTGGACCCAGCCTGCTTATAAGTGTGCTCCATTCTGGTGCAGAGCAAGGGGCACATAAGGGTGGCAGCTGAAAATGCTGTGTCACCCAGCCTGCTGAGTTCAGGGACGTATAAGGGGTCAGCTGAGAGTGCTGATAGCCCGGTCTGCTCAGACGCACTCAGTTAATCTGGAATGGTTTTGTGTATCTGTGGGGGATTTATTTGAATCTGGGGCTAGAGGAACCCAGCCCTGAATACCTTAGGTCCTGCAGGATAGCTCCATTGGGAGGGGACTTGTAGCCATATGAACACACAAGTAACACAAGCAGCACATTAATAGAATCACACCCCCTCTTCCAGGAAGGTAACCCTAAAAAGCATACCTCAAAGTGACGGGCAAATCTGGTAACACAATGAAACTCCAACTTAAATACGGAGCCACAGCCAGTGCCTCTATAATGTCAATCACTCTTCGAATCTTGCTAAATTCTTGGCCTCGATTATATCATGTGGCAGTGAGTTCCACAATCTAATTATCCCTTGTGTGAAAAAACTATTTCACATATTTCAATCATATTGAATATTTCCTTTTTCTTGTATATAAAACAGGGAGAACAGAAGCTCCCAACCTACCTTCTCTCTACAATTACCATTTTGTATATTTTTAGTACATCCCCTCTTTTTTCTCTAAACACAAAACTTTTCAATCTCTTTTCTAAGACAGCTTTTTCCTAATCATTATCATCACCATTCTCTGAATTCCCTCTAATTCTGAAATATCCTTTGTGAGACTGTTTGAACTATACTGCACACAGTATTCCAGCTGAGGATAAACCATTGCTTTATATAAAGGCGTTATAATATCCTTATATTATTCTCCATCTCATTCTTTATGCATTCTAAACACATTTTTTAAAACTGCAGTAAAAACTTCCGCTTCATCTACATCTGAACTGTCCACAATGACACCTAGCTCCTTCTCCCAAGTCAATACCATTAATTTAGAACCCTGTGTATCGTAAGAGTAATTCAAAATTTTCTCTTCAATGTGCATTACATTGCATTTGTCAATCCTGAACTTCATTTGCCATCATCATGTTGCCCATTCACCTAGCCTGATCAGGACCTTCTGAAGTGCGCAAGAATCTTAACTAATGTAAATAATTGTGTGTCATCTACAGATTTTGCCACCACACAGCTCACACCCTTTCCAGGGCATTAATAAATATGAGAAAACACCAGACTGAACACTAGTACTGAACCTTGAGGCACCCCCTGTTAACCTTCTGCCATGTTGAAAATTCACCATTTATTCCTATTCTTTACCTAGTTTTTGATCAAGGACAATACTTTGTCACTCACCTCTGACTACGTAACTTCTTTAGTAGCCTCTAATGAGAGCCCTAGTCAAAGGCCTTTTGAAAGTCTAAGTCAATTCCGTGCCCTACTCTTTTATCCACTACGTTACTGACACATTCACAGAATTGTAATATATAAGCAAGACAATTTTCTATTACAGAAACCATGCTGGTTACACCCTATCATAGCATGATCTTCCAGCTGTGGTATTATTCTATTTTTAATTACTGTTCAAACAATTTACCACATATAGATGTAAAGCTCATTGGTCTGTAATTCCCCAGATCACATATAGCACCTCTAATCCCAAAGTGCAATACCTATTTTTAATCAGATATTGCGTATTTGCATAGCTCAGCTACTTCATTGTCAAACTCCTTCTGAACTTGTGTGTATAACCATCTAGGCCTGGCAAATTTAATCATTTTTTTATTTATCAGGTTGCCCCATTCATAGGCAGTTTTAAAAACTGCATCCAGAAATTTTTTCACCATATATAATATTAAGCATTTGAGTCGGTATGGCTGGGATGTTATGCTCCTGGCACACAAGATGTTTCTACTCCGTCCATATGACAGATTGAGTCACATCTAAATTACCATTTAAAAGTTTCATGCCTTTATAGTTGTCAAGTGCCTTTTGAATGGAACCCTGATGTTGTATTGTCTTATACCAACAGCACTACAGTAGGTGTGGATTTAACTGAGTGTTGACAATGAACTCTAAAGATGACCAATTTTTACCAAAAGCTTAGACAAGTAATTATTCATATAAATGGCCAAAAGGAAGGAACAGCTGTGTCCAAAAAGTTCCCAGCATCATCATTCCCTCTATGTGATGGTGAATGCAACAGCAACTTTTCTAACAAAATCTGGTTACTTTATAAGGAGTTCATCTGTGCACAAACTTCTCCTGGATTTCAGTGCAATGGAGAGACCATGCCTGAGAATTACCATGTAACCCTAACCAATGGACTATAATGAAAAGTATAATTTGTTCTCTCCACAGAATGAGGCTGAGACTGACAACCATTCTGACAGTTTTACAGCCATAACACTTTATACAGTGAAAAGATTCAGTGAATAAAAATGTAGCAGAGAATACTTTAAGCCAGAGATCTCACAAGCTGTGTGATCACAGTTCTCCATCCCATCCTTTCTGCTGCCAGTGACTTCTTGCAATGTACTTAAATCTCCTGTCTCTGGTTCTGTGTAGTGTTCTCAAGAGCTACGTAGCCTCTACAAATCCTGCGGGAGCCTCATTCATGCTTTTAATTAATGGTGACCAATAGCCTCTGCATAAGTAAAGTTGCTACTAGGATGTAATTATAAGGCTTATCTTCCATACCCTCACCCTAAATCTAATTAAAAAGCCTGCATGTTTTCATAAAGTTCCAACAAACCTTCAGGGTGAAGTTGCTTTTCCTGAAAATTTTAAAGGAAGTGGTATAAATGGCTTTTCCTTGAAGAACTTGTACTGAAATGGTTGTCAGATGTATAATGTTTCTGTCCCCATATACTGAAAATAGTGTGATGTTAATTTGAAAAATGTTTCCAAAATAAACCTTGTGCACAAATTGGTTTACAAGCAGATACAAAGTACACAATTAATGAGCATTATTCCTAAATAATACATGACCTGCCACCATTGAAGTTGACGGAGTTAAAACTGCCTCTGGATAAAATGTTCATTGACAGCCGCTTCCACTCACACACTGACTGAATCAGGCTGGAGCTGGCACAGAAGTTTACATGCTGTTAGATACAATTTTAATGACAACCACATCCAAATACTGAATGGTGGCGGATGAAGTCTGCTGAGAAACTCACATACCATTGGATAAACCTGTTAATAAGATACCATGTTCTTATGTGGCACATAAAATCTAAACTATACAGCCAGGACCTTGGAATACTGGATTCCCCCATAATCCCTCTCTTGTTCAGTTCAATCAGACAGTATCATGTGTTTGTTTTGGAAGGAGGATTTTCAAAACTGCCTGTGAGAGTTGGTTACCTAACTCCCCCAGGCACGTCTGAAATTCCCAGTCTTTGATTTCATTCATTCTTTCTGTGCTGCACCACAACTTCAGCATGCTGCAGATTTACGGAAAATGCATAAAAACCATGAAGGTCTGGGTTTCAATCCCTGTAGAAGATTGTGGTGTGTATATATATCTGGCCATCTGTTATTTTAGTTTGTTAGGTAGAATGGGAAGCCTAAGGGCGCGGGGGGGGGCAGGGGGGAGCTATGTGACTTCAGGAATCATGGGAGAAGGCCAGGTACATAGCTGATGAGCTCTGCAGGGTCTCCTGCTTCCCACCTCACAAATATTCTCCCCCATTTCAGACTCCCGTCTGCTCTGAGCCTCCCCCTTTGCTCCTAGGCTCCCTTGCGAGCCTTCTAAACTCTGCCACATCTACTCCAAGAATGGGACACTTTCAAAAGTGCTTTTGGACCATAAAGTCTGCAGTACCTCCTGCATGCTTTGTAACACAACACAAAAAAGAGGACTACATACTTTTTACTATTCTTTAAAGGAAGTCACTATTAGATTAACATCCTACTCTACTGAAAATGGCATGGGACTTTAGTAACCAGAAGTGGACAAAGCCTTAGATTAAAAGAAGTCATCTCTAGCACCATCCTGGAACACTACATCCAGAAATGTCTCAGAGGGGAGACAACACCATTTGCTGAACAATTTAGGTTTTCCTTAGCAATATCCCTTTCAAGAACAGATTAGGTTTACTCCTGTTTAGCTTGTGAATGCTGATGATATCACAGCCCAAGCAAATACAGCTAGTATACCTGTTTGAATCAGGGTTTTCAAGCCATTTCAGACTATCAACTCATATTCCTTTATCCTGCAATGAATTTGTCCCATCCTTCTGTTGCCATAGAAATTAAAGTAATGCCCAAAAAGAGGATTATGTACATTTTACAGAATCCAAAAGAAAGAGAGGAGCTAGGTTGGGGGGACAACTATGCTTCAAACACAAAATCTTCCAGCATTAATGATTTATGGGGAAAGAAAGAATTGCTGCCAAAGAGACTTGCTTTTGCTTTAATTATCTCTTTGCTCCTGTTTTCCTTAACATGAAACTTCTGTAATGTACACTGTGTTCTTCATACCTGCCTGGGATTCAAGGGAACAGGCACATAACTCACACCTAACCATACAGAACAGATTCAGCAAAATCATTAAAAACTACAATTCAAGACATTGTAACTAGGGGTTTCAAGAATCAATGTTTCCATAGGATGAATCCAATCTTGGAGGCTGGCCTCTCCATATGCCTCCCATATGGCAGGATGTGACCCATTTCTTTCAGTTCTCTCTGCTGGTAAACCTGCTGAAGAAATGGAAGAACAGAGGGCACCAACAAGCAGTGGTAGAAAGGCAGGAGAGGCTGAGTTTAAATGGAAAGTGTCAGTTGTTCCCTCATCACATTCTAGTGATATTGTGGGAGCTATACACTGCTCCTTCAGGTTTCTTTAAGATACCAGCTTCTACAGCCCCATGGGCTGGAGATGGCAGTAAGCCCATAACATACTTAATAATAAATCCCTGCAATGGGAATTTAAACTGGAAATGCAGACAGAGCCCCATGGCATGAAAGCGCCACTATAGACCCACCCCCCACACATCTTTCCTGATTCTCCTTTACTGGAAAGCCCCTTCACACTAGTTTGCCACTGTAAAACCTTGAAAAGGGCGTAAAGTAGGTTATGCTCATTTTTAGGCCTGTTTACACTGCCAGAGTGGTATAAAACAAACAGTGTAAACAGAAATCAGACCCAGGAGAGCCACTTACCGCTGGCAGCTGGACACAGTTGGAACTGACATCGTATTCAATATATGCCACTTCTGTCCCCTCCTCCGATTTCCCATCCTTCGTGTAACAAACATCCCTGGTCCAAGTGGTCAGGCGGTCCACCTCTTCCATTGTATAGACACAGAGTGCAGACTCCTCGCTCAGTTTGCCAGATGAAGCCTGCCAGGCAGAAAAGGCAGTAAACAGCACTTCTCCTTGGGTGCTGAGTCTCCCTCTTGCCAAATCACTGCCTGGATGCGTGACATAGGCAGCCTGCAGTATGCTGTATGTTTTCTCTTTCCCTCTGCAGAGTAGTGGTAATTCTACATAGGAGTAATAGTGAGAGTCATCCAGGCAGATTCGTGAGATGTAGGTCTTGTACTCCCGTGACTGGGACTTGAGATCCCGGCGATAAAACAGGAAGTAAACGCTGGAGCGGTGGGTAAAGGATTTGATGAAATGGTGGTTATACTCAGAAAGCCGACCCACAGCCAGCTTAGCTGTTTCCTCATAGGAGAAGATGGAGTGAGAGTCTGCCCCTTGCACATTACCCCCATAGGCCCTAAGATTCCGGGTGGTGATCGGAGGGATACCCCCTCCAACCCCTCTGCTGGTATACCCTCGTCCCACAAACAACAGGGGCACATCATCTTTTGAGTGACCTACTAGTCCCACTGTTGTGATATTTGGGTCATTTGCAGCCACATACTGAGTATCTCCAGGGCTCTCCGGTCGAAAGAGAACATGGTCAATGGATGCAAGGCTCCTTTTTTCACAGATCCCTTGGTGCACACTGCCACACACAATGAGCTCCTCCTGCACAGAGTTCACCAGTAACAGCTTATTGTGATTGTCAGTGTAGTGTGCCTGGGGACACTCCAGCTTTGAGACAGGGGGGAGGCAATCTTTGCTGTCCAAAACTGGACCAGTTTGAACTATGCTCTCCATCACCAGATCTGATGTCAGTTGGAAAAGAAAATTGGTGGCCCCCAGATAAAGGGTCCCAGACTCAGAGTCCATAGTCAGGTGAAGGAATTTTGTGGTGTTGTGGGAAAAGGTGACATACTGCAGTCCTCTTGAAATTACTGCCCCAAGGAAACAGACAGCAGGAAGAAGGAAAGTTCCCAGAGACATGGTAAAAATTCTGCAAAAGAGAAAAAGCTGTTACCCTTTTGGAGCCAGGAGTGAAGTTTACACAAATCACATTCCTTCAACATCTTACTTTTATTATGAGAACAGGTGACTGAAGAGTGGCTAAATCTGGAGGCCAAAGAGCCAGAGATATAACAACAATTGAGGAATTCTTAAATATCATCAAAAGTAGGAAACCCATGGAGGCATTAACAGCTTTGTTTTTCCACCAGGATATTAAGGTGACAAGCACAGAATAAAGTAAGATTGCTGAGAGGCTAGAATATTACAGATATTCCTGGACACTTCTACCAGATGACTTCATTTGTTGGTGGAAATCCCCATCACCAAGACTTTCATACCAGGCCCAGAACTTGGACTGCTTATCTGCGAAACAGGCAATCAATATTCATGTTTCCTCCAGAGAAATCCAGCCAAAGCATACATCATCTGAGCCAGCAATGCCACCTCAGGCAGAAGATCTTAATTATACTGTAAAAACTAGCATGTCAGGGAGTTGGGCCAAATTCAGTAATCCCCCACAATAGCTAAAACACAGTATATCCTTGTGGTAGACACAGAAGTGAGCCTGGTTTAACCATGCTCCTGAACTGTACTACAGACATGAACTTTAGTAGGGTTGTGTATTATGAGTTCTTTAGGACAGGGACCATGTTTATGGAGAACCTACTACATTTTGAGACTCAAAAGCAATATTTAATGAGAATAATACATCATGGTTTAGGAAAAAATACAGCTCACTTCTGGCTATACTGCAGGACAGAAATATATTTTAAAGAAGTTTTTATGTTTGTTTTTTTTACAGTATAGGTGAATCTCAGTTTACAGAATCAAAGCAAAACTGTCAGTGTTCAGAGAAATCCTATTGTTTTCTGCATCCTACTTCTTCCCTCTCTTCCCACACCTCCAACCCTGACTTCAAGTTCTCTATCCCAGATTTTTGACTCCATGTATGAGCATTTCAGATTGCACATCAATGTCACTTGAAAGTCTCACAAGGATAGTGCCTGTTCTGGGTTTTTCATTCAGACTCACACAAAATAGAACTTGACATTGTTCCTATTACACATCCTCTAGTTTAAAAAACATACATTTCCCCAGCTCCATTCATATCCTATTAGAAAACAACTGCAGCTGTCA
The DNA here is from genome assembly GCA_007922155.1 of Mesoclemmys tuberculata. Taxonomy (NCBI): domain Eukaryota; kingdom Metazoa; phylum Chordata; order Testudines; family Chelidae; genus Mesoclemmys; species Mesoclemmys tuberculata. The sequence goes on along the minus strand of ML677027.1, from coordinate 15,458,788 downwards.
AATGAGCCTCAGCAGTAGTCCAATAAAAGGAACAAAATAAGCCAGGCTTCTCTCTTATTGACCATTTCACAAACTAACACTATTCTGCATCCATTGCTATAGTGTGAAATGTCAGTTGTCTCAGCTGTATCAGCAGAACCCCAGGGACAGGCATCAGAGATCAGACAGCACTCGTTTCCCTTAGGCCCTTTGAAATATCCCCAGTAGGCTCACTCCTCCCCATCCTTGATTCATCTTACTCCAACACTAGTTCATTGTCATGACAAATGTTATCAAAATGTAAATCTGAAACGGACCCCTCCAGTCTGTGTGAGGGGATGGGTTAGTCTGTCCAGGCCAGAGGATTATACTGTGTTTGGGTTTGACTCTCTATGCCTATTTCTCATTGCATCCTTTGAAAACAAAGGCTCCTAGCTGCTTTTCAGAAAGATGGCTACTTTAGTCAGTGCCGAACACGATTACAGGCCTTCTGGAGAGACTGCACAGGATAGTAACTCAATCCCCATTTCCTAAGAGAATTAAATTCTCTAAGAACAGCGCATCAAATTGTAATTTACTGACATCCCTAACTCTGAGTCTCTGAGTAGCAGCACAACCTTATCCAGGCAGCAACTAAGCCAGCATGAAAATGCAGACCCTTTATTTTGGGAGACACTGCATGCCCCCAGTGTTCTCAGCACTCTAAGCACCTTCACCCCATCTCAAAAGGCAATTTAAACAAGTTAGTCAGTCCTAAAGAGAAGCAGCCAAGAGTGGGCAGACAGGAGATGATTATTATGAAAAACAGCAAGACAACCTCCTTCAGAGGAACTGTTCATCTCTTCAGAATCCCTGAACTAGTCATTCTCTGGCAAAGTCACAGCTTTTTCCTCATGGAATGCTATCACTTCCCATCACCATTTGTTACCTTTCGGAAACGAGGAAGCTCCATATGCTATCCTGGCACCTCTTAGGAACTATTATCTTGCTTTCCAAAATCTCAGCTTTCATTAAAAACAAACAGACCAACCCTTCAGCTGTTATAGTTGCAAAGAAAACCTCATAACGGTGACCCAAATGTGTAATTGATGCAGAGTCTGGAATGATACCTCTGCAAGGTGTGATGTACTCCATTCATTTAATCAAAGTGTAAACTCAGCTCCCTAGGGATGGGCATATAAATGTCAACCTTATTAATGATTTCATTCCTCATGCAAAAAAGGAGAGGGTGAGTCACAGATGTGTACAGAATCAGATTACTGCCAGTAGCATCTCACTTTGGTGCCACAAGAGATGGATGCTTGCTGGATGCCACCATGGATTTTCTTTTCCCTCAACAAAGTAGCCAAGCCCAAGTGGCCTAGCAGAAGCCATGGGTGTACTGAAGCCCCAAGGAAGCCATGAGTATATTGAGGCTCTGGTGCCCATTTGATCTCAGAGAGCACATGTGGTCATATTTTGACTGCCCTTACAATCTACTGTGAGCAATGTCTCATTCTGACAACTTACATGAGTGGAGCTCATTTTGTGGAGAGAATCTCGCAGAATACTGCCACATTCACCCTCCTCCCCCCAATCTGACCTCTGCTTGATCTTAGTGCTGAGCTCAAAGTGCTGCTGTTCATCAAGGAGCAACAGGACTGTATCTAATTTAGATAGTAAACTCCTTGGCACAGGGACTGTCTCCCATCTGGGCACCCAGCACCCTGACAGGGTACAGAAAATAATAGTAATTGTAACAATGACAACTGGAAAAGCCAGGTTCTAACTATGGCTCTGCCACTGACTTGGCACATCATCCTTTAATCTTTCTGCTATTACCATCCTCACTTGTAAAATGGCGGTATCACTGATTGCCACAAAGATGTGGTTGTGAGGGTTAGTCTGTGAAACTCTGTGGATAGACAGTGTTACAGATACCATCCACTGTTAATTACAGGCTTGATGAAGCTCTGAAAACATTCTATGTGCTTGTTGTAGGAAAGTAGACAGCATTGCCAGGACACACACACTTGGCTGGCATCCTGCCCCCAGTGCCACACACACTGATTCACATCATACCAGCACTGGCTACATTTAGGTTACATGCACAGAGGGGCTTTTATTCTTCATGGACATTTAGAATTCTCTGCTCCCATTGCTTCTGACAGAAACTGCCTCACTAGGAGTCACAAATACCACTGGACTCGCCTCAAGTTCTCTCTCTAGTATGTGGAGAGAAAATGGACTGAAGGATTTTACTGAAGTGCCTGTCACGGAGGGACATTTAAATCTGTTAAGAGGTATTTATTAAAGCCAGTAAGCAAGTTGTTAGGGGACTTTTACATAATGTCAATGTCATAATATCAAACTACTAAAGCAGCCAAAGCAGGGGAGGAGATGCTGCCATTTACACAACATTAAGAAATTTAAGTTAGTATATTGTGACAGGGTCAGGCCAGACAGCTACACGAAAGTGGTCCTACTAAGTACTAGGATAGTGAAAAGCCCCTCCCACAGCCGAAGAAGAGGAGCTACTGGGCCCAGACAACTAAATACAGGGGATGACAAATGAAGAAACCAGGAATAGTCGTGAAGGTCAAAGTGTCAAAAGTAGGGAACCTCATGGGGACACTGAGTAGAGAATCCTGGACCGCACTGCTCCTCAAAGATGTCTAAGGAGCCAGCAGATGTAGCCCACAGGAACTCTGCCCAGACACGTGATCAGATGGAGGAACGGAAATAGGCAGCACAATTGCAGAGCACCTCCTCAGCCAACATTCTCTCCCTGGTGTTATAAATGGCCACTTCGGCCAATGATGGAGGAGGCTGACGAAGTGGTCCTATGAGTTTGTGGGGCCAACCCGGAGCTTGGGGATCCACCCGTCCCCCTATTCGTAGTCCAGGGGGTCTCCAATCTTGGTGATGCCTGCCTGGACCAGCCTCTGGGGCACTGGGAGTGACTCCACCACCTGCACACTGATTGTGTAGCAGGGGCTCCGGGAGGAGATCCACCCCCTTTGCAGCTGCCATGGACCTGGTTGCAGAGACCAGCCTCCAGGTCTGAAGGAGGTCCTGGTAGAAGATGGGCAGCTTGGAGAGATCTTGTGGAAAACCCCTCGGGTGGAGATAAAAAGGAGTTGCCAGTCATACTGGAGCCCTCGGAGACGGCAGAGGACGGTGTGTGCCAGTGCGCTTCACACCAGACTAGCTGCATTATGAAGGAGTCTCTGCAGGGCTTGGAGGAGGCAGGTATGGACCTGGCTGCAGATGCAGCAAAGGCCCTGCCCCCCTTCTTCCAGGGAGACTCAGGACCCCTACAGAGATCCAGTGCACTCCTGGCCAAAAGGACTCGAGAATGAGCTTCTGGAAGTAGGCAAGGAAACTTGGAGTAGGAACCAGGGTGTTGAGCCAGTGCCAGGGCATGGACAGGACCAGCTGGTTGAGCTCCAGTGCCTTCCCCCACAGGGACAGGCACCGGAGCAGTCCTGTCCACCTCCACAGCTGCTCAGACACCCTGCCCTCTAAATCCTGAGAGTTGTCCTGCAGAGAATGATGAGTGGCAGAAAGGTACAGGCTCAGATAGAGCAGCACCTGGAGAAAACCCACAAACAGGAGCCAAAAGCCCACAGAGTGCCCAGGAGATAGCCGTGTCCCTGTTGAATGCTTTCTCCTCATCCAGGACAGGAGGGTGAGCAACAGACCATCCCTACACCCAAGCTCCCTGGCTGGGATTATTTAGCTGAGGATAGTCCTGCTTTGAGCAGGGGGTTGGACTAGATGACCTTCTGAGGTCCCTTCCAACTCTAATATTCTATGAGGTCCCAGACCAGATAAAAGTTGCTAAAGATGGCATGGCCTAGGATGGTGTAGGCCACCGGTGTCCAATAACGGGCGATGGTAGGTAACTTGTCAGTGGTGGCTGGTCCAGTCACCACCAGGTGGGATGGAGGAGTTGGATTTTTTTTGGGGGGGGGGGGGGAGCCAGAGGCATCCAAGGGGCCCCCACTCTCAAGCACACTCATCGTTCAGGAAGGGGATAAGAACTGGTGTGGGAGACAAAAAGGGGGAGGGAAGGCCACCCACTCCTCCCCACTAGGCTGCAAGTAGTGGAAGAGGGTGCTGACTAGGAGGAACACAGGGGTGCATGCTAGGCAAGGGAACTGGAGAACACACTCACCAGCAGAAGATGGAATACCAGCTCCTATGGCTGCACTGGGGAAGGTAGGGACTAAAGCAGTATCAGGGAGTGCAGTGAACCAGGGGACCAACTAAAGGAGAGTGGTCACAAGTGCTGGGGGGGGAAGAGCGGGATGGCACATGCAGTGAATGGGACTGGGTGAAGGGCAGACAGCAAAAGGCAAGGAAAAAGGGGTGGGGTGGAGCAGGGGCTCAAAAAACAAACTGCAAGGTCTAGGGCTGGGCAAGTAACAAAACACCAAGGGTTTAGAGCAGGACAAAAACTAACCCGAAGAAATCCTCGAGAATGCCAAACAAAAAAACCAAAACAACACCTCCATCCCCCGCCAACGAAGGGCTATTCAGATTCTGCCGAATTTAGGTTTTCACTTTTTAAAAAGTGTCTAGTCCTCCTGATTGTGAAGTAAACCTCACAAATGTGTACTGAGTCTGAAGTGAGACGGAAGCGTTTCCCGGTCTCTGCAAAGAGCCAGAAACAGTGGCTGAGAGATGCATGAGCTCCTCTGCCGAGTACTGTTTTAATGAGCTGTTAACTCTAAAGGCTAACAATGTCGAAAATTCAATATAAACTTCAATCTCAGAAGATGGAATGAGGAAGGGGTGTGAATAAAAGCACTAACAGGGAGAGGCTGAACACCTGTGGCGGGAGAAAAAGAAACCAGAAAAAGAACAGAGTGCAGCTAGTCCTGTAACTGTGACGAGGAGATTACTAGATATAGTCCTAAATGTTCTGCCTATCACACAGACCATAATTAAAAATGGAAATCAGCTTTCTCCACTTAATGTCTTTGACATTCTACTCAGGACATAGCCCTGGAACACTGCATTGCCCTGAGCGGAAATCTCCAGCATCTGAGGCATGTTTTTTTCTTGCTTTCCAGGGATGACAGGTTTGAAGATATTCTCTTCTCATGCTCTCAGGCAAGGGCATAAATGGGGCATGTTCGCTGCCTCCCTCTCCATTCCTTGGCACTGCTTTAAGAAATATCCTAAATAGTGGGGGAGGTGAGACGGTCATGGACTGTATATGTGCACAAGGCATCTCGAAGAACAACAGTTACTGTAAGGTAAGTAGCTTTTTTTCCTCCTTTGAGTGATTGTACATGTATACATTCCACTGTAGGCGACTTGTCAGCAGTTCCTTTACAGGAGGAGGGACGTCAGATTATTTGACCAGAGATAATAACACTGACTTCCCAAAGATGGCATCATCTCAAGAGGCACGAATGATGGCATGAGTTGGAAAGTATGCACAGATGACCATGTCACTGCCTGGCACATATCAGTTATTGAAACATTGCTCAGGAAAGATGATATGGTGGACTGAGCTCTGGATGAGTAGATGGAAGAGATACTTTAGGACGATCACAACAGAGTGAACTTGTGTCTGAAGATGACCAAGATGGGCCTCCCAGCCTTTGGTAGATGCACCTGTTACCAGAGTCAGTCGGTTCTGGGGACAGAAACAAAACAGCCTTGCACATATTTTGTGGATCAAACCACCAATCCACAGATTGAAGCACTTATGCAAATCTGTATGTCCAGAGGATGACACCAGTGACACTGCAAAGAACGACCTTGAGCAGATCACTGCGGACTATGTGGCTCTGGGAAGAAGGATAAAGGAATTTGAGGTGCAAGTGGTGTTCTCGTCCATTCTCCCGGTTGAAGGAAAAGGCCCAGGTAGGGACTGTCGCATTGTGTAATTAAATGCGTGGTTATATGCAGGTGGTGTCGGAGAGAGGGCTTTGGATTCTTCGATCATGGGCTGTTGTTCCAGAAAGAAGGATTACTAGGAACAGACGGGATTCACCTAACGAAGAGAGGGAAAACATGGTTACTTACGAGTAACTGTTGTTCTTCGAGATATGTTGCTCATATCCATTCCACTTAGGTGCGTGCGCGCCCTCGTGCACGGTTCCCGGACAACTTTTTCCCTAGCAGCCCCTGTAGGGGCCAGTCCTGGCGCCCCCTGGAGTGCCACCCTCATGCGGCAGTATATAGGGCGCCACCGGCCCCCCCCCCCCACTCCCTTCTTTCCGCCAACTCCGACAGCGGGGATGGAGGGTGGGTGTGGGATGGATATGAGACAATGGAATGGACATTTCGAAGAACAACAGTTACTGGTAAGTAACCATGTTTTCTCCTTCGAGTGATTGCTCATATGCATTCCACTTAGGTGATTAACAAGCCATACCTGGAGGTGGGTAGGAGTCACCGGTGAGCTGCTCTCAGCATGGCTCTGCAGACTCGCACATCCTCCCTTGACTGTTGGACGATGGCATAGTGCGTGGCAAAGGTGTGCACCGACAACCAGGTGGCAGCTCTGCAGATGTTATCCAGGGGGACCCTTTCCAGGAAGGCCGCCGACGTGGCCTGGGCCCTCGTTGAGTGCACAGTCACTGTCCCTGGGAGTTGGGATGCCTGCACGCTCGTAGCAGAACCTAATGCAAGCAGTGGTCTATCTGGAGATGCACTGGATGGAAACCAGGGATCCCTTCATCCTGTCCGCCACCACGACGAAGAGCTGCATGGTCTTCCGGAATGGCTTCATCCTCTCCAGGTAGAAAGCCAGGGCCCTCCTCACATCCAGGGTGTGTAGTCCCCTCTCCTCCTCCAACCCGTGTGGTTTAGGGAAAAGACACGGGGAAGAAAATGTCTTGGTTATAATGGAATTGGGAGACTACCTTAGGCAGGAAGGCTGAATGTGGCCTCAGCTGCACCTTATCCCGGAAGAACACGGTCTAGGGGTCTCCGAGGTCAAAGCTCTCAGAGACCCTTCTAGCCGAGGTAATGGCCACAAAGAAGGCCACCTTCCAGGACAGGATTAGCAGGGGGCAAGTGGCCAAGGGCTCGAAGGGGGGCCCCGTCAGTCTAACGAGGACCAGGCTGAGATCCCAAGGATACACCGGGTCACGAACCTGCGGGTACAGCCTCTCAACCCCTTTGAGGAACCTCACTGACATGGGGTGGGAGAACAGGCACCGCCCCTCCATCGGCTGATGGAAAGCCAAGATGGCCACTAGGCGTACCCTGAGGGAGGCTAACGCTAGACCCCGGAGTCTAAGCTGCAGCAGGTACTCAAGGATAGCCTGCACAGGGGACATACCGGGGGCTAAGCCCCGTGACTCTGCCCAGCAGGTGAACCTTCTCCACTTGGCTCAGTAGGCAATCTGCGTGGAGGATTTCCTGCTACCCAGCAGCACGCATTGGACCTGCTCCGAGCAGGCTCTCTCCTCCTCAGTTAGCCAGAAAGTCTCCAGGCCGTCAGGTACAGGGAGTCCAGATTGGGGTGCAGCAGGCGACCATGGTCCTGGGAGAGCAGGTCCGGCCTCCTCAGGAGCTCAATCGTACATGAGGGTCCCTGTCCATTTGATGGGAAACGCGTTGAAGAGGGAGCCCGGCTCGCGACCCCGGAGCGAGCAGAAACTCGGGCACTTCCTCAAGGATGACGCGAACAGGTACAGTAGGGGAACACCCCACTCACGGAAAATTCTGGCCGCTACCTCCGAATGCAATAACCAGTCGTGTTGGGGTAGAAATGCCCTGCTGAGGTGATCCGCCTCGTCGTTCCTGACCCCCGGGAGGTGAGAGGCGGTTAAACAAAATCCGTGCCTCACAGCAAAGTCCCAAAGTTGAAGCGCCTCCTGACAGAGCTGAAAAGCGCGCCCCCCCCCTTGTTTGTTTATGTAATACATCGATATGGTGTTGTCCGTCAGCACCTGAACTATTTTGCCCAATAAACAATGGAGGAACACCTTGCATGCTAGTCTGACTGCCCTGAGTTCTTTTACATTGATGTGGAGGAAAGTCTCCTCCTGTGACCAACGGCCCTGGGTACTCAGGCCACCGCTGATGTGAGCCCCGCAATCGAGGTCCGATGTATCAGAGATCAGGTGACCGAGGGGGTCAAATCCCTGAACGGAGCACCTTCCATCACCGTCCCGGCGTTCCTCCACCACTGTAGTGACCCTAGTACTGCAGGGGGCACTGTTACCACTCTGTCCAGGGAGTGCCTGCTGGGCACATACACTATGGCCAACCAACCTTGGAGAGGCCTGAGCCTGAGGCAGGCCAGCCTCACCACATACATGCACGAGGCCATGTGGCCCAATAGCTGAAGGCACTGCCTGGCTGTCGTCGTGGGACACCTGTGTAGTTGCGATATGATCGCTGCCATGGCCTCGAACCTCCAGCATGGGAGGAAGGCTCTGGCCTGAACCGAGTCTAGGGATGCCCCTATGAACTCTATGCGCTGTACTGGGGACAGCATCGATTTCTGCTCGCTGATGAGCAGCCCCAGATTGTTTCAGGTGGCCTGGACGAGGGAGATCGCCTCATATACCTGAGACATGGTCTTGCCCCTTATCAACCAATCGTCCAGGTAGGGGAATATCTGGACCCCTCTGCACCTCAGGTAGGCCACCACCTCTGCCATACGCTTGGTGAACACCCTGGGGGAGGAAGACAGGCCAAAGGGCAAGGCCGTAAACTGGTAGTGGCCACCAGCTACCATGAAGCTTAGAAAGCGTCTGTGGGCAGGAAGGATGGAGACATGGAAGTACGCATCCTTCAGGTCGAGGGCAGCAAACCAATCTCCTGGATTCAGGATGGGGATAATGGCCATTAGGGACACCATGCGAAACTTCAGTTTCTTTATGAACCTGTTTAACCTGCGCAGGTTCAGTATCCTTCTGAGGCCTCTCTTGCTCTGGGGACGAGGAAGTACCTCGAGTAGAACCCCTTACCCACTTCGAGCGGCGGAACCGCTTCTATGGCCCCCTTGTGCAGGAGGGAGCGGACCTCCTGAAGGAGTAATTGCTTGTGAGATGGGTCCCTGAAGAGGGACCGGGAAGGGGGGGAATTGTGGGGGAAAGCCACCAACTGTAGGGCATAACCCCTGTGTACGGTGTCCAAGACCCAGCTAGGGGCGAATCCGGAGGGGTGGGCTGTACTGGTGCCACCCTCAGGCGCACCATCAAAACTGGCGCTTTCCCTTGGAGCCCTGGGAGGGTCCTTTGTGGGAAGCAGCGGACGACCTGGAACGGTCACGTCGCCCAAAACCACTGGTCCTATCCCTACCCCTTGCGGGGGGAAAGGCCTAGGCAATGGCCTAGGTTGCTGCTGCTGCGGCGGGTGCTGCGACTGTTGGCGGGTCTGTAGCCTCGCCGCCTGAGGGGTATATAGTCCCAGAGAGCGGAAGGTGGCCCTCGAATCCTTGAGGGAATGCAGCTTGTCATCTGTCTTCTCCAAGAACAGACCGGCTCCATCGAACAGCAAGTCCTGAATGGAGTGCTGCACCTCCTGGGACAGTTCCATGGACTGGAGCCACGCTGCATGACTCATGGCAATGGCAGAGGCCATCGCCCTGCTGGCTGTGTCCACAGCATCCGAAGCAGTCTGCAAGGCTGCGCTGGCTACAGTCAATCCTTCCTCCAAGACCATGGCAAAATTTGCAGCTTGGTCCTGGGGCAGGGACTCTGCGAACCTTCACATCGAGTCCCAAAGGTTCAAGTTGTACATGCCCAAGAGGGCTTGGTGGTTAGCCACCCTGAACTGGAGCGCCCCCATGGAGTAGACCTTCCTGCCAAAGAGGTCTAGTCTCCTACCCTCCTTGTTCTTAGGAGTGGTGCTCTGGGCCCCTTGTCTCTCTTTCTGGTTGGCGGCATCCACAACCAGAGTCCCTGGGGCTGGGTGAGCATACAAGTACTCATGCCCTTTGGCTGGCTCATAGTACTTCTTCTCGGGGCCCTTGGAGGTTGGGGCGACCAAGGAAGGGGCTTGCCGTACCGCTTTGGCCAGGTGCAACACCCTTTCGTGAACGGGGAGGGCTACCCTCAAAGGTCCTTGGGTCCCCACACGCCCAAAGAGGGGGTCCACCTCTTCCTCCAGTACCTTGACCTCCAGGTCCAAGTTGGAGGCCACCCGTTTCAGGAGCTCCTAGTGAGCTCTGAAATCAATAAAAGGAGCCCCCTGGTCCCTGAAGGCCGCCTTGTCCAGCAACAAAGAAGAGGACAGGTGGCGGGGTCCTGTTGAGGGGCCCTCCCCAGGGTCCAACTCCCCTTCCGAGGAGTGGTCTCTCTCCTGCATCAAAGGTGCCTGCTGGGAGCTAACTGGGTCACAGAGGCAGGGGCCAACGCAGTTCTCTGCCCCAACTGGGCTCCCCACGGCCCCCAGTATGGCCATTGCCACAGGGGCTGGGGCCAACTAGGTGCCGGTGCTGGTGCCTCTTCCCGGTGTCAGGGCCTCCAGGAGCGCAAGCTGGGGGAGCGGTGCCAGCAGGAAGAGCCGCTTCGGGACCCGCTGTCGGACAATCGCGAGGAGCAGCGGTGCCGATGCTTGGGCAAAGCGGACGAAGAAGACTGGTGCCACAGGATTGAGGACTTTCGTCTTCTCTTCCCCGGTGCCAGTGAGCAGTGCCGAGCGCAGTGCCTCGGTGCTGAGTCAGAGCTGGAGCACCGAAAGCGGTCAGCCTGCGATGGGGACCTGGAGCAGTGCCATCTCGATGAATGGGACTAGTGCCGGGAAAACTCGTCCAAAGACGAGGAGGGAGAGGAGCTATCCAGATCAACTCTCTGGTGCCGGGTGGTGGTGGCCGTTGTGCCGCTGCCGGGCATGCCCACACTTCGAGGACACCCATCGCAGGTTTGCCCCGAGACACAGGCCCTGACTCTCTCAGCCAAGAGAGGTCTGGAGGCGTCAGCAAGGCTAGCAAGGCTCAAGCCGCTTCGAACGCCTCTGGTGTCGAAGGGTCCTGGACAGGGGGTCCCCCACTCCCAGGAGTCGGGGGAGGTTTCCTGTGTGTCGGTGCCTCATCCATGAGCTTCAGCACCTCAGGGCTCAACCCCAGCCACTCCTGCGGTGCGGGGGAGGGAGGGCGCTCTACGCGCTGGCGGCACTTCTTTCTCGGCACCAGAGATGCCTGCGGTGCCGGCGGAGCGCTCTGCACCGACAAGACACTCGGTGACAATAGAGTCTGAGTCGGGCCGGACACAAGGCAGACTCCATTAAGATGGCCTTTAGCCGAATTTCTCTCTCTTTTTGAGTCCTTGGCTTAAAGGCTTTACAAATTTGGCACCAATCCTTACGGTGCTGCTCTCCAAGGCACTTGAGGCAGCACTCGTGAGGATCACTGACTGGGAAGGACTTCCCGCAGCCAGTGCAAGGTTTAAACCCAGGCGAGCCCAACATAGCTGGGTCGCTAGAGCCTTAAGGCTCTTCCTAACTAATTTCCTAACTCAACTGAAAGCTAACTTAGTTCAGGGTAGAACTGCTAACTAACTAAACACAATAAGAGGGAAGAATACTTGCAATGCAGCAAGATTTGTTCCAGATGACCATCACGGACGAAAAGAAGGAACTGAGGAGGGGAGGGGCCAGCGGTGCCCTATATACCGCCGCATGAGGGCGGCACTCCAGGGGGCACCGGGACCGGCCCCTACAGGGGATGCTAGGGAAAAAGTTGTCTGGGAACCGTGCATGAGGGCGCACACACACCTAAGTGGAATGCATATGAGCAATCACTCAAAGGAGAAGAGTATCTTTGCAGACAGGTTGGCTAACCTAGTGAGGAGGGCTTTAAACTAGGTTCGATGGGGAACGGAGACTTAAGCCCGAAGGTACGTGGGGAAGTGGGACACTAGGACGAAGCAGAAAGAGGAGGGTGCAACAGGAGAAGCCTCCTGATTCGTACTGAGAAAGGAGGGCAATCGGCTAGTTATCTCAAGTGCCTATACACAAACGCAAAAAGCCTGGGAAACAAGCAGGAGGAATTGGAAGTCCCGGCACAGTCAAGGAACTATGACATGACTGGAATAACTGAGACTTGGTGGAATAACTCACACGACTGGAACACTGTCATGGATGGGTATAAGCTATTCAGGAAGGACAGGCAGGGGCGAAAGGGTGGAGGAGTTGCACTGTATGTAAGAGAGCACTATGATTGCTCTGAGCTCCAGTGTGAAACTGGAGTTACACCAGTTGAGAGCCACTGGGTTAAGCTTACAAGCGAACAAAAAGGGTGATGTGGTGGGTGTCTGTTATAGACCACCAGACCAGGAGGATGAGATAGATGAGGCTTTCTTCAGTCAACTAGGGAAAGTTTCCAGTTCACAGGACATGATTCTCATGGGGGACTTCCATCACCCTGACATCTGCTGGAGGAGCAATACAGCAGAGCACAAAAAATCCAGGGAGTTTTTGGACTGTGTCACGGTTAATTTCCTGGTGCAAGTGCTGGAGCAACCAACTAGGGGCTGTGCTCCTCTTGACCTGCTGCTCACAAACAGGGAAGATTTGGCAGGGGAAGTAGAAGTGGGTGACAACCTAGGCAGCAGTGACCATGAGATGGTCGAGTTCAGGATCCTGACAAAAGGAAGAAAAGAGAACAGCAGAATATGGAGCATGGACTTCAGAAAAGCACACTTTGACTCCCTCAGGGAGCTGATGGGCAGGATCCCCTGGGAGGCTAATATGAGGGAAAAAGGAATCCAAGAGAGCTGGCTGTATTTTAAAGAAACCTTATTGAGGGCACAGGAACAAACCATCCCAATGTGCATAAGGAATACTCAATGTGCTAGGCAACCAGCTTGGCTTAACAAAAAGTCATTGGTGAGCTTAAACACAAAAAAGAAGCTTACAAGAAGTAGAAGCTTGGTCAGATGACTAGGGAGGAGTATAAAAATATTGCTCGAACATGCAGGAATGAAATCAGGAAGGCCAAACTACAACTGGAGTTGCAGCTAGCAAGCGATGTGAAGGAGAACAAGAAGAGTTTCTACAGGTATGTTAGCAACAAGAGAAAGATTATGGAAAGTATGGGCCACTTACAGAATGGGGGAGGCAACCTATTGACAGAGGATGTGGAGAAAGCTGAGGTACTCAATGCCTTTTTTGCCTCTGTCTTCACAGACAAGGTCAGCTCCCACACTACTCCCCATTCGGTGCCGCCCAGTGCAGGAGGCGAACATCCCGCAGAGCTGAAGGAACAGATCCAGGATTCTTTAGAAAGATTGGACATACACAAGTCCATGGGGCCAGATGCAATGCATCTGAGGGTGCTGAGGGAGTTAGCTGATGTGATTTCAGAGCCATTCGCTGTTATCTTTGAAATCTCGTGGCATCTGGGGGAGGTCCCTGATGATTGGAAAAAGGCAAATATAGTGCCCATCTTCAAGAAAAGGAAGAAAGAGGATCCAGGGAACTATAGGCTAGTCAGCCTCACCTCAATCCCTGGAAAAATCATGGAGCAGGCCCTCAAGGAATCCATTTTAAGTCACTTAAAAGAGAGGAAGGTCATCAGGAGCAGTCAACATGGATTCACCAAGGGAAAGTCATGCCTGACCAACCTGATTGCTTTCTACGAAGAAGTGACTGGTTCTGTGGATGAAGGGAAAGCAGTGGACGTGATATACTCTGACTTTAGCAAAGCTTTTGATATGGTCTCCCACAGTATTCTTATCAGCAAATTTAAAAAGTATGGGTTCGATGAATGGACTACAAAATGGATAGAGAATTGGCTACAGCAAAGGGCTCAACGAGTAGTGATGAATGGCTCCATGTCTAGCTGGCAGCTGGTCACAAGTGGAGTGCCCCAGGGATCGGTCCTGGGTCCGGTTTTGGTCAACATCTTCATTAATGATCTGGAAGATGGGGTAGATTGCACCCTCAGCAAGTTTGCAGATGACACTAAGCTAGGGGGAGTGGTAGATACCATGGAAGGGAGGGATAGGATACAGAGGGACCTAAACAAACTGGAGGATTGGGCCAAAAGAAATCTGATGAGGTTCAACAAGGACAAGTGCAGAGTCCTGCACTTAGGACGGAAGAATCCCATGCACAGCTACAGACTGGGTACTGACAAGCTAAGCAGCAGTTCTGCAGAAAAGAACATGGGGGTTACAGTGGATAAGAAGCTGGGTATGAGTCAGCAGTGTGCCCTGGTTGCCAAGAAGGCTAATGGCATATTGGGCTGCATTAGTAAGAGCACTGCCAGCAGATTGCGAGAAGTGATTATTCCCCTCTATTCGGCATTGTTGAGGCCGCATTTGGAGTATTGTGTCTAGTTTTGTGCCCCCCACTACACATAGGATATGGACAAGTTGGAGAGAGTCCAGTGGAGGGCAACAAAAATGATTAGGGCACTGGAGCACAAGACTTATGAGGAGAGGCTGAAAGAACTAGGCCTGTTTAGTCTGCAGAAGAGAAGAATGAGCGGGAATTTGATAGCAGCCTTTAACTACCTGAAAGGGGGTTCCAGGGAGGATGGAACTAGGCTGTTTTCAGTGGTGGCAGATGACAGAACAAGGTGCAATGGTCTCAAGTTGCAGTGGGGGAGGTCTAGGTTGGACATTAGGAAAAAGCTTTTCACTAGGAGTGTGGTGAAGCACTTGAAAGGGTTACCTAGGGAGTTGGTGGAATTTCCATCCTTAGCGGTTTGACAAAGCCCTGGCTAGGATGATTTAGTTGGGGTTGGCCCTGCTTTGAGCAGGGGGTTGGACTAGATGACCTTCTGAGGTCCCTTCCAATCCTAATATTCTATGATACTTGTACAGTCCTGAGGCTGTCACACGGGCCGCAGCTGTGTGCTGACTGGGCCACAAGTGACCTGCAGGCTGTGGGTTAAGAACCACTGCTATAGATTGTGTGACAGGGCCAGGCCTGACGGCTTTGCCAGAGTACT
>ML677027.1:15401444-15438949 GCA_007922155.1 Mesoclemmys tuberculata | reverse complement strand
GACCTGCTGCACAAACTAACCAATTGTACAGTTAAGGCAATATTTGACTGCCCAAATGACGATGGGTGGCTACCTCCATCAAGTACTTGATGAAAACCCTTCAGGCTACAGCCAGACTAAAGGCAAGCATTGTATACCAGTAGTGACTGATGCCAATCATAAATTGAAGATGCATCCCTCTCACAGGAATTACCACCATGGGTCCTCTAAAGTGAGGGCAGCATACCAATGTCCAGGGAAGGAACAACAGACATGAGGGTGATCATCCTGAACTTGATCTTTCTGACGAAATAGTTTGGCTTAATTAAATCTAGATGGAGGCCCCCAGATTTCTTCAGAGCCAGGAAATACTGGGAATAGAGTCTTTTTCTCTGTATTGATAAGGAACTTCCTCTATTGCTCCTAATTTTAGAAGAGACCATAGCCTTTAAGGAACACTGTCTTGTGAGGGGGTCTCTGAAAAGGGATGAGAAAGTTGGAGTCAGAAAAGGAAGAGAAGTTAATTGGATTACATATGCCTCCTTTACTGTGCTGACTCATCCACTTGTCCAACAGGATGTTTGCCTTCTATCACTCTCCAGCTGCCCCTTAGCCCTTCTGTCTAACAAGAGTTACAAAACAACCTCCATTCCCAAGGTTTTCGTATCTTTGAAGTTCTACCGTATATCTTTGGACAAAAGCCAGCCATTCCCAACCCTATTGCCCTTTCTGCCATCAGTATCTCTGACTAGTCTCTTATCAGGGTCTCCTTCTGCTTAGGCTCCTGCCAGTACTGATGAGAAAGTTAAAGTGCAGTTTCAGAGAAATCTGCAAAAAGAGTTGAGGCAGATCATTGAGAGTTGAAGGTCTTTAAACCCGTTGCTCTACCAATAGTTAGGAGAGTGCCGGACATTTTTAATGTAATTGCTTTTATTGGAGATTGTCCATCTGCTTGGCAGTTTGCCAGGGTGATCATCCTCTATAAAGGGAGAGACACCCAGATTGGAATTAGTGTGTACTTCACTTGTTCTTTATTGGCTCCATTACATGAACCTTATATATATTCCCGGATTCCGGTGACCTGGGGCCAGATCCTTCAGGCCAGCCCTTCTGCACCTGGGGTAGCTCTGAGAAGGGATAGAGAAGAGGCTTCATCATAAAGGGGCTTTAAGTTACTTTAGCCACCTGTTCCCCAATACTGAAGCCTTCAGGAATTCTCTAAAATGTCATGTCAACTGGTAACAGCCACCTAACAGGCCAATATAGAAGACGGACTGGCCAGACACAATGGCTCCCCAGCCACCTATCCATTCCCAGATTGCAAAGCAGCTCCCATTCTACCTTGGCCTTACACGACGTAAATCCTCAGATATCCAGTCAAGGAGCACCAGAACATGGGGCAAAGGTGCTATGGCCCCATCACTTTTAAAAGTGGTTCTTAACTTCTGTCTCTCAGTGCATGCTGCTGATGCTGGAGCAACTCAGCTAGGGCCAGTGATGGAGGCTGGGGGGGTCCCGAGGAGCAAGTAGCGTGGGCAGAGGGGTTGGGAGATTGTAGCCTCCCCAAACCTCCTTTACATGCCACTCATTCTACTGTGGACTTCAGTGAAAACTGGAGAGCTTAGGCACATCAGGCAGCCAGAAGAACCAACACAGAGACCGCTGCTGCAAGGATCCCTGATGAAGGCTGGATGAAGCTGAGAATGCAAAGCTCTTTTATTTGTATTGTGATAGTGCCTAAAGGTTAAGGCCCCTCTGTGCTAGGCACTGTACAGACATATAACAGACAGTCCTTGCCCCAAATACCTTACAGTCCAAATCTTTCCACCTCAGTCTCAGAGAAGCACTTTATCCCACATAAACTCAAAGAGGAAAGGAAAGAAAGTGAAGGACTCTCAGGAGGTGAGGGCAGTGTAAGAAGACTAGGCAAGAGAAAGAAGCAGCAAATTCTACTGAGGAGTAGAAAGACGACAGCCTGTGGAACAACATCTTACAGCCAGGAGGGCAGCAACATAAGTCACCCTGCCAGGACACAAACGTGATGCAGATGTTGGTTAGTATCACACTGAGCCACTGCTCTTCATTTAACTCCCTCCTGATTATCCTATAACTACCTGAATCCATTATATAATTCAGTTTAATTTTTCTGCTGTGTAATTATTCATTTCTGTGGAGGGAAGAGGTTGACTGTTGGAAAGGTGAGGATACCAGGCCCTGGAACTGCAACATGACACTGACTGGGGCAGGGAGAAAAGATGAAGGGACTGGATAGGGCAGCACAACACTATTATGAGGGATATAAATTGATAAAAAACCAAGTAGTAATCAATTGGTCAATGTAATGCTGGGAGAAGGCTTCAAGTGGGTTAGCAGGCATCCAATACCATTAAATATTTTAATTAAATATTTGCAGGGCCAAGGGGAAAGACACTGGTTGAACTGATGGATGAGCCAAAGTTTGGAGAGATCAGAGACTAAGGACTGAATTTAAACAACGGATGATCTTGATAGCTAAATTGGAAAAATAAGCTGATGTTTCCAACATCCAGTTTAACAGGGACATATGGAAAGTGGATCACTTCTGACATGTATAAATACTGAATGGGTGATAACTAGTGAGGTCAGAATGCCACAGAAAGATCTGAGAAACAAATGAAGGAAACACTAACTGAGTTAATAATATGACTAAACTGAGGAAGGAATTTTCTTACTGCTACTCAAGACTGGTGAGACCTCTTATTTATTACACAGTCAGCAAGTTTGCAGATGACACAAAGGTGGTGGAAGTGGTAGATACCCTGGAAGGTAGGGACAGAATACAGAGTGACCTCGACAAATTAGAGGATTGGGCCAAAAGAAATCTGATGAGGTTCAACAAGGACAAGTGCAGAATCCTCCACTTAGGACCAAAGAATCTCATGCACTGCTACGCACTGGGGACTGACTGACTAGACAACTATTCTGCAGAAAAGGACCTGGGGATTACAGTGGACAAGAAGCTGGACATAAATCAACAGCATGCCACTGTTACCAAGAAGGCTAATAGTATTTTGAGCTGCATTAGTAGGAGCATTGACAGCAGATCAAAGGAAGTGATTAGTCCCCTCAGTGAGGCCGCATTTGGAGTAGTGTGTCCAGTTTTGGGTCCCACTACAGAAAAGATGTGGACAAATTGGAGACAGTCCAGAGGATGGCAACAAAAATGATTAGGGGGCTGGAGCACATGACTTATGAGGAGAGGCTGAGGTAACTAGGCATTTAGTCTGCAAAAGAGAAGAGTGTGTATGTGGGAGGGGTGGGGGTTGGCTTTGATAGCGGCCTTTAACTACCTGAAGGGGAGTTCCAGGGAGGACGGTACTACAATATTCTCAGTGATGACAGAACAAAGAGCAATGGTCTCAAGTTGCAGCTGGGGAAGTCAAGGTTGGATATTAGGAAAAGCTTTTTCTCTAGTAGGGTAGTGAAGCACTGGAATGGGTTTACCTAGGGAGGTAGTGGAATCTCCATCCTTAGAGGGTTTTACGGCCCAACTTGACAAAGCCCTGGCTGGGATGACTTAGGTGGGGTTGGTCCTGTTTTGAGCAAGTGGTTAGACAAGATGACCTCCTGAGGTCCCTTCCATCTTATAATCTTCTATGATTCTATCGACCGAGCATTTTATGGGATAAGTAAAGACATGGTCCCTGAGCCAAATAGCTAATTATTTTTAGATACGACATGACACGGGAATAGGAAACATAATGGGAAAGGAGGAAATAAGGGATAATACAGTGATTCTGTCTAGTCATGGACATATTGCAGTGGTTCATACATAAACATATTTGTCACACACAGACACACACGCACAAAACTATGTTAAAAAAATCATCATCCAGGTTGCAAAGTTAATTACTAAAAAGCTACGCAATGCCAGAAGTAAAGTTGCTCATGATGCATACTATTCAAATCCTTCTCTGAAGAGAGAATTAATTGCTATATATCATATTTTGCAATAGTGCTCATCACTATACTGTTTGAGTGCTCCACAGTCATCCATGGTTTTATTTTCATAACACCCTGGTGAGATGAGTGGTTATGATGCCCATTTTACAGATGGGGAACTGAGGCACAGAACATTTAAGGTCAAGAGTATCCACTTATTTTAAGTGACCAATTTGGGACTCCTAGGATCTGATTTTATAGAACACAGCATGATATGTTGAAAGCAGAATTCCTTCTGACCTCAGCTGCTGTTATGACTGCACAGCACATGTCCAAATCAGATCAGGGTCTCATGTTAGGCATCCAGAAAAAAAAGAAAACAGTTAGTTACTCCGTGTACAAATTTTAAATGAGTTGCTCAGCATCACATAGGAACTATGTGACAGAAGTAGGGACAGAATCAAATTCTCCAGGACAGCATTCAACTGCCTTAACAGTGAGGCTGTCCCTTCTCTTCCTGCAACCCCTGCCTCTTCACTACACACCTTCCAAACTCTGAAACAAATGAAGCAGGGGGTTTTACAGACAACAGTCTCCATTACTACATAATCTCAATTCATTCCCAGCACAGGTCCAGCCTGTGCGCTGAATGAGGTAGGGGTCTTGTGGAAAAAACTGAATGTGATTATGTAATTAAATCTTTAATCATAACGTATATGCACAAATAGAGCAAATTAAAGTGCTCAGGCAACTTTAATTCTAGCACTTCCTAACTTTTGAGTGCTTGATCTTGCAACCATTATAACAAGATTTTAACATAGTTTTTGTGTACAGTTTTCTAGGGTGGTTGTAATTTTCTGCAAAAGCAAACAAAAAAAAAGCCATTATATGGCATCACATTGACACCAACAGACATGGGTCAATCAACATGGTTGGAACCTTTAGCTCTAAAAGCAGACCTCTTCCCCTTGAGCTAACTGACAACCTGTTACTACTGTCAGTTACTCTTTCTCTATGTGGACCAACAATAGAAGGGGATGGAAAATTTTGTCAGAGGGTTTAACAGATATCTGCTGACAGCAGAGGAACTGAGGCACTCAGGAATCTGCTTACATTCCGGGCTCTGAAGCAAGTGTATTCTAATGGGCACAGACTCTTCTGCACATTCCCCCAAGTTTGACCCCTTTGCCCCAGCCCTGTCTCTTCCCCAAAACCTTGTTCCTTTCCCAATCCCATTCTCATCACCTAGCCAATACCAGTCTCCACTAACCAGGCTTCTCATCCCAGTCCCAGTCTCCTTGCCCAGCAAGTTCTACTCTCACCCCCTCCACTCCCTGCCCAAGGCCCAGTCTCTGCCCCCTTTCTTCCAGTCCCAGTTCTATTGTTCAGACAGTCCGTTTCCACCGCTCCGCATTGATCTGTCTCCTCTGACTCTCAGCCTCAGTCTCCTTGCCCAGTGAGTCCAAGTCCCTCCTGCCAGCCTCCAGTCCCAGCCCCAATCTTCCTCCCCTATCTCTTTGTTACAATCTACCCCAGCCCATAGGTCTGGCTCTGGTCTTTTCTGCATTCAATTTAGATAGCTTCCTCCTCCACATTGCCTCGGCCCAACAATGGGGTCATTGAGAGCACAAGAGACTGAGGCTCCCTGACCTCAGTGCTAGTGCCTGGCACTGGTCCAAACCACAGCAGCCTAGAACAGTAATTGCAGGGAAGGTCTTGCTCAGAAGTGAGCTGGAGCATGCATGGTGCTTATGGAATATTTGCAGATAGCAAGTCACTGAGAATGTGCAAAGAAAGATTTTTCAAAGGCTTATAACTTGGCCAAAGTTGGGCAGATTTCCTCACAAATGCAGCCTCCCTGCCCCTCCCTCCATGCCACCAAATTTTTATTTCCCGTTTCATGGAATAGGGGGGCAAAAAGTAGTCATTTTTTAATGTAGACAAAACACCGTATTTTCCCCTACCCTCCTTCTTGAAAACAGCTGAATCATTTTAATTCAACCTGAGGCTAAGATCTGGCATGAAAGATTTTAATTGGCATCGTTACAAGCAACTGAAAACTGAGTCTTAAAGGAACTTGTTAGAAAGCCTTAATAAAAGGTGATGCTAAGAACACTGCCTATTTAAAAAAAACCCAAAAAAACCTATGTTAAAAGAATGTCATTAAAGTTGCAGAGCCAAGCGCTCAAAAATTCAGAAATGTGAAATCAGAATGCATACACACAAAGGGGCCAAATTAAGATAGCAGCATATGGGTGCGTGTGAAGGAGGCAAATGGAGTGATCAGGCTGTGGTACAAGAACAATGTATGGATAAGGTTTTGAGCCCTCAGGACTAAAAGGAAAAAAGAATCTTCTACATGCTGCAGAGAAAAAAACAGTGAGTTTTGGACCCAGCCTGGCCATATGAGAAGAGGTAGGGGCTGGAAAGCAAAAGAGTGAGAGACAGGGAGGGGGAATCTGCCATCCGCCAACATTCTCTGCAAAGCAGCAGAAGCCCCACCCCTCTCCACCCACACCACAGAACCCTACCACATCAAGAGCCAAGCCACCACCTTCCGAACACGCCTGTGTTAGAGAGAGTTTAGGGGTGGAGTAGAGAGAAGACAAATGAGACCTCCAATCAGATACCTATGCTCTCTTAGGGTGGGGGAGAAGGTAGAAGTTCTATGCTGTTCCACTCCTTCCTCTCCAGAAGTAAAAAGGGGAAGATGCCTCTTGAAGGAGAGGGAGTGGGCCTCCCATTCTCTCCTGAGCCCTTTAGATTCAGATAAACATCCAAACATCAAATTTAGAGATGTTCGCATTAAAATAATTACGAATAATCTAAAATTAATGAGATGTACATAGAACACCTGAGTAGCTGAGGCACCTCTGGTCCCAGACCCTATCTTAGAGGCATGCCCCTGCTGCAAGACATTTACAAGTGTTATCTACACAGCAATAAAGGCAGTTCTGTAATGGATCAAACTGCCAAGGGAGGTTATAGAAACCCCAGAAATGGAGAAATTTGGGATCAAGAAATGACACTCATTTGCAAGAGATGGTTTAGGACTAAGATTGATCCTGCACAGAGTAACAGACTATATGTCACTAGAAATCGCTTCCTATACAGATGTTTGTGCCATACATGACATGACTATCATTCGCCCTAGCCACTCTGCTTGTATGTTATAATCCTTCTCTCCCTCATCACACACGTCATGGGATCAGATTTTCAAAAGAGCTCAGAGCCAGATTTTCAAGATAACTTCAGCTCCTATTCAGGCACCTAAATAAGTGTCAGATTTTCAGAAATTCTCAGCACCCAACATGTTCCCAGCGTGCCAAGGCCTTTTGAAAACATGGCCTTATTTAGGTTTAAACTTTTAAATTGAAATATGTTTGGAACAGGAACCGTGTCTTGATATACATCTGAATGGCACCCAGCGCAATTCAGATGGAACTGTAATTTGATAAGCCAGACATTCCCAGATGAATAAGCCCTTCTGAATTTACAAACACAGTATTTGATGCAAACAAGA
Organism: Mesoclemmys tuberculata; assembly: GCA_007922155.1. Taxonomy (NCBI): domain Eukaryota; kingdom Metazoa; phylum Chordata; order Testudines; family Chelidae; genus Mesoclemmys; species Mesoclemmys tuberculata. Next base: position 15,431,526 of record ML677027.1, on the reverse strand, counting down.
TTTTATTTCTTTTTTTTTTCCCCCCCAGTATTCAGGGTCTGAGTAATAAGAATGCATTTGAACTTGCATTAGAAGACGGAAAATCTCATACAGGGAGCAGAGCTTTATACAGTCTGCAGTAGAAAAGAGTGCCCCACAATTCTTCGCTGCTCAGAGTACTCACATCCACACTGCTTTCCCAAGCCGTGGAGTTTTCTGCAATATGTACCAGGACCACAATTCTTGACTTCCCCTCCATCCTCTACTCAGCACAAAGATTTTCCCTTTCCCTGCCACTAACATGCAAACACCCAGAGTTTGAAATACACCCATCATCAGTGTTAAACTACTTTCTTTCTTGGCCTTTATAAAAAGCATACAGTATTTGAAAATTCTTAGAGCTCCAACATCTATATAGAACTTCCCTGCTCATCTTGACTTGCCACTGGATAGGCAACTTATCCACAGGCTACAAGCCTGTCCTTGGGATTTTCCCAGAGGTGAGACACTCAGTTCTTATTTACACTAAGGCCCCTTTACACTGCTTGAGTAATTACATTTACACAGCCAGAACAGTGCATAGAGAGGCCCTAGGATAAATGATAATGAAGCTCTCTGTTACTCGTTAAAAATTATTTGGAAAGCCAATCAAGATTACAATTTGGTGCTGAATACTGCAAATAAGACATCACAGAAAGAATACTCAGCAGATAGTAAGTGAAACCTCAAATCTACCTAATTTAGGTCACCCACATTCAGACATGGTGCAGCTCTCTCGCTCCTGTTCTGAGTGGTGCACAAGCATGAACATTTCTGTGGATGTCATGTCACATTAGCCACAGAATCTTGCTGGAACCAACCCATGAGCTCAGTAAAGTCTGCATTTTCTGCAGAAGTGAGTATTTTGTGGACTTTTAAATATTTCATAAGATAAAGTGTTTTAAAAGTGTTACAAAACTGAAGTTTTCCAGGTCCTTTGATTATGGGCAACCAGACCACTCTCCCTTCTCCAAGAGTAGCCAACATCAGAAATTTCAGAAGGTGCATAAAGTACTATAAAGTGTAAATCTATATATAGGGAAAACTCCTTCCTGAGCACAGCTGGTAATCCATTAACACTTTGAATCATGTGGATCAAAAAAGTCTTTGTAATTTTCATTCTAGTTAGTGTTGCTGCTCTTATTCATATAAATATTGTAAACCTTTTCTTATCAAACTACTTGCCTCTATGTTCTGCAGCACAAAATTCCACAGATTAACTGTATGAGTACAAAAAGGATGAAATCTTAAATTTGGTGCCTTCGAGTTGCCCCTTGCTCTTGTATCAGACAGAATAAAACAAGACCTCAACTAGCTTTTAGATTTCAAACAAAGCAACCAACCAACTTACCGTATTTCCTCTCTTCTTCTTTCCAAACTAGATAGTTTCCTATTTCATATGAACCTACCCACTCTACTGCCTGTAATAATTTTTACTGTCCTTCTCTGGACTCTCTCTAGTTCTTCTGTATCTTTTTTTATGAAAATTTATCCAAAGATGTGAAAGCTATATTCACAGTGCAGTTGTAACACTGATTCATTGTATCCTAAGCCATTTCCGCCATTTAATAACCATCCAACCACTCACTTCTCTGAACTATGACAGGGCAGGCAGCAGACACCCTCACGGACTGCTAGATCTTCTTCTGAGACATGAGGACAAGAGTTCCCAAAATGGGATCATAACCCCAAATGGGACTGCATCATCATCAGATGGGCCGCGTTGATACCTACTGTATGGAAGACGCCATTTTGCTCTGCACAGTGTGACCTCATATGTATGGTGCATACGAGGTCATGATGCATGAAGGACACCATTCTGTTCTACAAAATGGCATCCTCTACACAGCCTGACCTTACACGCACCATACACGAGGTTATGCTGTGCAGAGGCATCCTCCATGCAGCATGACCTCACATATACAGTACGTGTGAGGATACGCCATGCAGAGGATTCCATTCTGTCTTCAAAATGGCATCCTCCATGCTGTCTGGCGTCTAGGGAGGAAATTAATTAAAATGGGTCTGTGCCAGAAAAAATTTGGGAACCCCTCCACTAGGGCTAACACATAACCAACAGGTGAGTATAAGTAGGTGACATTGGTCTTTCCTTCTAGTTTTTTCCTGTAGCTCTCCACAACCCTCTTCAGTCTTTACTAACCTAACTAAACTAAACTAGTGTCATCAAGTTTTGCCACTTCCTTATTCCCTTATTCTCCTTCATCTAGAGAGTCTGAGCCCCCGCCAGAGCATCAGGACAAATACTGTTTGGCAGAGCACCCCATTTCTTTGTTTTCCTTTTCTTTGATTTCAACTCTGTAGCAGTTTCTAATCCACGACAATTTACAGCATAGTCAGTAGTTACTAAGGGCTTGTTTTTACAGGGACAACCAGGAAAATTAATCAAAATTAATTAATGGTGTAAATCTGAAGTGGTTTAGTTAAACTGCATTAGATCCACTCTTGGTGGACGCTCTTATTCAGAATTAAAGTGTCCTTAATTTAATTTAGTCCAATTCACTTTGGAAGTGAATTAAGATAATCAAAATACAAGGCCCCTTGTATTCTAAGTGAGGGTGCTCACACAGAAGTGAAACTTGCTTGAATCTGATAAGAGTTTGTTAAATTAGGCACTAGGAGCATTTGACTTTTTTAATCATTTCTGACTTTTATGCCTCATTACTTGTACTCACTAAAAATCTCTTTTTTTGTAGTCTGGAGGGGAGGCTTTTAACAAGTCTTAGGTGGGGCCTAGATTAGCTCCAGGTGTGAATTAACCTGGCTAACCCCTGCTCAGCTACCAGGGGAAAAGGAACTTGTTGAGCCTGGGGCTGATACACTGGCCCTCTAGCACTCTCCAGTAACCATCTAGTCTGAACCTGTCACAGTAATTAATAAGAAGTTACTCACCGTGACCGACCCCCCCTACCCCCACGGGCAATCTGAACTGGTGTGTAGCTGTGTCACCCCAATCCCTCACTCCTGGGCCCTGATTTACTCTGCTCTGCTGTGTGGACCACCCACTCCTAGGTTGGCCCATATCCAGCCTCCTGTGAGTAATCAGTCCCTGATCTAGTGAAGAAGGGCTTTTGGCCAGCTGCTCATGGGATTGACCCCTCAGCAAACAACCCTAGTCCCAGATGCAACCATGGGAACTGCCATCTTACAGGGTTCAGTGCTGTACACTGCACCCTGCAAGCTCATTACATGTGTCTGTCAATTTATCAAAGAAATTGATATGTACCAGCTCTGTCACTAAGTGAGTCTCAATCCACATGCACTGTTTCAGATAAAACAAACCAATAAATTTATTAACCACAGCAAGATTTTAAGTGATTATAAATCAAATTAATATGAATCAAAGATTTGATCACAATTAACTAAAAGATTCCTAAATCGCATCCTAAACTACACAACACTTCAGTAGCCTTTCAGTACTTGATGTTAACTTACTCACAGACTGGCTGTGATGACTCATGCCAGCCAGCAAGACCTCCCCCACCCACGACATCCAGGAGGGAGGAGGAGTCAGTATCCTTGATGTTGCATTGCAAATGGATTCCAAGGGAGAGCTTCAGAGACAAAGATCCCTCTGCCTTTAACAAGTTTCCTCAACACCCTCGGGGGTCAGGTGATTGGCCATGTCTGGCAATGAGCATCATTTCCCTCATTTGAGTCAAATGAGCATCGCCTTATCAGGTGCTCAGGCCAGTTCATTGTTCCTATATGTATGTCTCTGCTAGGAGTGAACCTTCAGCTTTTTGTTTGTCTGGATCTATTCAAGCCATGTAAGAGACACATTTGGGAATATTGCATACCAGAGTTTCATATCTATACATAGGTATGACATTGCAGGAAGCTTACTACCATACCAATGTTCAGTATGTCATGAGCATTCCAAAAACACCTTACATAACATACTTTGCATTAGACAATGCACAGTTACGCTGTAAGGGTGAACATGAATGATACACAGATCACACCATAAGGGTGTACATTGGGTACAGCGTGTCACACTCACCCTGTGCCGTAATGATGTTTCTTCGAGATGTGTCCCCCTATGTATGCTCCATTGTAGGTGTGTTTATGTCCCAGCATTGCTGATCGGGGAACTTTGGTAGCAGTGTTCATTGGGCCCGCACATGTGCTCTCTCCTCTCACGCTGTACCACAAGGCTAATAGCATGCACAGGCTAACCGTCCTGTTTCAACCAGAGTCAACCATTAGAACTCCAAAGCAGAGGGGAGCAAGGCGGATAACGGAGCACCCACAGGGAAACACATCACAAAGAAACATCGTTACTGCACAGTGTAAGTAACTTCTTTTTCTTCAAGTAGTGTCCCTATGGCTGCTCCATTGTAGGTGGCTACCAATCAGTACCCCTTTAGGAAGGCTGGGGCTTTGGAGCCAGGTTAGTCATCTCTGATAATGCTGTGGAGCCGAAGTGGCAACAGAGGAGTCCCCAGTAACCATATAATGTTTCACAAAGGAATGACACCCATCTTGCCACTCTACAGATTTCTGAAATGGAGACATGTTTAAAGAAGGAAACAGATGAGGAGATCGATCTCATGCGCTGTGTACGGATCAAGTCCAGAGGGGTCACTTTGCGAATTCAGTAGCACTGTTTAATGCTCTTCAAGACCATTTGGAAAATCTTTGGGCTGATATAGGTGAGCCTTTGGATCTTTCTGTGATGGACAGGAATAGTCTAGGGGACTTTCTGAAAGATTTTGTCCTATCCGGGTAGAATTCAAGGGCTCTCCTGACTTCCGGCATATGGAGTATAGCCTCCATGTTGTCTCGGTGATGCATAGGTTAGAAAGTTGGAAGATGAATGGACCGATTCATGTGGAATGATGAAGCAACTTTAGGAATGAACCTCAGATGAAGTCTAAGTGTGACCTTATCTGAGAAAAATGTCATGCATGTGGGATGCATCATTAGGGCTGCTATTTCCTTTATTCTTCTCACCAAAGCGATTGCGACTAAGAAGGCCATTTTCAGTGCCCATGCCCAAAGGGTCCTTGGGCTTATCAGCACGGTCAGTGAGGGACCTGGACACTGGATTGTTCCAAAGGCAGATATGCCAAGGATACCAAGTGAGATGGAGATTGCTTTTGGTTATCCCTGGGCTCAGTAACAGGGTCCCCAGCTCTCTTTCTCGACTAAGCGGAGGAGGCCCCTGAATATTCTTTTCTACTCGCTATCCTTTGACACTGAAGGTTGCAGAGAAGTCTCACACTTGCCCAAGGGCTGTGATGGAGAGCTGCCTGCATAAAGATGATCGTCTGGTGAAGCTCTCATCTTTTCGAGATCTTGGTCAAAGTTGTTGGCAGAGGAAACACTTGCTTTGATTGTGGCCCTCACCGAGATAGCTAATGCACTGAAAGTGCTTGTCTGCTTCCGGGATAGCCTCATTTCAAGTGTGACACTTCTTGAAGCCTGGAGAGCCAGGCATACCTTTGTCCAGGGGGGTCCCTTTGCCCCCACTGGGGTCGGCATACAACAAAGTATTTTCTTTTGATTTGACTTGACCTTTAAAGGCACAGCCAAACAAAAGGTAAAAGCAGCATACTGGGAGGTTTGCAAAGTAAAGATTAACACTTGAAAGGGAAGTTAACAGTCTCCTAATGGACTGCCATATGCTCTAGCCAGGAGCAGCTGAAAAGGAACTGAGGACCATTAGCCAGTGCATGCTGATAACCTTGTGGTGCAGCACAAGGGGACATAGCAGAGTCTATTACACCTGCACATGCGCTACCAAAGTTCTCCAATCAGCAGGGCAGGGATGCAGACACACCTACAATGGAGCACCCCTAGGGATACCATTCAAAGAACAGCCTCACTCACCCCCTCCGGAAATAGACCCCAACCTCTAACTGAGTTACTAAAGTCCTCAAATCATGGTTTAAAGACTTCAAGTTACAGAGAATTCATCATTTACACTAGTTTAAACCTGTAAGTGACCTGTGCCCCATGCCTCAGACCAAGGCAAAAAAGTTCCAGGGTCTCTGTCAATCTGATCCGGAGGAAAATTCCTCCCTGACCCCAAATATGGTGATCAGTCAGACCATGAGCATGTGGGCAAGACCTGCCAGGCAGACACCTGGGAAAGAATTCTCTGTAGTAATTCAGAGTGCTCCCCATCTAGTGTCCTGTCTCCAGCTATTGGAGATTTTTGCTATTGGCAGTTGCCGATGGCCGCATGCCATCATAGGCAATTCCATCATACCATCCCCTCCATAAACTCATCAAGCTCAGTCTTGAAGCCAGTTAGGCTTTTTGCCGCCATGGGCCCCTTGGAAGGCTGTTCCAGAACTTCACTCCTCTGATGGTTAGAAACCTTTGCCTAATTTCATGCTTAAACTTGTTGATGGCCAGTTTATATCCATTTGTTCTTGTGTCTACGTTGGCGCTTTACTTAACTTCTCTCCCTCTCTGGCATTTATCCCTCTGATGTATTTATTGAGAGCAATCATAGTTCCCGAGCCTTCTTTTGGTAGGCTAAACAAGCCAAGCTCTTTGAATCTCCTTTCATAAGGTAGGTTTTCCATTCCTTGGATCATCCTAGTAGCCTTCCTAAGCGCTTGTTCCCATTTGCATTCATCTATCTTAAACATGGGAGATCAGAATCACATACAGTATTCCAGATAAGGTCTCACCAGTGCCTTATATTATGGTACTAACACTTCCCTATTTCTACTAGAAATACCTCACCTGACTCATCCTAGGACTGCATTAGCCTTTTTCATAGCCACATCGCATTGACAGTTCCTAATCATCTTGTGATCAACCAATATACCCAGGTCTTTGTCCTTCTCTGTCGCATCCAACTGATAAGTCCCCAGCTTATAGCAAAAATCTTGTTCTTAGTCCCTAAATGCATGACCTTTCACTTTGCACTATTAAATTTCATTCCATTTCTATTACTCCAGTTTACAAGGTCATCCAGATCTTCTTGTACAATATCCCGGTATATCTCTGCATTGGCAATACCTTCCAATTTTGTGTTATCCACACATTTTATTAGCACAGTTCCACTTTTTATGCCAACATCAATAACAAAAATGTTAAATAAGATTGGTCCCAAGACTGATCCACGAGTAACTCCACTAATAACCTCCCTCCAACCTGACAGTTTATCTTTTAGTATGACCTGATGTAGTTTCCGCTTTAACCAGTTCCTTATCCATCCTTCAATTCTCATATTAACCACTATCTTCTCCAATTTAATTTCCCTTATGGAACAGTATCAAATGCCTTACTGAAACCCAGGTAGATGAGATCTATTGCATCTTCTTTGTCTAAAAAGTCAGTTATCTTCTCAAAGAAGGAGATTAAGTTGGTCCAGCACAAACTACCTTTGTAAAACCATGTTGTATTTTATCGCAATTACCGGTCACCTATATGTCCTTAACTACTTGCACCTTCAAAATTAATTCCAAAACTTTGCATGCAATTGACGTCAAACTAACAGGCCTGTAGTTTCCTGAATCACTTTTTTTCCCTTTCTTAAAAATTGGAACTATATCAGCAATTCTCCAGTCATAAGGTATGACCTCTGAGTTTACAGATTAATTAAAAATCCTTGCTATTGTGCTTGAAATTTCATATGTCAATTCTTTTAATATTCTTGGATAGAGATTATCTGGGCTCCCCAATTTAGTACAATTAAGCTATTTGAGTCTGACTTCCACCTCAGATGTGGTTATTTCTGCCTCCATATCCTCTTTGACATTAGCCACTCTGCCACTATCCCTAAGCATTCCATTAGCCCTATGAAAAATTGAGGCAAAGTATTTGTTTAGGTGTTGGGCCACGCCTAGATAATCTTTCACTCCATCTCATCCTCAGTGTTTAGCAATCCCACTTCTTTCCTGGTTTTCTTCTTATTTATATAGTTATAGAATCTTTAACTTTTGGTTTTAATTCCCTTTGCAAAGTCCAACTTTGGGTTTTGGCAGCTCTCACTTTATCCCTACATTTTCTGACCTCCAAGAGGTAGCTTTCCTTGCCAATCCCTCCCCTTTTCCATTCCTTGTAGGCTTTCTGCTTTATCTTAATCCCGTTTGAGATGCTTGCTCATCCAACTTGGTCTGCAGCCCTTCCCTATGAATTTTTTTCCCTTGTTTGGGATGCAGGCTTCAGAAAGCTTCTTTAACTTTGATTTAAAATAATTCCAAGCCTCCTCCACATTCAGATCCTTGAATTCTTCAGTCCAGTCCACTTCCCTAATAATTCTCTTAATTTTTTTAAGTTAGCTCTTTTGAAATCAAGGACCCTTGTTGCAAATCATTTATGTTTATCCTTCCATTTAGTTTAAACTGAATTAGCTTATGATCACTCAAACCAAATTGTCCTCTACAACCACTTCTACAAAGGTCCTCATTACTCACCAATATCAAAACTAAAATGGCATCACCTCTTGTTGGTTTGGCAACTATTTGGTGAAGAAATCTGTCAGCTGTCACACCCAGGAAAATCTGGGCCCTATTATTAGTAGAAGTACTCATCCTCCAATCTATATCTGAGAAGTTAAAGTCTCTCATAAAAAGTCTCTCATAATATTTATTTCATTAAATACATTAAAGAGGTATCTATCCATATCCAAATTAGATTCTGGTGGTCTATAGCATACACCAAGCACTGTATCAGGGGAACCTCTAATAGCTTTCTTACCCAAAGTGATTTTGGCCCAAACAGTCTCTGTCTTAGCCATTCTATCATTTCTAATTTATTTATAGTCTATTTCATCATTAGTATACAATGCTACTCTGCCATCTGTGTGTGCAGTACTAGTCACCCCATCTCAAAAAAGACATTACAAAATCAAAGGGTCTTTCAGTGAAAGGTAAAAAATTAAGTGGAAAAGCTCTCATAACGAGAGAATTAAAATATTGGATTGTTCATCTTAAAAAAGAAAACAAATAAGGGCATAATAAAAGTCTATAAAATAATGAATGGACTAGAAAAGAGATCAGGAGCTTCTGTTCTTCTTGTCTCAATTCAAATGAAAAGATATATTTTAAATGGAAACTTTTCCACACAATTTGTCATTAGACTGAAATTCACTGCCGTGTTGTTGATAAGGCCAAGAACTTAGTAAGATTCAAAGAGATTGAATTTATATGGATAACAAGAATATCCAGAGTTATAACAACTAATGCTGAAAATGTTTCATAAAGGTATAAGAACATCTCATGTTTCAGGATGTAATGCAGTCTCTATTGGGATTAGAAGGAGACCTGCACTGGGGCAAGTTATCCCACATCTGCCTATTGTGGAGTTTTTGTACCTTCCTCTAACGCACCTGGTGCTGGCTACCACCAGAGACAGAAGACTGGGCTGGATGGGTCATGGGTCTGATTTAGTCTAATAATGCCTATGGATTTTCAGGCAGCCCAGAGTCTCTCTTCCCTTTTTATGGCTGGCCAGAGCATAGGTTTCCCCCTCTCCAGCAAGGAGATCACTAGAGTTGTCTACATCTTTGTCACCTCTAAGCAACATTAACCTTGAAAGACACTCAAAGGCTTCAGCTAACACATGACAAAGGTGCACATTTTCAGCCAGGCGCTAGTGCTGGGTTTTCTCTGGAGGTGGATGGAGTAGCTATAGGATGTTCTATTCTGCCTCCTAATGTGAATAGTACTTATGTTCACACTGTTTTTAAAACTTTGTGTGAGGCGCAGATGCTGAAGGAATGTGTGCCAAATAAATCTGTGCTTAAGCAAAGTAATGAAACAAGTGCAGCCAATCTGTTTAGGGAAAGAACCAAAACTAAACAGCTACTCAATGGGAAGAAGATACCCAGGAAACAACTAATGCTGTAGAATCAGAAACATGAGACTGGATAGCAAGCTGGACGTGAGTTTGCAATGCAATATTGCAGTTAAAAAAAAATCAAGTGTGATTTTCAGCTGGCTACGCAGAGGCCTCATATGTGACCGAGAAGATAGATGGCAACTGTTCTATACAGTTCCTGTGAGAACACACCTAAAATACTGTGTTCCATCCAGGGAGTCAATATCAAAAAGATGTTGATCAAAGTAACTCCGAACGTTGAGTTCTTAGATTGTGGAACAGATTCCAAAGAGAGGTGGAAGAAGTCCTTGAGGCATTTAAAACTAGACAGAATAAAGAAGTACAAAATGTACTGTATGGAACAGCATGGTAGTTTTGAATTTACTTTTATTCAGCAGGAAAACAGGTTAGCTTTACTGGAAATTTTTAATAATGAAGTTTAAGGGCAAAGGACCTCTCTCCTCCCCCGAACTATTACAAGGTAGGAGGGAAGTGATAGCCTTTCCCCCAGAAGACAATGGCAGAATCCTTACTATTGGAATGTAAGAGTACAGTGGACTATTACTTGGATACAGGCGATAACTCAGGATACGTAAATGAGATTATTTAACCATGTTGATTAGTGCTCCCAAGTACAGCGCTGAAAGCAATGTTAAGTTATAGGTTCCAGAAAGAATTTTCCCTGAGAGCATACTGGCAGGAAATAAGAGCGTTTTCTTCTTCCATTGGAGCACTGACCACAGATCACCTGGTAGTGTCAGATGGGTGTCTCCTACAGTAAACATTTCATGCAATATCAGGGGCATTCTGGATACTTATAGGCCACTGTCTTCTGTCTATATTCCTTTATTCCTCTGATGCATGTAAGTATAGATTCAAAAAAGCTGGCCTCATGTAGCTAAATAATCTTACTTATTTTCTATTTCAAACACGATGTGTGTCATTTTAGTTTAGCGTACAACCCTCTCTCTCGGTTTTATTTGCACTGCTCAATGGTATAATGTAAAGCTGAGCACATCCAGACCCCCAACTTTGTGATTATATTAGGATTTATATTTGGGATATGTGATCCCAAATACATTTTCCTACCACTTGATCTTTTTCATCCAAGAGTTTACTCAGTGCTACTGTGAGATGGAACAAGGCATAACAAACGGCACTCCTGAAAGAGATGGTCTTATAGACTGCTGCCTTCCCTATGGTCTCTGAATTTATTTCAGTGGTACCCTCACCACAGTAGCTAGACGTACAGTAAATAGCCTTCTTCCTGCCTCCTGATAGAAGGCTCCTTCATGAACATTCTGCTCCAGTACAACATCTCTTTCTCTGTGATGCAAGACTCCATGAATCTCATTGCCCAGCACCATGTGTCAGGAGTTTCCCCTAGCAGAAAGGAAGTTGAATAGAGGAGAGTCATGGGTCTGCTAGCTGCACTCCTCAGAGGAAAGCTAAGGTACAGGAAGAGATGGAAGAAAGGGCCAGTCTGTGGCTCTTGTAAAGCCATTCAGTTGGGACTCTCCGCTGTAATAGCCACAATTTGGTATTCAGACTACTCACATTCATCTACCCTAAACTGTTCTGCTCTGGTAACTGGGAGGGAGCTGCTCCCACAGGGGAGGTGGAGGTTTCCTGCTGAACAGGAATGTGACCCAGCCTCAGGAGACATTAATTTTCTAGGGGGCTCAAGCTATTAACACCACAAAGCTCAAAAAGCACAAAGCAGCTCACTCCCCACACCTCATGGCAATGGAGTACAAGCAGAAAATATCACACTACCATCTCTACCTGTTCTAGGAGGAGTGAGGCTCCAAGGCTGCATATTTGGCAGCACCATCTGGCCCAGCCTTGGCATAAATCACAGCAGGGAAGGTAGGAGTTGTCTGATATTTGCTGGCCTGCATCCTGTGAAAGCTGCATTTTTCATAGGTTAAAACCATCCAGTTGTGCGGCACTTACTAATTTTAAAAATCACTTGTTACATTCCAACACTTCAAGAAACAAGCTTCAGAATCTCAGGTGCAAAGAGACTTCTGGCACTAGAGGAAGACACAGATTAGGTCTGGGCACCACTTTACTTTATAAACCATATATTAGATTTTAGGAAGGAGGTATGTGGTGGCTGGGAAGAAGGGCCAGGGAAGATTAAAAGGTGGCAAAGAGAGGGAGAAGGGCAAAGAGCACTGATCAAACTGAAGTGTTAGTGAATGTTACTATTTATGAAAGGTAAAACTGTGGAAATGAAGTCCCTTTCAAACAGATATAACCAACTGTATATGGGGTGGAGCAGAAGAGAGATCCCCCCACCTCTCTCTCACTGAACACATGCATTTGGAAAACCCTTTTGCCCAGCTAAACTAAATATTAATTGTGTTGCACATCTGTTCTTAGCATATTTGAAGGTTTAGAACCAAATGTGTTAAAGCTAATGCTTTGCCATATAAATTTCCCAACAGTTGATCTCAAATGTACCCTTTATCCAGCTGTAGAAAATTGTCAAGTATTGTTTAAAGTTTTATACATAGCTGTACGGTTATTTCTAGCCACTATGCTAAACGGTATTCGAGTTATCACACAATATTGCTTTACACGAAGAAACGCGTGGCTTTTGTTTTGTATTTTTTCAGTATAGAAGTTCCTGTGTCTTATTTAAATAAAGTTACTAGTAAAAAAAAAAAGTTAACTGAAACCCAGCTGCAACAATTAGACCTGATGTGTTTGGCACGTGACAGACACCACAAAGTTGCAGACAGACCTGATGGACATTCCACTAACAACACTGACTAACATACTCAGAAACACGGAGGGAAAAAGATCCCATCCCCTAGAACCTGAGTTGTACCATTAGTCCACAGAGCGGCATAGTACAGACTCCCGATGCATTCCACTTACCATTTGGACTCCGGGAGGCGTTGAGACACCTTCATTTCTCTTATTGATCAATGTGTCTCAAGCTGGAAGAAAAGACAACATGAAATTTCAAGTATTTATTTTCTCCAGTATGTGAAACCATCTCTGCCCTTGGGTCCTGCTGTGGGCTCTTTCCCTAAGAGAAGACAAAGTTGGGCCAGCTACACAAATTCCAGGAAATCCAGGGAAACAATGGAATCTTTTTTCTTGCTAGGGCAAGATTTTGGCTAGCCTTTCTGTTCATCTTTCCATCCTAGAGTACAGAAGACATGCCCAACTGGGTCCTCAGTAGAGAGGAGTCTGTTGGCATGGTAACAGCACACCCTAACCTTCTGCTAATGAACAAGGATAAAATGTTTTGTTCTCATTAGGAAAAAGTACACACATTCCTGATTGGTGAGTAATGTCTCTGCTTCTGGGAGATTAGCTCAGAGATGTGGCAGCCTGGAACATGTTCAATTCAATCTATTCTAGTTGTTCCCTTGAACAGCTATTCCCCAAGGATTACAGGTCAGGCCCACAGTCTCTCTCATAACACTTACTCCAGTGGTCATGGAATTGCTCAAGGAGAAAGCTGCATAAGGTGAGGACCCTGACACTCACTAATATTCAAAACTGCAATGTGCACATTTGGATCACATCCTCTTCTACTAAGTTACAAGCTCCTACACTTACTATACAAAAGTAAGCATATGAAGCATGAACACAAAATGCTAGTCAGAATAGGGATAAACTACTAACAAAGGAGGAAGGTAAAAAGATATAAGCACTCAGCATAAAATAGAAATATTTAGAACAAAATTAATCAAGGAACCAACAGGCATGAAGAAAATAAATTATTTTATATTCCATTGTTAGGAACCTGGGTAGCAAATAAGACAAATTTGCACATTTGTGAGCATAAATTTGATTTAGTTGATATTACTGAAATGTGGTGAGATGAGTCACAAACAGAAAACTTAAAATCAATGGTTACAACCTATTTAGAAATGATGAAGTAGGCAAAAGGAAGGGGGAGTGGCCCTCTATATAAAAAAATGGCATTACCTGTTTCTGAGTCACTGATAACTTGGAAAAAAGATATTCTAAATGCTTATAGATCAATATTCTAACAGATTAAGCAAGAGATGGAGTACTAGTTGGTTTCTCCTGCAGACCAACAAATCACACTAGGGCACAGAAATACCACTTCATTATGCACCTATCTGCAACATGTAGGAAAAAAAATCTACATAATCATGGGGGACTTCAATATGAGTGACATACAATAGAGGGCTCATGTTGTCAGTACTATAACACCATTAGGATTGCTAAACATCGCAGATGACAATTTCCAAACTCAAAAGTGCTGCAGCCAAAACAGACAAGGTCTAATAAAGAATTCCTCTTAGAAGATAAAGAATAACTGATCAGAGAACTAAAAGTTAATGGTAGCTGAGATACAATCATGATTTGATCACATTTCTAATTTTCAAGCAAAGTCCAGACCAGTAATATACACACACTCTTGGAGGTTTAATAGGGTCAATTTCACAAAGCTGAAAACAACTATAAGCCAAATCAGCTGGGAGGAAGAATTAAAGCAGAAAAATTGTGAATGATCATCGGGAATCATTTAAGAACATTTTAGCAACTGCCCAAAAAGTTACAATCCCATAACTGAGGAAGACAGCCATGTTAGTTAAAAAACCCTGGTTTTGAGACAAAGTGAAGGCAGTTGAAAAAAATAAAATAAGATAACAAATGAAAGAAAGAGGAGTTGACAGTAATTAATATAAATCAGAAGCTAGCAACAAAAGGACAGGAGAAATCTATGGCCAGCAGAGTTAAGGATAATAAAGGAGATTTTTTTGTTTGTTTGATTTTTATAAAAAACTATATTAGGAACTAAAAGAATCCTGACACTTGGGTTGGTCCATTATTAGATGAAAATGGTAGGATAATCAATAATAATGCAGAAAAGGCAGACATGTTCAATATATATTTCTGTTTTGTATTTGTGTGGGGGGAGCAGATGATACAGTTTCATCATACAGTGATGAAAACACTCTTTCTATTCCATTAGTATCTATGAAGAAAGTTACTAAAAGTTAGACATTTTATAATCAGCATTTAAGAGTTTTAAGAGAGCTGGCTGAGAAGCTTGCAAGACCATTACTGTTGATTTTCAAGTCTTGCAGTACTGGCAAAGTTCCAGATAACTGAAAAAAGCTCATGTACCAATTTCTAAAAAGGTAAACAGGATGATTTGAGTGAGTATAGTCTGGTCAGCCTGATATTGATCCCTAACAAGATAATGGAGCAGCTGATATGGAACTTGATTTGCATGAATTACATTACTTTCCTTTACTTGTTTATTAATCAACATGGTTTTATGGAAAATAGATGGTCAAACTAACCTGATATCTTTTTCTGATGAAATTACAAATGTGGTTGATTGTGTTGAAACAACATATTAGACTTCTCTAAGGCATTTGACTTGGTGCGGCCAGACATTTTCAATAATAAACTAGAAAAATATAAAATTAACATGGCGCACATTAGATGAACTAAAAACTGGCTAACTGATGAATCTCAAAATGTAACTGTAAATGTGGAATCATAGAAACATAGAAGAGTGGTGTGGAAGGGACCTAAGGAGGTCATCTAGTCCAATCCCCTGCTCAAAGCAGGACCAACTGCAACTAAATCACCCCAGCCAGGGCTTTTGTCAAGCCACATCTTAAAAACCTCTAAGGACAGAGATTCCCCCACCTCCCTAGGTAACCAATTCCAGTGCTTCATTGCCCTCCTAGTGAAATTTTTCCCCTAAGAGCCAACCTAGACTTCCCCTATTGCAACTTGCGGACCATTACTCCTAATTCTGTCATCTATTACCAGTGAGAACAGCTTAGCTCCATCCTCCCTGATACCCCCTTTCAGGTAATTAAAGGCTGCTATCCAATCCCCCCTCATTCTTCTCTTCTGCAGACTAAACAAACTTAATTCCCTCAGCCTCTCTTCAGAAGTCATGTGCCCCAGACCCCTAATCATTTTTGTTGCCCTCCGCTGGACTCTATCCAACTTGTCCACATCCCTTCTGCAGTGGGAGCCCCAAAACTAGACTCAGTACTCCAAATGTGGTCTCACCAGTGCCAAATAGAGGGGAATAAGCACTTCCCTCAATCTGCAGGCAATGCTCTTACTAATGTAAGCCAATATGCTATTAGCCTTCTTGGCAAGAAGGGCACACTGCTGACTCATATGCAGCTTCTTTTCTACTATAACCCCTAGGTCCTTTTCTGCCAAACAGCTGCCAAGCCATTCGGTCCCCAGTCTGTAGCAGTGCATGTGATTCTTCCATCCTAAGTGCAGGACTCCTTGTTGAACCTCAGATTTTTTCGTCCCAAGCCTCCAATTTGTCTAGGTCACTCTGTATCCTATCTCTGGCCTCCACCATATTTACCACTCCCCCAGCTTAGTGTCACCTGCAAACTGGCTGATGGTGCAATCCACCCCATCCTCCAGATCATTAATGAAGATGTTGAACAAAACCGTCCCCAGCA
This sequence comes from Mesoclemmys tuberculata, assembly GCA_007922155.1. Lineage (NCBI taxonomy): Eukaryota > Metazoa > Chordata > Testudines > Chelidae > Mesoclemmys > Mesoclemmys tuberculata. The sequence continues at coordinate 15,415,252 of ML677027.1, read as the reverse complement.
CCAACCTCCGGGGCACTTCGCTTGTGACCAGTTGCCAACTAGACATTAAGCCATTACCCTTTGAGCCCATGATCTAGCCATCTTTGTACCTATTTTATAGCCCATTCATCCAACCCATCCATCCTTATCTTGCTGGTAAGAATACTGTGGGAGACCGTATCAGAAGCTGTGCTAAAGTCAAGGTATATTACATACACCGCTTTCCCCACCTCCACAGAGACAATCTCCTCATCATAGAAGGCAACCAGGTTAGTCAGGCAGGACCTGATGATCATGATCATCATGAGAGTGGATGTGTTTCCATTGGGGTCCTGCAGAGATTGGTTCTTGGCCCTTTGCTATTTAAATTTTTTTTTTTAATAATATTTTTATTACTTTATTTTCTTCTAAGTCATTAATCTATGATAAAGTTTGCCAATGACACAAACATTGGGGGAGTGATAAATACTAAAGAGGACAGGTCACTGATTTAGAGCAATCCAGATCACTTGGTAAACTGGGCACAAGTAAACAATGTGCATTTTAATATAACTAAATGTAAATGTATAAGTTTAGGAAGAAAGAATGTAGGCCACACTTACTGGATGGGGGACTCTAACATGGGATGCAGTGACTGAAAAAATTTGGAGATCGTGGTGGATAAGAAGATGAACATCAACTCCCACTGCAATGCTGTGGTCGAAAGGGCTAGTGCAATCCTTGGATGCACAAACAGGACTAATTTCAAATAGGTGCATGAAGGTAATTTTACCTCTGTGTTTTGGCATTTGTGCAACTGCTGCTGGAATACTATGTTCAGTTCCGGTGCCCAAAATTCAAGAAGGAAGTTGATAAATTTGAGAGGGTTCAGAAAAAGAGCCATGAGGATGAGTACATTATTAGAAAAATGCCTTATAGTGACAGACTCAAGGAGCTTAATCTATTTAGCTTAACAGAAAAGGTTAAGATGTGACTTGATTCCAGTCTAGAAGTACCTACATAGGGAACAAATATTTGATAATGGGGGCTCTTCCATCTAGCAGAGAAAGGTATAGCACGATCCAATGGCTGGAAGTGGAAGCTAGACAAATTCAGACTGGACATACGGTGTAAATTTTTAACCATGGGTGTACTTAACCATTGGAACAATTTACTAAGGGTTGTGGTGATTTTCCATCGCTGACAATTTTTAAATGAAGATTTGATGTTTTTTCTAAAAGATCTGCTCTAGGAATTATTTTGAAGAAGCTCTATGGTCTGCGTTATAAAGGAGGTCAGACGAGATGATTACAGTTGTCCTTTCTGGCATTGGAATCTATTAAATCCAACCTCTATGGGGCAGCACCTAACACAGTGGAGTCCCCACCTACACCTGCTACAGGAGGTAGCCTGTTCTGTGTTTCCCCCATAGATTTCACCTTATGAAAAGCCAGACTATAACAGCTCAAGGGTTCAATCTGTCATTCCAGCCACAATGGATAATGCTAGATGCTTAAAAGGAAAATGAAGAGTCCTGTAATGTACTAGTAAACACCTTTCTAGTCTGGATCCTTCCTATCCTTTTTTAAGATTCCAAAACCACCCACCTAAACTAGGCCTGCAACTCTGATGCCTGCTGTACTTTAACTCCCTCCCACTTATCCTTCCTCTACAACTAAACTGTGTCAGACTCCCGCAACTCTGTGTGATTTCAAAATCCTTGATCACCATCCCAGAAAACGGTTTGAAAGGGTGAAGGGATATGGCAGGGTCTATATTAGGAAATGGAGGACACTGCTATTTTGCAGTTAGGAATGTGCCTCACTCAGTTGAGGACCTGCACATTCTCTAGTAAACAATCCTTCAAATACTGCACAGACTCAGCCAGGTGAGCCTTATACTAATCTGTACTATGAACTGTGTATGGAAGTGCTGGGATGCAACTTCCCACCTTGCACTGTGATTCCAGATAAGAAGTAAGTTCGTCCCATTCTGCCTAGGCAAAGATCTGACACCCTGAAAACCATCTTACGCTACATTAGGGAAGTATCTCTAACCTTCACTTATTCCACAATAAAGCACTTCACTGAAGGCACTCGAATCAAATGAACAATTATGTACAACAACCTTGGCTGGCAATCGCTATACAGCGTCCATTTGCTCAGATTTCTCCCGATCCAGTGAGCAAAGCTTGAGGGGCTGATGTGCTGTTCTCCGGCTTCTGGGCAATGTAGCATCATTCCAGGAATTATTTCCCTTCCCCAGCCCTAGTCAAAAAGGAAAAGCCATGGGAATGGAGCTCAATACCAACAAGGTAGGCTCACACAGTAACAGCTGACAAGTACTTAACTCTCTCCATGCTGGCTGTAAGCACTCCAGAGAGCTGCATACAGCTCCAAGGCAGTTCAGTGGCTGTCTCACGAAAACTTTTCTTCACCAAGGAGCTGATAGCTCTAATAAAGGCATAAATTCACAAGACTGGTATTTCATCAAAGCTGACAACCACCACATGTAGGGTCAAGGTCACTCTTTTCTTCATCACAAGCAAAATGCTACTGGGAGAGCGGGGTGGTTAGCTCCACTAAAACGCCAATTGCCGTGGGATTACTCCAATTGACCACCTGTTCAGTCCCTACTTTCCTGCAAAAGCCCCATCACAATTCAGCGCTTCCTACCGACTGGACTGACACAGAGGTGACAAGTGGGAAAACAAAAGGGTTCTTTTCACCTCACCACACCTCCATCTTAATATAAAATCAGCCAGCAATGCCCATCCCAGGGACAGTCACCTTTCATCACAGGAGAGGTACAGAGGAAACCGTTCAGCTCGTTGGTCAGAGACTTGAATGCCCTTCACCTACTCTGTTCCCGGCTCTTCCATAGACATGCCCCTTCCGCTCAGAACCTCATCATTTCAGGGCAGTGGTTCATATGGTCCTGTCAGACCAACTCCTCACACATCCAGCATTTCAGGAGTTAAGGTTAGCATTAGCATTCACATTCTCCTGACCCACATGATGCTGGTTAAATCTAAGACTATTCTTTGCAGTTTGATAAAGCATGTGAAAACTGAAGGCCTCACACGTTCCTCCTTTCACAGCTTGGCCAGCTGCCCACAAGCTGTCACTCCCTGGCACCAGGGCAAATGGAGAGAATGTCAGGGAATTAAGGCCAAACTATTAGCCAGTTGCACTGAACCTTCCCATCCCCCACACCATCCCCTCCACAGAGCTTGAATTCCTCCTTCTGGCAAGGGGATAATGCCTGTTTGGCTATGCTGGTCCCCTCCACAGGAGGTGCCAGCCTCTTCCATACCCAGCAAAAGCCTTTGCATTTGGAAGGTTCCTACCACAGAAATGCTCAGAGCAGCTCTTAGCAGCAAAAACTAGAGTTCAGGGATTTATTCTTCACATAGCATAGGAACTCACCCTTGGAATGTAAGTGTTACTAACAGGATGGATGTTTATTTATATAAATTGCAAGGAAGGTTGGAGACAGGAGCAAGAACAGACTCTGATTTGGAGGCAACGGCATTTGGAAGTGATGACATTTATTACTGTAAATCACTGTCCTGAAATACCCATCCCAGACCCACAGCAACTTCATCTTAGTCCCCTGTTGCAATCCACCCACCCAATCCAGTATTTATCATAGTCACGCCAACTCACTGTAAGCTTCCCAATCATAATTTTATTTATGTTTATGTGTTTTTTTTCAATAGCTGCTTTTATACGTACTGTCCCCGCACAAAAGGGAATTTTTGTAATGAGCAGCAGAAGGGAAACTCATTCAGACCCCAGGCCAAGGATGGTGGAGATACTGAAGTCTCTGAGTCAAACACATAAAGGAGGCTATTCCAGATGGACAGGAAAAGCTATTGCACCAATAATGGCAAGACTGTACATTACCGTTCCTAGCACCATGAATCAGGAGTTCTGGGTAGGAAGCCTTAGAACTCTAAAGCCAGGGTAAAGCTTCATCTGAAATGAATAAATTCACAACATACAGGCATCCAGTTCCTCAAAAGGTCCCTCATCTCCTTCCCTCTAGCAAAATCAAAGGGGTCAGAAGATTCTGGAAGTGATTGCTGGCTAGTTAAGTGGTGGAGGGTGCAGGGCTTCAGTTTTGTGGAACATTCGTTCACCTTCTATGGGGAGAGGGAGCTGTATAGTTAGGATGGCCCCCACCTCAGTAGTGGGTGGACCAATCTCATTAGAGACAGACTGGCTAGAATAGCCAGGAAGGGGTTAAACTAACAGCAAATGGAGAGGGTAAAAAGATGAAAGATATGAGTGTTCAGTTAGCACAAAATTGAGATGTTGAGAAGAAAATTAATCAAGGAACCAAAGCACAAGAAGAGAAGAAATTTGTGAACTGCTGATATCCAGGCTCCTAATATTAGTGTAACAAAAAAAGGAGTTGGAATTTCTCTTTTATGAACTTAACTTTGATCTAGTTAATATTACTGAAATTTGGTGGGGTGATTCACACAACTGAAATGTTAAAATCAATGTTCATAACTTATTTAGGAAGGATCAAATAGGCAAAAGAAAAGGGAGAGTGGCCCTTTCCATCAAAAATGGCATTACCAGTTTACGAGTCACTGATAACATGGAAGAAAATTATCCTGAATGTTTATAGATAAATATCCTAACAGATTAAACACGAGATGGGGCATTAGTTGGTTTCTCCTGCAGACCACCAAATCACACTAGGGCACAGAATGACCACTTTATTATGCACCTGTCTACAACGTGTAGGAAAAAAACCTGCATTATCATGGGGGAATTCCATTTGAGTGATATACAATAGAGGGCTCATGCTGTCAGTATTATAACACTCTTAGCATTGCTAAACACCACAGACAATTTCCAAACTCAAGAGTGCTGCAGCCAAAATGGGGGAATTCTTTATTAGACTTTGTTCTAACAACTAAGGAGGAACTGATCAGAGAACTAAAAGTTAAAAATAGCTTAGATACAAGTGATCATGACTTCACATTTCTAATGTGCAAGCAGAATAAAATCCGGACCAATGAAGGCAGCTGTAAGAAATAATATATAACAAATGAAAGAAAGAGGAAGTTAACAGTAATTAATATAAATCAGAAGCCACAAGTTGTTAAAAATTGATAATGGAAGCCAAAGGTCATAAGAAGAACTCTACGGCCAGCAGAGTTAAGGATAATAAGGAGGATTTTAAACTACTTGAGAAACTAAATGAATCTTGACACTAAGGTTGGTCCATAACTTGATGGACTTCACAGACAAGTCAGCCCCAAGACTACTGCACTGGGTGGCACAGAATGGGGAGGAGGTGAACATCCCGCAGTGCTAAAGGAACAGGTCCAGGACTATTTAGAAAGACTGGATATACGCAAGTCCATGGGGCCAGATGCAATGCACCCAAGGGTGCTGAGGGAGTTAGCTGATGTGATTTCAGAGCCATTGGCTATTATCTGTGAAAGCTCGTGACAACAGGGGAGGTCCCAGATGACTGGAAAAAGACAAATATAGTGCCCATCTTCAAGAAAGGGAAGAAAGAGGATCCAGGGAACTATAGGCCGGTCAGCCTCACCTCAATCCCTGGAAAAATCATGGAGCAGGTCCTCAAGGAATCCATTTTAAGTCACTTAGAAGAGAGGAAGGTCATAAGGAGCAGTCAACATGGATTCACCGAAGGAAAGTCGTGCCTGACCAACCTGATTGCTTTCTATGAAGAGGTGACTGGTTCTGTGGATGAGGGAAAAGCGGTGGACGTGATATACCTTGACTTTAGCAAAGCTTTTGATACGGTCTCCCACAGTGTTCTTATAAGCAAGTTAAAAAAGTATGGGTTGGATGAATGGACTACAAAATGGATAGAGAATTGGCTACAGCAAAGGGCTCAACGAATAGTGATCAACAGCTCCATGTCTAGCCATCAGCCAGTCACAAGTGCAGTGCCCCAGCGGTCGGTCCTGGGGCTGGTTTTGTTCAACATCTTCATTAATGATCTGGAAAATGGGGTAGACTGCACCCTCAGCAAGTTTGCAGATGACACTAAGCTAGGGGGAGTGGTAGATACCCTGGAAGGGAGGGATAGGATACAGAAGGACCTAAACAAACTGGAGGATTGGGCCAAAAGAAATCTGATTACGTTCAACAAGGACAAGTGCGAAGTCCTGCACTTAGGACAGAAGAATCCTATGCACAGCCACAGACTGGGGACCGACGAGTTAGGCAGCAGTTCTACAGAAAAGAACATGGGGGTTCCAGTGGATAAAAAGCTGGATATGAGTCAGCAGTGTGCCCTGGTTGCCAAGAAACCTAATGGCATACTGGGCTGCATTAGTAAGAGCATTGCTAGCAAATCGCGGGAAGTGATTATTCCCCTCTATTCGGCATTGGTGAGGTCGCATTTGGAGTATTGTGTCCAGTTTTGGGTCCCCCACTACAAAAAGGATGTGGGCAAGTTGGAGAGAGTCCAGCAGAGGGCAACAAAAATGATTAGGGGGCTGGAGCATGAGACTTATGAGGAGAGGCTGAAAGAACTAGGCCTGTTTAGTCTGCAGAAGAGAAGAATGAGGGGGGGATTTGATAGCAGCCTTTAACTACCTGAAAGGGGATTCCAGGGAGGATGGAGCTAGGCTGATTTCAGTGGTGGCAGATGACAGAACAAGGAGCAACGGTCTCAAGTTGCAGTGCGGGAGGTCTAGGTTGGACATTAGGAAAAAGTTCTTCACTAGGAGAGTGGTGAAACATTGGAATGGGTTACCTAGGGAGGTGGTGGCATCTCCATCTTTAGAGGTTTTTAAGCTGCAGCTTGACAAAACCCTCGCTGGGATGATTTAGCTGAAGATAGTCCTGCTTTGAGCAGGGAGTTGGACTAGATGACCTCCTGTGGTCCCTTCCAACTCTAATATTCTATGAAACGGTAGAATAATCAATAATAATGCAGAAAAGACAGATGTGTTCAATATATATTTCTGTTTTGTATTTGTCAGGAAAGAACAGGTAATCTATCATATGGTATATCATTAGTTTCATATCATATGGTGATGAAAACACTCTATTCCGCTAGTATCTATGGAAGATGTTAAACTGCAGCTACTAAAAGTTAGATAACATTTTATAATCAGGAGGTCGATATCTTGCATCCAAAAGATATAAAAAAACTGGCTGAGGAGTTTGCAAGACCATTACCGTTGATTTTCAATAAGTCTTGGAGTACTGGCAAAGTTCCAGATAACTGGAAGAAAGCTCATATTGTGCCAATTCTTAAAAAGGTTAAGTGGGATGACTCAGGTAATTTTAGGCCTAACAGTGATCCCTGGCAAGATAATTGAGCAGTTGATATGGGACTCGATTAATAATGAAGTAAAGGAGAGTAATGTAATTCATGAAAATCAACTTGGGTTTATAGAAAAGTAGATTCTGATTTTGAACAGCCAGATACCAGGGCTATAAGAAGAGCTCAGTGGGGAGCCATACAGCTCAGGGAGGCTTTGAAACACCATTTTAATAGGAGCCACAATAATGTGTTTTGCTGCAGTGTGCTATACCTGGCATTGTCATCTTGCACCCTGATATGACCTTTGTAATGAGTGCTGTGTGAGTATTAATATAACGTTGCAAATGCACCTATTGCTATTACTGTGAATTACATATTACATATGTGGCCCAAGCCAGCATATGTTGTGAACTAATAAAGATGAGTTTTCATAAAGATTTTTATTCCAAACCCATTCAAACATACATATTTATAACTGAATGAAACTTTATAAAAACAGGGAAAAGAACCTTTGAAGGGGAAAGAACAGTCATTTCCATTTCACAAACACATACACCAACTGTCTCTCTCACAGGTCAGCATATGTGTGGCTGTGACTGCTTGTACTCTCCCCTGGGTGGAGTGGTAGGGGTAGTGCAGCAGCCCCAGACACCAGGTGGAATGTGGGAGAGAGGGGTAAGAGAGGGATTTCCAAGAATGCAGTATTATGTGCTGCAGAAGGTGGTGAGTACGAGTCTGCTGAACCTGAAGGTAAACAATGGCTGTGGTATTTCATACAAAGCATGCCATAAGATATGATATGAAAGGTCATGATCTGCTGAAACCCATTGTTCTGTCAAAATACATATATCGGCGTGTATGAAGTTATGAGATTTTGCTGTATGATTGTTAGTGAAATACGTTGTAAGCTTGAGAGTCTCTGCTACAAGGGTGGTGATCCCTGCCCAAAAGGGTTTGAATGACTACTAGTCAGTAAGGGATTTACAATGCAATGACAGTTGTGCAAGCACCACACAATGGGACTGCTCAACTCTGCGACTCAGCAAAGCCCACCATGACATGTCGGAGCTCGTGCCTTCCAGACACATGGACTAAGCAAGCATATAAAATAATGGACAGTGGCCTCATGCCTTGGCCTTTCTCCTGCCTCATCCCTGCTGGAAACAACAAAAATGCTGGAAGACAAAGACGCTTAACAGGAAACTGGTCCCAGGTTTGAAGGGGAAGCCTGTGTAATAAGAACTATAACATCCAGCAGGGTGAGAAAACCATCTGATCTAAATACTGCCTAGTATAATGAGGTTCGAGATTTAGATTGTGCATTTATCTTTTATTTTATTTTCTATATTTCCTCTGACCTTTTATGCCTACCCTTATAATCATTTAAAATCTATCTTTCTGCAGTTAATAAACCCGCTTTATATTTCACCTAAAACATTGTGTTTTGGCTGAAGTGTGTGGGAAATATCAGCTCAGTTACAAAGGCTTTTGTGTATCCTCTCCACATCAAGGGAGAGACGGACTGGATAAAAACCTGACACTGGTTAGGCTTCTTACCAGGGCAGGATGGTACAGTTGTGGGGTGCAAGACTGGGAGCTGGGGGAATTGGTTGGTACCTGTCTCTGTGTGATTCAGGAGTGGCTCATGGAGTATTCATGCAATTTGGCTGGGTGTGGTGTTCTAGATGCTGTTGTGCTAAGTGATAATAGCACCTGGAGGAGTTTGCTGATTGTCACTAGCAAAGTACTGAGAGAGAGAGCCTAGGCTGGAGAGTTAAGGGGGCACAGCAGTATCCCAGCTCCATGTTATATCCCAGGGATCCCGTCACACTTATCTCACAGCATTACCACCCACTGCTACTTGGAGTTAGCAGTTCTGTTCCCAAGTAGGGTTTTGTCTTCAGAACCTCCATTATTTCCATCTCTGAGTTGGTGAATTTATGGAGGATTCATATTTGTGCTTGTGCACAGTTGGCGTTGTATTGAGTTCTTGCTTCCCACTCATTCAGGACTGGCCGAGTCACACATTTTTAGACCCATTAGATCATCTAGCCTGGCATCCTACATACCACAGCTCATAGAATTTAATTGAGTTACTCCTGTATTGAGCTCAATAACTTGTGTTTAGCTAAAGCATCCTCCAGAAAGGCCTCCAGTCTGGATCTGAAGGCATCAAGAGATTGAGAATTCACCACTAATCATTGGAACAAACTGCCAAGGGAAATCGCCCTCATTGTTAAAAATCTGTGCTTCATATATAATTTGACTGATGGAGCTAGCAATCGGAATGGGATTCAGAGAGGGTTCTCACATTCCTGCCCAAAGGCCAGTGCCTCAGACGGCCAAGAATTCTAGGGGACAGGAAGTTCCAACCTGTCTCACACCAAGAAATATGCCTCACAAGGTCACCACGGTCAGGATCTGTCAATACTTCGATGGGAAACCTCCCAGGAAAAAGAGGAAACAGGATGTTGCAGGAAATGGTCTGATCTCAGCAATGGGTATTCTCCCCTCAGAGTCACCGCTGACCTAAACACCCTGGCATAGCATCAGAAAGTATTATGCTGCAGGACCACCCCCAATTGTCACGCATTTGGGGAAGTCCTGGATGACTGGAAAAGGCAAATATAGTGCTCGTCTTCAAAAAAGGGAAGGAGGAGGATACTGGGAACTACAGACCAGTCAGACCGACCTCAATATCATTTTTGTTGCCCTCCACTGGACTCTCTCCAACTTGTCCTTGCTACCATCCCTCGAATGTGAGGACTTTGGTAGTCCATTTCTAAATTTGAGATCTATCTCCTAGTTGGGTTTGGCGTGTGTTCTGAGCTGTGCGTACTCGGTCAGGGTTCAGTGCCCAAGACTGAGGGCTCTGGGTCCGTCTGGCCTGGACTCAGTACTGAAGAGATCAGTAGCAACAACACTGGTGCAGAGAATGAGCCTGTTGGTGCCAGATGCTCCGGTTCTAGCTTAGTCACCTCCTTCGCCCCCTTCTCCCCACTGCACCTAGTGGCCAGGGTGATCATAGAAAACAATATTTTTGGTTCTGACCTTGACAAGATTTCACCACTAGCGTCCGAGGCAACCCTCCTGGATTGCTCCAAGAGATGCAGTTTGAGACTTACATCTCCCAACTTCTGCGCACAAGAAGGAAAGCCAAACAGTGCATCTATTGGGGATACGAATGTCCTTGAGGCAGAAGAGGTACCTGCTATGCCCACCTATTAGGGACATCATGCCATCACACAAGATTCGAGTCTCCCATTTCTCCCCTTTATGTGGTTTCACTTTTCTGTAGAAGGCTCTCTCCCCCTGAAGTCTCTTATCTTCACTTCTGTGATAAAGTCAAGCCGGATGGCTTTAAAAGGGTGTGCCAGGGCCAGTATGAGGGCCCGAAAGGGTTAAAAACCCTCTGCCCTGCAGGCAAAGGAGAAAGCACAGCAGGGCAATTAAAGACACCTGGGCCCAATGAAAGGCAGAGCCAAGGGTATTTAAACCCTGCCTTCCCTAAAGGAAGGGGAGTGAACACATACAGGAGGGGCTGCCAGAAGGTCTGGGGCAGCTGCAGGAGAAGGTTCTCTTGCAGGCCAGGAGACAGAGCTCTGCTACAGACAGGGGAGGCAAGATAGTTGGGGGCGTCCTGACCACAGAAAGTGGAGATAAAGTGCGAGACCCACCAGGGGGAAGTTGGCAGTTTGCCACACTTCCCATGAATATTCTAACAACATTATTAGCACAAATACAAAAAAGCAAACTTTTAAGCTCAAATATTTGAGAAAATGCAATATGAAATAGTTACCAACAGACTTTACTTCAAACATGCAAATTAAAACTCACTGATGTCAGCTGCATCTTGGTCATTCACTCAAGGACAAGAAGAACCAATACCACATTAGTTATTAACTACCCAAGCCAGCACAAGTTACTAATTCGCAAGTGATCAATTCTGAATATCTGCAGACCAAGACCTATTTGCTGAAGAAATTCACAGAACATTTTAAATTTATTCAGAATAATTCACCAGTTTTCAATTTGTTTGTGGACAGTGGACAGCAAAATAGATATGATTAAAAGGAGATGTGATTTGGGCTGCATTTGCAGAGTCATCAATTGCTTACAAGGTCATACTGTTGGATCCAACATGAAGTTCTATATTCAGATTATTCTACCTCCTTGCAGACAATTATTAGGAAGGTACAAGGGACATAAACTGGAGTAATGAGATGAAGTTGCAATTTGAAATAATACCTCCCTGATATATACAGTGCTTTACAAACACATTCCTATTTCCAAGAGAGTTTACAGGCAAAAAAAAAAAAATCAGACTGCTACAGCACCAACAAATCAAATCCAGGTATAAGAACCGCAATCACTGTAAGAAACAGCAATAAAAGTGAGATTTATGGGGGGAAGAAGGGGAGGAAGTTTAGTGTGAATATCAGGAGAAGCTACTGACAGGAGAGGCCAGTAGCCCCATGGCATGGAATATTTAGAAACAGGCGGAACTCTAGAAACTTACCTTAAACAATCCTGCACTAGCCCTTGAGTAATGTACTAGATGCCATATAGTGAGAATGTACTGTGACAGAGTGGGATATTCATAGTTTCATACAGTTTAAGACCAGAAGGAGGCACTAGATCATCTGTTCTGATCTCCTACGTAGCACAGGTCACTCATTATCACCCAGTTACCCCTGTACTGAGGCCCCGTAACTTGTGTTTGGCTAAAGCATCTCCTCTAGAAAGGTAGCCAGTTTGGATATGAAGACATCAAGGAATGGAGAATCCAACTCTTTTCTTGGTAGTTTGTTCCAATGGCTAATCACCGTCATGGTTAAAAAATTCTGCCTAATTTCTAATTTAAATTTGTCTGGCTTCAGCATCAATTCATTGGTTCTTGTAATGCCTTATTTCATTAAATTAAAGAGCCTTTTAGTACCCAGTATTTTCTCCCTGTGAAGATACTTATACATTGTAATCACATCACTTCAAACTTCTTTTTGATAAGATAAACAGACTACCCTCCAAGTCTCTCACCAGCAGGTATTATTTCGACTCCTTGTATCCTTTTTTGTTACTCTTTTCTGCACACACTCCAATATTTCAGCATCATTTTTAAAATGTGAACACAAACAATGGATGCAGTATTCCAAAACCAGTTTCACCAATGCTATATAAAAAAGGTAAAAATCACCTTGCTACTCATATTTTCCCATGTATCTAGCTAAGGATCACACTGGGAGCTCATGTTCAGTTGCTTGTCCACTATGATCCCTAGATTATTTTTCAAAATCACTGCTTTCTAGAATACAGTCCTCCATTCTGTAGGTATGGCATGCATTCTTTGCTCCTAGATGTGGCACCTTGCATTTGGCTGTATTAAAATTTACTTTGCTTGAATGGGCCCAGTTTACCAAGTGATCCAGATGGCTCTGTATGTCTGCCCTGTCATCATTGCATACCATTTACCAATATTCACATAATCCACATCTTTTAATCAGCAGTGATTTATTGTTTACTGCCAAACCATTGATGAAAATGTTGAATAGTGTCAGGTCCAGTACTAATCCTTGCAGAACCACAACACAGACACCCTTATTCAATGATGATTTCCCACTGTCAACTATTTTCTCAGATGACAGCCAGTTCTTAAATCCATTTAACATGTGCTTTAGTGATATTGTGTAGTGCAATTTTTTTAGTCAGAATGTCTTGCAGTACTATGTCAAGCATCTTGCAAAAGTTTGTCTATGCATCTTTATACATAGATGTATATGCATCTATACATAGATAGTTATCTTTATCAAAGGAATCTGTAACCAAGAAGGAATTCTGCTTTGACTAAAGCCATTTTCCATAAAACTGTGTTGACTGGCAGTAATTATATCCCTATCCTTTAATTCTTTATCAACTGAATTCTATACCAGTTTTTCCATTATTTTGCCAGGGACTGATGTCAGGCTAACTGATCTACAGTAACTGTCAAGCTACTTGCCCTGTTTGAATATTAAGCACAATATTAGCATTCTTCCAGTCTTCTGGAATTTCCCCACTGTTACAATATTCATTAAAAATGAACATCAACGGACCAAGATTTCCTCGGACAATTCTTGTAAGACTCTTGGGTTATCTCAAGTTAACTCTCAGGTTACCCAGGCCTGCCAATTTAAAATATTTATCCATAACAAATGTTGTTTAACATCCACAGTTACTAGTGTACTAGAAACATGCTTATATGAAACAAGTATATCATGTTACTTCTTTCCAAATACAGAACAGATAAATATTGAATACTTTTGCTTTTTCTGCATTATTAATAATTTTACCATCCCCATCAAGAAGTGAGCCTATATTCACTAATGTGTCTGAATCAAGTTGTGATCTTCATTTTATACCATGTGCTGAAAACTTCTAACTTTGTCTAAGGAAAGATTATTGAATTGCATTCCAGATAGCTGCCTTGCCCAGGAAATGTCCTCAACACTTCATTAAAGGACCATCACTGACAAGCCATCACAAAGCAATCTGGAGCCATCAACTTCAACTTTCTCTCAAATGCTGGCCCAACCCTATGCAAC